>OZ025255.1:31962040-32463007 GCA_964019135.1 Arenicola marina
TGAGCAAAACAAGAGCGCGTGATAATCGCTAATATAAATAGCTGCGATTCTAACTCCAATCATGGCATTGTTGCAGAGCCAATCGTCGCAAGACGTATATCAATTTGTTTGGACGGTACTTTTCCATGAAACGCTAAGATCTTGCACTACTGCGCGGCTTGGAACTGCCGCTGTTCATCTGTAAATCGCGGCCCTGCTTGACATTGCTGGGAGCGGGTTGCCTTAATTTTTTTCTCCTTACCAGTCGGCCGAAACGAAGCGTTAACACGCACCAATTTATTATTAAGATGTAAACTTTTGGTGCAGATCGCGATTAAATTAGGTTGGACACTCGCTTTAATCAGTCCACCATACTTTCCACAATGGGGAAAAATGTACCTAAGGAAGTCACCTGTCGCCCCGGGAAATTACCGTGCCACGTCGAGGCAGTAACCCCGAGGTGCCGTCCCGGGGTATCAACCTGCCCGTCCCGGGGCATTAACGTGACGCCTCGGGGCATTAACGTGACGCCTCGGGGCATTAACGTGACCACCCGGGGCATTAACGTGACGCCTCGGGGCATTAACGTGACGCCCGGGGCATTAACGTGACGCCCTCGGGCATTAACGTGACGCCTCGGGGCATTAACGTGACGCCCGGGGCATTAACGTGACGTCTCGGGGCATTAACGTGACGCCCGGGGCATTAACGTGACGCCCTCGGGCATTAACGTGACGCCTCGGGGCAGTAACAAGCCACCCCGGGGCATTAACGTGACGCCTCGGGGCATTAACGTGACGCCTCGGGGCATTAACAAGCCGCCCGGGGGCAGTAAAAAGCCGCCCGGGGGCAGTAACAAGCCGCCTCGGGGCATTAACAAACCGCCCCGGGGCAGTAACAAGCCACCCCGGGGCAGTAACAAGCCGCCCCGGGGCAGTAACAAGCCGCCCCGGGGCAGTAACAAGCCGCCCAGGGGCAGTAACAAGCCGCCCCGGGGCAGTAACAAGCCACCCAGGGGCAGTAACAAGCCGCCTCGGGGCAGTAACAAGCCGCCTCGGGGCAGTAACAAGCCGCCCAGGGGCAGTAACAAGCCGCCCCGGGGCAGTAACAAGCCGCCCAGGGGCAGTAACAAGCCGCCTCGGGGCAGTAACAAGCCGCCCAGGGGCAGTAACAAGCCGCCCCGGGGCAGTAACAAGCCACCCCGGGGCAGTAACAAGCCGCCCCGGGGCAGTAACAAGCCGCCCCGGGGCAGTAACAAGCCGCCCCGGGGCAGTAACAAGCCGCCTCGGGGCAGTAACAAGCCGCCTCGGGGCAGTAACAAGCCGCCCCGGGGCAGTAACAAGCCGCCTCGGGGCAGTAACAAGCCGCCCCGGGGCAGTAACAAGCCGCCCCGGGGCAGTAACAAGCCGCCTCGGGGCAGTAACAAGCCGCCCGGGGGCAGTAACAAGCCGCCTCGGAGCAGTAACAAGCCGCCCAGGGGCAGTAACAAGCCGCCTCGGGGCAGTAACAAGCCGCCTCGGGGCAGTAACAAGCCGCCCCGGGGCAGTAACAAGCCGCCCCGGGGCAGTAACAAGCCGCCTCGGGGCAGTAACAAGCCGCCCCGGGGCAGTAACAAGCCGCCCCGGGGCAGTAACAAGCCGCCCCGGGGCAGTAACAAGCCGCCCCGGGGCAGTAACAAGCCGCCCCGGGGCAGTAACAAGCCGCCCAGGGGCAGTAACAAGCCGCCCAGGGGCAGTAACAAGCCGCCTCGGGGCAGTAACAAGCCGCCTCGGGGCAGTAACAAGCCGCCCCGGGGCAGTAACAAGCCGCCTCGGGGCAGTAACAAGCCGCCTCGGGGCAGTAACAAGCCGCCCCGGGGCAGTAACAAGCCGCCTCGGGGCAGTAACAAGCCGCCTCGGGGCAGTAACAAGCCGCCCCGGGGCAGTAACAAGCCGCCCCGGGGCAGTAACAAGCCGCCCAGGGGCAGTCACAAGCCGCCTCGGGGCAGTGACAAGCCGCCCAGGGGCAGTAACAAGCCGCCCCGGGGCAGTAACAAGCCGCCCCGGGGCAGTAACAAGCCGCCTCGGGGCAGTAACAAGCCGCCTCGGGGCAGTAACAAGCCGCCTCGGGGCAGTAACAAGCCGCCTCGGGGCAGTAACAAGCCGCCCCGGGGCAGTAACAAGCCGCCCAGGGGCAGTAACAAGCCGCCTCGGGGCAGTAACAAGCCGCCTCGGGGCAGTAACAAGCCGCCTCGGGGCAGTAACAAGCCGCCTCGGGGCAGTAACAAGCCGCCTCGGGGCAGTAACAAGCCGCCCCGGGGCAGTAACAAGCCGCCCAGGGGCAGTCACAAGCCGCCTCGGGGCAGTGACAAGCCGCCCAGGGGCAGTAACAAGCCGCCCCGGGGCAGTAACAAGCCGCCCAGGGGCAGTCACAAGCCGCCTCGGGGCAGTAACAAGCCGCCCAGGGGCAGTAACAAGCCGCCCCGGGGCAGTAACAAGCCGCCCCGGGGCAGTAACAAGCCGCCCCGGGGCAGTAACAAGCCGCCCAGGGGCAGTAACAAGCCACCCCGGGGGAGTAACAAGCCGCCTCGGGGCAGTAACAAGCCACCCCGGGGCAGTCACAAGCCGCCTCGGGGCAGTAACAAGCCGCCCCGGGGCAGTAACAAGCCGCCCAGGGGCAGTAACAAGCCGCCCAGGGGCAGTAACAAGCCGCCCCGGGGCAGTAACAAGCCGCCCGGGGGCAGTAACAAGCCACCCCGGGGCATTAACAAGCCGCCTCGGGGCAGTAACAAGCCGCCCCGGGGCAGTAACAAGCCGCCCCGGGGCAGTAACAAGCCGCCTCGGGGCAGTAACAAGCCGCCCGGGGGCAGTAACAAGCCGCCTCGGGGCAGTAACAAGCCGCCCCGGGGCAGTAACAAGCCGCCTCGGGGCAGTAACAAGCCGCCTCGGGGCAGTAACAAGCCGCCCCGGGGCAGTAACAAGCCACCCCGGGGCAGTAACAAGCCGCCCCGGGGCAGTAACAAGCCGCCCCGGGGCAGTAACAAGCCGCCCAGGGGCATTAACAAGCCGCCTCGGGGCATTAACAAGCCGCCCGGGGGCAGTAACAAGCCGCCCAGGGGCAGTAACAAGCCGCCCAGGGGCAGTAACAAGCCGCCCAGGGGCAGTAACAAGCCGCCCCGGGGCAGTAACAAGCCGCCCAGGGGCAGTAACAAGCCGCCCAGGGGCAGTAACAAGCCGCCCCGGGGCAGTAACAAGCCGCCCGGGGGCAGTAACAAGCCACCCCGGGGCATTAACAAGCCGCCTCGGGGCATTAACAAGCCGCCCGGGGGCAGTAACAAGCCGCCCAGGGGCAGTAACAAGCCGCCCAGGGGCAGTAACAAGCCGCCCGGGGGCAGTAACAAGCCGCCCCGGGGCAGTAACAAGCCGCCCCGGGGCAGTAACAAGCCGCCTCGGGGCAGTAACAAGCCGCCCAGGGGCAGTAACAAGCCGCCCAGGGGCAGTAACAAGCCGCCCAGGGGCAGTAACAAGCCGCCCCGGGGCAGTAACAAGCCACCCCGGGGCATTAACAAGCCGCCTCGGGGCATTAACAAGCCGCCCGGGGGAGTAACAAGCCGCCTCGGGGCAGTAACAAGCCGCCCCGGGGCAGTAACAAGCCGCCCGGGGGCAGTAACAAGCCACCCCGGGGCAGTAACAAGCCGCCCCGGGGCAGTAACAAGCCGCCCCGGGGCAGTAACAAGCCGCCTCGGGGCAGTAACAAGCCGCCTCGGGGCAGTAACAAGCCACCCCGGGGCAGTAACAAGCCGCCCCGGGGCAGTAACAAGCCGCCTCGGGGCAGTAACAAGCCGCCCAGGGGCAGTAACAAGCCGCCCCGGGGCAGTAACAAGCCGCCCAGGGGCAGTAACAAGCCGCCCAGGGGCAGTAACAAGCCGCCCCGGGGCAGTAACAAGCCGCCCGGGGGCAGTAACAAGCCACCCCGGGGCATTAACAAGCCGCCTCGGGGCATTAACAAGCCGCCCGGGGGCAGTAACAAGCCGCCCAGGGGCAGTAACAAGCCGCCCAGGGGCAGTAACAAGCCGCCCGGGGGCAGTAACAAGCCGCCCCGGGGCAGTAACAAGCCGCCCCGGGGCAGTAACAAGCCGCCTCGGGGCAGTAACAAGCCGCCCAGAGGCAGTAACAAGCCGCCCAGGGGCAGTAACAAGCCGCCCAGGGGCAGTAACAAGCCGCCCCGGGGCAGTAACAAGCCACCCCGGGGCATTAACAAGCCGCCTCGGGGCATTAACAAGCCGCCCGGGGGAGTAACAAGCCGCCTCGGGGCAGTAACAAGCCGCCCCGGGGCAGTAACAAGCCGCCCGGGGGCAGTAACAAGCCACCCCGGGGCAGTAACAAGCCGCCCCGGGGCAGTAACAAGCCGCCCCGGGGCAGTAACAAGCCGCCTCGGGGCAGTCACAAACCGCCTCGGGGCAGTAACAAGCCACCCCGGGGCAGTAACAAGCCGCCCCGGGGCAGTAACAAGCCGCCTCGGGGCAGTAACAAGCCGCCCCGGGGCAGTAACAAGCCGCCTCGGGGCAGTAACAAGCCGCCCCGGGGCAGTAACAAGCCGCCTCGGGGCAGTAACAAGCCGCCTCGGGGCAGTAACAAGCCGCCCCGGGGCAGTAACAAGCCGCCCCGGGGCAGTAACAAGCCGCCCAGGGGCAGTCACAAGCCGCCTCGGGGCAGTAACAAGCCGCCCCGGGGCAGTAACAAGCCGCCCAGGGGCAGTAACAAGCCGCCCAGGGGCAGTAACAAGCCACCCAGGGGCAGTAACAAGCCGCCTCGGGGCAGTAACAAGCCGCCTCGGGGCAGTAACAAGCCGCCCAGGGGCAGTAACAAGCCGCCCCGGGGCAGTAACAAGCCACCCCGGGGCAGTAACAAGCCGCCCCGGGGCAGTAACAAGCCGCCTCGGGGCAGTGACAAGCCGCCTCGGGGCAGTAACAAGCCGCCCCGGGGCAGTAACAAGCCGCCCCGGGGCAGTAACAAGCCGCCCAGGGGCAGTAACAAGCCGCCCCGGGGCAGTAACAAGCCGCCCAGGGGCAGTAACAAGCCGCCTCGGGGCAGTAACAAGCCGCCCCGGGGCAGTAACAAGCCGCCTCGGGGCAGTAACAAGCCACCCCGGGGCAGTAACAAGCCGCCCCGGGGCAGTAACAAGCCGCCCCGGGGCAGTAACAAGCCGCCCCGGGGCAGTAACAAGCCGCCCCGGGGCAGTAACAAGCCGCCTCGGGGCAGTAACAAGCCGCCCAGGGGCAGTAACAAGCCGCCCCGGGGCAGTAACAAGCCGCCCAGGGGCAGTAACAAGCCGCCTCGGGGCAGTGACAAGCCGCCCAGGGGCAGTAACAAGCCGCCCAGGGGCAGTAACAAGCCGCCCAGGGGCAGTAACAAGCCGCCCCGGGGCAGTAACAAGCCGCCCCGGGGCAGTAACAAGCCGCCCCGGGGCAGTAACAAGCCGCCTCGGGGCAGTAACAAGCCGCCCCGGGGCAGTAACAAGCCGCCCCGGGGCAGTAACAAGCCGCCCCGGGGCAGTAACAAGCCGCCCCGGGGCAGTAACAAGCCGCCTCGGGGCAGTAACAAGCCGCCCAGGGGCAGTAACAAGCCGCCCCGGGGCAGTAACAAGCCGCCCAGGGGCAGTAACAAGCCGCCCAGGGGCAGTAACAAGCCGCCCCGAACACTAATTAATCTGCTTCTGGGGAATCTCCCTTTCAAACCTGTCACCTCGGAATGTGGGGCAGTCGTCCAATGAGGTAGAGGACCGAGTGGATGGGGGGAGGGGGGGGGGTCACACGTATGATATAGATGAGACCCATATTTTAGTATTTTCAGAACAAAAAGAACCGGCCGGTTAAAAGCGGAGGAGGAATGAGGAAAGCGAGCTCAGCGTGCAGACCGCGCTCCTCGGTGGGCGGGGCGTTCCAGGTCTTTATCCACTGTTGTGGAAAAGTACCAGTGGCGACAAGTTGAAGCCAATCGACGGTGTTTAAAGCGCGCTATGACGAGTCCATGTGTAAAGCGGCTAAGAGGGAAGGGGGGCGGGGTGGGGGGGGAGCGAGGGGAGGGAGGGGGGGGCGAGGGGGGCGGTGAAGGCAGCGATGGGGGACGTTCGGGGCATGGCGGGGGGAGGGAAAGTGGGTAGGAGGGGTGCGGGTAACTAGGGCACATACGCAACGGTTGCCATCAAAACCACCCTGCGTTTTCCTCGTTTTCTTTGTTATAAATAAAGCAGGGTAACCACCCTGATACACAGACCACCAGAGACCGGAGACAAGGACGGCATCCACAGCTCGACACGGCAAAGACACGACATCCAGCAAAGACACGGAGATCCTTCTTGCTTCAGGGCTGCCCACGGTGAACGGACCGCTCCAATCACTCACGCCGCTCATACATCATCGCTGCCGCAATCAGACCAGCTTCATATCGCAGCAAATCAGCGTCCTGATCAACCAACTCCTGATCCACTTGAAGGACGCCAGAGCTACCTGGAAGCATGACGTGCTGTAACGACTGTGGCTGTTACAACTGCAGCTGTCCCTGCATGGACTGCCGCCACTGTCACCGCTGCGAACGGAACCGAACGTCGGATTCTACCGCCAAAGCCGGTTTGCTCTATGGCATAGCCACCGCATGTAAGTCCAAATCGATCCCTACCTCTACAGGCATATTTTGAACTGTTTTTACTAACTAATTTTTATTAAGGTTGAAAATAAAGCTCATGATGGTTCTTAGCTAAATAAAGGTATCGGTTTTATTCCATAGGCGCATATTTCGTCAAATAAGTAACGAAAAAGTAGTCAAATAGATATGTTACGCTGCAAATCTACATATTTGTCCGATTCTAATGATCGACGCGTGTCAATGTATTTAATTATGTGTCTTTCATCATATAATAAGCGTAATGGTGAGGGTCATAAACTGCATTTGTTCATAACAACATCTCTAGTCCACACGACTTACTAACACATAATAAAACGTGTGTTGAATTAACAATTAATTAATTCCATAAACTGTTTTATTTCTATTCATTTAGGAAGGTATGACCCTAAATGGTATGATTTTATTGCACATACGTTTTAAGTCATTGTATGCGTGTTTTATTCCAGTCTTGACAACATCAAAGGGCAAAAAGAAATAGAAACATGTGGCGTGGACGTGGATCTGGAGAAGGGCCCTGTTCGCCTAGTGCCGAGACTCGCACGAGACGCGAGAGACTCGCACGAGATCCAAGGTTACAAAACAGACAGTTCTGTGCAGTCCTCTGGACGTCAATGTAAATACGTGCGTGACGCACAAATGACAGTAGCAGTACACATCGTTTGTGTACACAGTGTATGCACATCGCTAGCTTTAACTATTAACGCCGTCCTGCACCGGGGCTGACCATGAGATGACCCATATGGCCAAGAGTGTTGAGCACTCGGACCGAAGGGTCCTGCTGGATCCGAAAACCCCCGAAGACACGGTATGAAGAGCTTACAAAACTAAAGTATGATGAAAGCAATTGCACGGCATCAGTGAACGATATTTACTGTTAGAGAAGCTTGAGCAAGACCGCCACGACTGCCGCCACGCCCGCGCCCGGGTCATGGCATCTGGGGAGCACAGGTTGACCTCTGGAAGCCCCGGACCTAGGTCAAGGACGCGCTGGACACAAGTGTTCTAGAGCAGGTGACCGGTGTGTCGCCACCTAGGCGGTGTGCGGCGTGCGGCATTTCAACGTTGACGACGATGTTACTACATTCTATGGCCTGCCGTCACAACATTTATTCCAAATTCTTAAGATCAAAAATTCAATTCTAGATGCCAACAATTCAATTCTTGATGTCAACAATTCAATTCTTGACATCAGCAATTCAATTATTGATATGTATAATGGCTTTCTTGGTATCAAGATGTAGTTTGTAGATTAGGAAATAAATGTTCGAATGGCAGAGGAGGGGGGGGGGGCATGGCGCAATTATGTTGACAGAAAATAAAGTTATTAACTGAACTGTTGTTTTTACGCCGAACCTGTGTCTCGATCGTCGATCTCGATGCCCCCCCCCCTCTACCCTAACAGGCTGATACGATGAAAACGATTTTATATAGTTGGTTAATTAGCACCAGGTGCACCCCCCCCCCTCCCCTACCCTAACAGCCTCGTGCGAAAAGTTCTGATGACTTGGACCTTGTATAGAGTAAGGTGGCGGGGGGGGGGGGGGTGAGTGGGGTGCAGGTGGGTGTGTTTGCATTCCTCACTCATCTGGTATCAACAGCGTATAAATGGGGATCCCCTCGTGGCCTAGCGGGTAGCGCACTCTGCAATTGTCGAGTGTGCTTTGCCAGGCCAGGCCAGGTCAGGCCAGGCCAGGCCAGCCCAGGCCAGGCCAGCGATCGGTGCGTGGTTTGAATCCCACCTGTGAAAATACATTTGTGTAGACAAGGATTAAAAAATATGAAGATCCCTGGGTTTCCATTGCGAGGTGTGGATTGTTACTGTCGCAGAATTCGCCCCTCTTTACTGAGGCCCCCCCCCCCCCCCTCCTCTTTACTATGACCCATTCCATTTCGGCGCCATCTGACCAACGCGCCCTACTTACACCAGCCAACCAATCAACCAATCAGCAGCGGTATAACGAAATGAAGAATTTGTACCCAGCAGCGACCGACTGGGTGCTTTTAACACCAACCGTGGGGTTCAGACAAAAGACGTGAATATCGTAAGGTAGCCCCCCCCCCCCCCCCCACACACACACTTCGGAAAATCTACACTACTTGATGCAAAGCTAGACTCAATTAGTGGATATGAAACAATAAGTCCAAATTCAAATTGCTAAGTCGCGATTAGGGGTTACTGGCTTCAGCGGCTGTTTTACGATCCCAAAATTGAGCAGCGTGGGATTTAACAAGTCCCTTTAGGCAATTTGGCACGGGTGGCCCCCCCTAGACGTGCTTGCACTTCTTCCCTGGCACAGCTTCATTTACCTCTCGTAGAAGGAGAGATACGCCATCAAAGTTGTTTTACTAGATGGTTCAGTGGTATCATAGATACATCTCGATTATTTCACACTCTATACATGCGTATCTGTACAATTAGACTATATATAACATCACAAGATCATTGCAAATAGGCTACTTCGCAGTTTGCTCTGGTATTTGAATATATTGCTCCAGTTCTTCAGGTGTATAACCACCCGGTCACCGTCAGGTAGCAGACGTCAGCCGACATGCTAGTCTGTGTGGCCTGGCGTCACGCTTTGTCAGTTCTGGTGAGTCAGCAACGAAGTTGTACCGAAAATTCGCATTGGTGCGCGATTTGTAGCTGAGTCCGGCAAAGGGGAAACCCCGACCTTCTGGCAGCTATATTCCCTCTGCCCTACGTCAACTTTAACCACCAGAATTATCATTCATACGCGAAAACTGAACATGAATCTTCAGATACACAGTACGCGCGTCCGTGAGGTAAGCATCCTTATATACGTGAATAGGTCTACGTGAAACACTCTTTTGGGTTCGAAATTGTCAAGATGTCAAGATCTGTTACTCAGTAACCTTCAGTTCTCTGGCGATGCTCTTCCAAACGTTGCCGTATATGGCGTACGTCCATGTGTTGTGGCGCTCTCGCATCATAAATGACCGAATTCTGTCTGACCAGTTCGATAATTCTTTCACATACATCTGCACCAGTAAGTCTGACTGACACTACCTTTCTTCAGTTTTGGCATATTGGAGCAAAATAGAAACTATCGTTATCACACACAATGTATCTATACAATCCAAAGATGCACGAGGAAAAACTACTGACCGAAAGTAGGTCACACAAACGAACAACCCCGGACGTCCGTGTCCGTGAAAATCGTTCACGAAGCGATTCCCCACGGACACGGATACGCACACGGAGCGGACCAATGGATGTTTCTCAAGTATCTCTATATAAGCGATTTTTCGCGGACACGGACACGGATCACGGATCACGGATCACGGATAAATGGATGGCCCGCTTAAGACCTATTTAAGGACATTGGCGTGGCACGCCGTCAGTCATTTGGCGTATCGAGCCTTTATAATGGGCTTGGCCATGTTGAAGTGTGATTATTTGCTAGCGTCCAAACTACTGCTTCGATTTTGATGCAATTTGGCAAACGTGATGTCAGTTATAGGGGTACATATTCTACCGCATATGAGTCCAGGGGCGGATCTAGGGGGGGGGGGGTTACGGGGGTTGCACCCCCCCCCCCCCTTGAGAACCTGAACATACACTGTTAAAGTCGGCTTCTCCGAGCACCCCCCCCCGGTCGCAAGTTTTTCAGAGAGCAACCCCCCCTTGGGAACCTGAGCAATGTCAAAATTTATCATCCAATAACTCGTAGACTATCAATGTGAGGTGAAATCTGAGGGATATTACCTTTGCGCCTGTCTGCGAAGAATACTCTAAAACAAACCGCGAATCTCTAGACCAAAAAAAAAACATGTTTCGTAACCTTAACCTTGATGTGACCTTGACCGTGGAAGCATGAACTTCATCAATATAGTACTTTACGCCCAAATACTAATGTCATGTCTCACGTAAGGTGTCGTTTGTCTGACATGTCCCCTTCAAGGAGAAATTCAGGAGGCCATGTTCCCGCCAAAATACTTCCATAGGGTCCCATGTTAAACTTTGCGAATTTTTAGCAGAAAAACTATTTGGGCGATTTGCACAAATGAAAGACGATATAGAAGGTACCTATAGGCCCAATACGTGAAATATTTTTCAGCGTGGTTAAATGAAAACTGCTATGGCGCTTTTCCCGATTTTTGGTCCCATCTTTCAATGGTTAAGCGAAATTTGAAAAATTCCTGTGACCTTTGACCCACATGGCCCATCTACGAACTTGACGAGCCTGACGATGGCCAGTCCGCATCTCTGTGCTGTATATATATGTATATGAGGGGTTTGTAACATTGTCGGCGGGTCAGTGAGTCACCCGCATGACACACCCCTTTGGATGCTCAGCCAGCCATGTCACATATATCACTCACCCCTAAGAGAGTTTGTAGGCTACTGAGCACACATAAAACAGGGTCCATGTTTTTTTCTAATCCATTTTTTACAAATCGAACACTTGGTAGAACGCGGCAAGCATGAGTCAGGTGCATAGAAACAGCTTGTCTAGCTAGCAGATCAGAAAGAACATTACAAGGTACGGTGCAACATTGAGGGTGGGGGGGGGGGGGGTGGGGACTAAAGGGCTGTACTTTTGGCCGACGGGGTTGTTTGGGTTTGTAACCGAAAGCGATTTCACCACTGACCTATATGTTGTGTCATCTCTTTGGCGTGCATGAGGTTATTGTTTCTATTTTGGGCCCCTATATATTAATAGGAGATTCAGTTCTTATAAATATGGGGATGGAACATTTATTGGGTATTCACGGAGGTCGATTTCAACGAAAGACGACAGCGAGGTGAGCCATTAATTCCATTCGCTTTACCATAAGCTGCCGTTAATTGTCTTGCACGGAAGAGACAACCGTAGTTTAATTGAAATTTTAGGTTGAGTTACAAATTTTGAAAATCGCGTTGTCGCTATACTGTGTGTATAACCGGCCGTTGTCGCTATGCTGTGTGTATAACCGGCCGTTCTCGCTATACTGTGTGTATAACCGGCCGTTGTCGCTATGCTGTGTGTATAACCGGCCGTTGTCGCTATCCTGTGTGTATAACCGGCCGTTGTCGCTATATTATGTGTATAACCGGCCGTTGTCGCTATACTGTGTGTATAACCGGCCGATGTCGCTATACTGTGTGTATAACCGGCCGTTCTCGCTATACTGTGTGTATAACCGGCCGTTGTCGCTATGCTGTGTGTATAACCGGCCGTTGTCGCTATCCTGTGTGTATAACCGGCCGTTGTCGCTATATTGTGTGCATAACCGGCCGTTGTCGCTATATTGTGTGTATAACCGGCCGTTGTCGCTATACTGTGTGTATAACCGCTCGTTGTCGCTATACTGTGTGTATAACCGGCCGGAAGATGTGCTGCCGGAGTGCGGACTGCCGCGAGAGGAGGTGTCACTGCCCCTGTCGGCGGTGTAAGCGGTGTAAGCGGTGCAATGGCTGCAGCCGTACAGCCGCCCACAACACCCTGCCCGTGCTGGCACTGGCACTGCTAGGTAACTCTGTCGTCAGTGCATCATAGACCTCTATATGTCGACTTAAGTAAGGTGTGGCCCGGGGCACCGAGGCATTGTGACAGTGCGCCTAGCTGTCAAGCACATATGCAAACTGCTGAAATCTGGGTAATTTAAATAGTTTTCTATAGCAACATGGTTGAGCTGCTTGCTGACTCTGAGCAAGGGATATTGCATTCACACTGAAGCCTACCTATTAATTAAGTATTCATTAATTAACTATTTCGCTGTTCTTTCTAGGCAAGTTCTTTAGGTTCGGGCAGTGGGGTAGTTTTAAGCACGTAGTTTAGGCAAGTAGTGTCTTTTTAACATGTTTTTTTGTTTGTTATTTCACCATAAAGATTAAAGCATCATTTCCTTTGCATCGTTGTCCTTTAGGTGCCAGGATAGCAAACCGGTACTCAGCTGGGCGTATGTTGAAATGAATCCAAATCAAGTTAGTCGGGCAGTCGGCGTAATTTGGCGATGTGACGTCACCTCATTGTGATATTGGACGCAGACAAGCCCACTCGTGACGTCATACGTTCATGTGATGGTGTCATACTCAAGCTGCCCAACCAGCACGTGACGTCATGGATTCCTGTGATACTGAGGCCAAAAGGGCTCAACCAGCACGTAACGTCATGGATTCCTGTGATACTGAGGCCAAAACGGCTCAAATCGCACGTGACGTCATCGATTCCTGTGGTGTCCAAAGATAACTGCGGCCTGGATTTGCTCCTCTCAGACTTTCAATGTAGTCACCCTTATGTAGTAATCAGAGGGCATCTGTAATCATCATCGGTAGATAGATGTAGATCTATATAAAGATATAGATTGTTGCGGGTCTTGTGCTACACTATTTGATACGCATTAAAGCCTATGTTATCTCTATATTGTCTTTATATTGGCTTTGTATCCTGTTTGCCAATATTCAATTGCTCATTTGCCCAACATGTTATTATTGTAGTGGAATTACAAATAATCTAACTTATCATGCCCTAACAATTAGATCTTCGGAATGCTGAGACGGCATAATTTGAATTTGCTTTAAACTGCATGGGTCAGTTGTGAGGGGTTATCGAGGTCGGTTCAGCTCCTGTCGACCCAGAGTCGCTACAACCTTGACCACCATCCAAAACGCTTCATGCTCGTAACCGGCGTGCACTTAAACTGGTCCGCGGTTGCATATACTCTGGGATAATATGTAATTCTTTGATATTTCGTTTCTACTGTCTACTTGACTCAGTATTGCAGTGGTAGCATGAATCCGCATTGTGTTGGTATCCTGCCTGAGCGCAGCGAAGTTTTTGAATTCGTTTCCCGAAAATTTTAGTGAAGCAAATTATGAAATCCGGCTACATCAGGGTAAAGACAATATCAAACATGCTGTTTTTATCGCTTGTAAAATATTCGTAAGCCTTCTAATACTTCAAATATGACCTATCTTCAATTCTCTAAGACTAAAATATCCGTGCTCTTGGTACGTTGTAAATATTCATTTAAGATACCACTGCACGTGGCTCCGCAGCGGGCTCATTAGAGAGTGAGGCTGTCTGAGTGAGGCATCCGTGCCTGGATAGACCTCACCAGCAGCCTCTCTCCCTGCTCGCAAGTTTCTCACTAGGTTGTGCCCCCCGCCTTTCGTAAATTCCTGGATCCATCGCTGACCTTTATTAATAATAATAGGAAAGGGCAAAGATGTCAGGCAAATATGCTTTCGTTAGCTTCGTTTTCAGTTTTCCCGGAAGATGCCATAGAATGTATAACATCACTCCATACTTTCCAGTAAAGTATCTTTCCCATTCCATAGATAACAATATCTGTGAATACCAAGAGTGTTTTTTTGTATGCTTAGGCCTGATTTAGGTGTGGGCCAACCATATCTTTTGTGGACGCTTTTTCTTTTATTTTAATTGACATTGGGGCAGGGGGCATGTACCCCCCGGGGGGGGGGGGGGGCATCATGCTTCATGCAAACAAAGTTACCTTCGGGTGGTCGCAGTTACCTTGGAATATTAAGCCCTTTGCGCACATGGAGTTGTAAGGACAGTTTTGGTCCAGGGGAAAGCAAGGAGTGACTTCACTTGGGTCCCGGGCTGGACGTTACGGAGTGGTTGGTCACGTTATGATGTAGTGTGAATATTCCAGTTTCTCCTGGTAACCGGACCGGGATCCATCAGTCGCGTCAGCGATCATGCCACGCGGTTACATATATGATAGCGGTATCATTATGCAGTATATCTTTTATTTTGCCGCCGACACAATTTAAATATGGCAAACGTGACAACTTTCTTGATTACGCGAATAGATAAAAAAAAACAAAAAAAACAACATTTCTGACGCATCCATGTTTATTGCTGCAATTTTAGCTGTTACTCAATAAAATACGATATTTACGTACGTTAAAATGAAGTAAATAATATGACAAAACACGTAAGCATGATTGAAAAGTAGGCGTGAACTTTATTGATCCATGCCCGCAACACCGTCATTGGTTATATAACATCGACACTCACATAAAACGTTGTGATTAGTAGCACCATATCTGACAAGATGAGTACGAGGCGAAGAGCCTCGTCACCACCAATCAATGAACAGGGTCGGGATCTAAGAGAGCATAACAGATCCCGTACGAACAGAGACCATCCTGGAAGTGCGCAAGGAAACGCCAGAAAATGACGCTACCAGCGATTAGGGATTAGAAGGATGCACCAGAAGGTATCCAGGACGCCAGAAGGTATCCAGGACGCCAGAAGGTATCCAGGACGCCAGAAGGTATCCAGGACGCCAGAAGGTATCCAGGACACCAGAAGGTATCCAGGACGCCAGAAGGTATCCAGGACGCCAGAAGGTATCCAGGACGCCAGAAGGTATCCAGGACACCAGAAGGTATCCAGGACGCCAGAAGGTATCCAGGACGCCAGAAGGTATCCAGGACACCAGAAGGTATCCAGGACGCCAGAAGGTATCCAGGACGCCAGAAGGTATCCAGGACACCAGAAGGTATCCAGGACACCAGAAGGTATCCAGGACACCAGAAGGTATCCAGGACACCAGAAGGTATCCAGGACACCAGAAGGTATCCAGGATGCCAGAAGGTATCCAGGACACCAGAAGGTATCCAGGACACCAGAAGGTATCCAGGACGCCTGAAGGTATCCAGGACACCAGAAGGTATCCAGGACACCAGAAGGTATCCAAACGCCAGAAGGTATCCAGGACACCAGAAGGTATCCAGGACACCAGAAGGTATCCAGGACACCAGAAGGTATCCAGGACACCAGAAGGTATCCAGGACGCCAGAAGGTATCCAGGATACCAGAAGGTATCCAGGACACCAGAAGGTATCCAGGATGCCAGAAGGTATCCAGGATGCCAGAAGGTATCCAGGACGCCAGAAGGTATCCAGGACACCAGAAGGTATCCAGGACACCAGAAGGTATTCAGGACACCAGAAGGTATCCAGGACGCCAGAAGGTATCCAGGACACCAGAAGGTATCCAGGACACCAGAAGGTATCCAGGACACCAGCAGGTATCCAAACGCCAGAAGGTATCCAGGACACCAGAAGGCATCCAGGACACCAGAAGGTATCCAAGACGCCAGAAGGTATTCAGAACGCCAGAAGGTATCCAGGATGCCAGAAGGTATCCAGGATGCCAGAAGGTATCCAGGACACCAGAAGGTATCCAGGATGCCAGAAGGTATCCAGGACACCAGAAGGTATCCAGGATGCCAGAAGGTATCCAGGATGCCAGAAGGTATCCAGGATGCCAGAAGGTATCCAGGATGCCAGAAGGTATCCAGGACGCCAGAAGGTATCCAGGATGCCAGAAGGTATCCAGGATGCCAGAAGGTATCCAGGATGCCAGAAGGTATCCAGGACGCCAGAAGGTATCCAGGACGCCAGAAGGTATCCAGGATGCCAGAAGGTATCCAGGATGCCAGAAGGTATCCAGGACACCAGAAGGTATCCAGGATGCCAGAAGGTATCCAGGATGCCAGAAGGTATCCAGGATGCCAGAAGGTATCCAGGACGCCAGAAGGTATCCAGGACGCCAGAAGGTATCCAGGATGCCAGAAGGTATCCAGGACGCCAGAAGGTATCCAGGACACCAGAAGGTATCCAGGATGCCAGAAGGTATCCAGGATGCCAGAAGGTATCCAGGATGCCAGAAGGTATCCAGGATGCCAGAAGGTATCCAGGATGCCAGAAGGTATCCAGGACACCAGAAGGTATCCAGGATGCCAGAAGGTATCCAGGATGCCAGAAGGTATCCAGGACACCAGAAGGTATCCAGGATGCCAGAAGGTATCCAGGACACCAGAAGGTATCCAGGACACCAGAAGGTATCCAGGATGCCAGAAGGTATCCAGGACACCAGAAGGTATCCAGGATGCCAGAAGGTATCCAGGACACCAGAAGGTATCCAGGATGCCCGAAGGTATCCAGGACGCCAGAAGGTATCCAGGACACCAGAAGGTATCCAGGATGCCAGAAGGTATCCAGGACACCAGAAGGTATCCAGGACACCAGAAGGTATCCAGGACACCAGAAGGTATCCAAACGCCAGAAGGTATCCAGGACACCAGAAGGTATCCAGGACACCAGATATCCAGGACACCAGAAGGTATCCAGGACACCAGAAGGTATCCAAGACGCCAGAAGGTATTCAGGACGCCAGAAGGTATCCAGGACGCCAGAAGGTATCCAGGACACCAGAAGGTATCCAGGACACCAGAAGGTATCCAGGACACCAGAAGGTATCCAAACGACAGAAGGTATCCAGGACACCAGAAGGCATCCAGGACACCAGAAGGTATCCAAGACGCCAGAAGGTATTCAGAACGCCAGAAGGTATCCAGGACGCTAGAAGGTATCCAGCATACCAGAAGGTATCCAGGACACCAGAAGGTATCCAAACGCCAGAAGGTACCCAGGACACCAGAAGGTATCCAGGACACCAGAAGGTATCCAAGACGCCAGAAGGTATTCAGGATGCCAGAAGGTATCCAGGACGCTAGAAGGTATCCAGGACACCAGAAGGCATCCAGGACGGGCGCCAGGGACCAGGATTGCGGGGTGAGCACAAGGCTCTTTATGCTGTCTGTATTACTTGACAGAAAATGTACATAAGTAACTAATGTTAACTAATGTTTAACACAATGTTCATCCAAGATACTCTGTATATATAACCTGTAACGGTTTACAAAGTGTGATAGTATACAGAGCTTGGTTAACAAACCAAATTATAATTCTACTTCGCACACGTGTGTTTAGGGCTTTCCCTGGTGGAATCAGACGGCGAGTGACTGACTTAGAGACGACCTTCAGAATGTGGTGGTCCCAATGTGGCCTGGACCCAAGGGAGGGAGTGGTGGAGCCTCCATCTTAAGAGTAACCATGACAACATACGGGTGGCGAGAGTAATTGTCAGGATGGCAGCAAGCGATGATTGTCAACAGTCACATCGAGAAATTAGTTGAACAATAATAGAAACCGCGATTTAGTCATTACAAGCGTCTGAAGTCCGAACCAATGACCCCACAACCTGCCGTCCATGTGTCTCAAGGGAGACCCACCACTGGAGACGAAGATACCAGATACGGCAATCACATACAATCATTTCACTATTGCCTTGTTTCAGGCCTTACGCGCTATGTATCCTATGGCCCTGTAGCCTTCTAACGCGTTACAAAGAGTAGCTTCTATCTGGTCCCCAACTATGTCTTGTCATGATCAGGTCCGGTTACTTATGATGCCAAACCACTATAATCATGACGTCACATCGTTAAGTTCGAGATGTCACATCATTATACTCATGACGTCACATCACAATACTCATGACGTCACATCATTATATTTTTCTCCCATTTTCTTTTTTGGGTTTTGTGAAATAATTTACGAATGACACGTGTTCTGACTTCATTCAAAGCTGTGCTGTTACGTGTTACGTTTCATTTTACACACCTTTTTAGTACATTAATTTTCTTTGAGTAAGAAATATGATTACTGATACCACAAGAGATCCATTCACAGGACCACTCAGCCAGGTCAACGCAAACATAAAGAAAGGACAGATTTCTTTAGAAGTACCCCACAACACGCAAACTGTAAAAAAGCACCATTCTAGACAAGCTGTTCCAGTATCTTCATGGGTTAATAATGGTACAAAACAAACACAAGCTGCTTAAATGAATAGTCTGTGGCCAATGAAAGCTACGCAACAATGTAATGAATAGCAAACTTAAAGAAATACCGAACAAGTGGCATTGCAAAAGAAAAAAAAACAGTGCCCATGAAAATACAGAACGCACTACACATTCAGCGACAAACGCGTCCTACAAATAATACCACTGACCTTTAACCAAAGCGCCCAGATTAATCAAAATAAACCAAAAGTGCAAAGATAAACCGAATACGCGATACTTGCGTTCGCATTTCGCACAGAACGCTCTGTTACTTCCACCTTACAGACACATAGCGTTCTATTACTTCCACCTTACAGACACACAGCGTTCTGTTACCTACACCTTAGAGACACACAGCGTTCTGTTACTTCCACCTTACAGACACATAGCGCTCTGTTACTTACACCTTACAGACACATAGCGCTCTGTTACTTCCACCTTACAGACACATAGCGCTCTGTTACTTCCACCTTACAGACACATAGCGCTCTGTCACTTCCACCTTACAGACACACAGCGCTCTGTTACTGACACCTTACAGACACATAGCGCTCTGTTACTTGCACCTTACAGACACATAGCGCTCTGTTACTTACACCTTACAGACACATAGCGCTGTTACTTCCACCTTACAGACACATAGCGCTCTGTTACTTCCACCTTACAGACACACAGCGTTCTGTTACTTGCACCTTACAGACACACAGCGTTCTGTTACTTGCACCTTACAGACACACAGCGTTCTGTTACTTCCACCTTACAGACACACAGCGCTGTTACTTCCACCTTACAGACACACATCGCTCTGTTACTTCCACCTTACAGACACAGAGCGCTCTGTCACTTCCACCTTACAGACACATAGCGCTCTGTTACTTGCACCTTACAGACACAGAGCGCTCTGTCACTTCCACCTTACAGACACATAGCGCTCTGTTACTTGCACCTTACAGACACATAGCGCTCTGTTACTTCCACCTTACAGACACACAGCGCTCTGTTACTTCCACCTTACAGACACACAGCGCTCTGTTACTTGCACCTTACAGACACATAGCGCTCTGTTACTTCCACCTTACAGACACACAGCGCTCTGTTACTTCCACCTTACAGACACATAGCGCTCTGTTACTGACACCTTACAGACACATAACGCTCTGTTACTTCCACCTTACAGACACATAGCGCTCTGTTACTTCCACCTTACAGACACATAGCGCTCTGTTACTTCCACCTTACAGACACACATCGCTCTGTTACTTCCACCTTACAGACACAGAGCGCTCTGTCACTTCCACCTTACAGACACATAGCGCTCTGTTACTTCCACCTTACAGACACAGAGCGCTCTGTCACTTCCACCTTACAGACACATAGCGCTGTTACTTGCACCTTACAGACACATAGCGCTCTGTTACTTCCACCTTACAGACACACAGCGCTCTGTTACTGACACCTTACAGACACATAGCGCTCTGTTACTTGCACCTTACAGACACATAGCGCTCTGTTACTTACACCTTACAGACACATAGCGCTCTGTTACTTCCACCTTACAGACACACAGCGTTCTGTTACTTCCACCTTACAGACACATAGCGCTCTGTTACTGACACCTTACAGACACACAGCGCTCCGTTACTGACACCTTACAGACACATAGCGCTGTTACTGACACCTTACAGACACATAGCGCTCTGTTACTTACACCTTACAGACACATAGCGCTCTGTTACTTCCACCTTACAGACACACAGCGTTCTGTTACTTCCACCTTACAGACACATAGCGCTCTGTTACTGACACCTTACAGACACACAGCGCTCCGTTACTGACACCTTACAGACACATAGCGCTGTTACTGACACCTTACAGACACATAGCGCTCTGTTACTTCCACCTTACAGACACACAGCGCTCTGTTACTTGCACCTTACAGACACATAGCGCTCTGTTACTTGCACCTTACAGACACATAGCGCTCTGTTACTTCCACCTTACAGACACATAGCGCTCTGTTACTTCCACCTTACAGACACATAGCGCTCTGTTACTGACACCTTACAGACACATAGCGCTCTGTTACTGACACCTTACAGACACACAGCGCTCTGTTACTTGCACCTTACAGACACATAGCGCTCTGTTACTTGCACCTTACAGACACACAGCGCTCTGTTACTTCCACCTTACAGACACATAGCGCTCTGTTACTTGCACCTTACAGACACATAGCGCTCTGTTACTTGCACCTTACAGACACATAGCGCTCTGTTACTTCCACCTTACAGACACATAGCGCTCTGTTACTTGCACCTTACAGACACACAGCGCTCTGTTACTTCCACCTTACAGACACACAGCGCTCTGTTACTGACACCTTACAGACACACAGCGCTCTGTTACTTCCACCTTACAGACACACAGCGCTCTGTTACTTACACCTTACAGACACATAGCGCTCTGTTACTGACACCTTACAGACACATAGCGCTCTGTTACTTCCACCTAACAGACACAAAGCGCTCTGTTAGTACGCTTTACTCCCCCTCAGCCCCATATTACTTACACAAGGCAGACTACTAACCCCGATGTGTAGACCTCGAACACAACCAGGACGCACTACCATTGGCACATGAGCAGCGCTCTCATAATTACACGTTGTACCTAAATGAACACCCGATTCGCAAACCTAAATGCTTACAGTGCGTGCCGTGATATAGACCTATAAATGGGATGGCAAGCCGAAGCGTTCAGAATACCACTATTGGCGAGTATGGCCTTCATTCGCCTCAACAGAATGCCGATACAAGATATGCTAAGACAAGAAGTCTGCCGTGTAGTTATATCAAACGTAGCTGTCGAGGACACTGCGATCATTCTGCACACACCCATACCCACCAGGCATACTGATCGCAACTACTGTACCTCAAATGGTTGTTCGTGAGGACACATTCAATAACAAATTACAAATCTTGTACCCATAATGCATTGCCTTAATAACCATGGCGATGTTGATGTCAAGCCAAGTAACTTAATGTTCTCAGCCGCATCGCCAAAGAAACTGTTACCTGAGCATTGTAAAGGCCTCAACATACAGTGACTCACAATTCAAATAATGAAACCCATACCAACGAAATATCGTATTACTTCTAACAGATATATACTGGAGGACATAAAGATATTTCAGCTGAAATGCTTACAACGGAACACATAATACAAGGGGTGGGACATTTCATAACGATAGACAGTGAATTATTCGCCAGATCATGTCTACAGCGAACGATGTTTCACAACTATAAGTGTTGTTTGGCCTTAACATCCGGGTGCTGGTCTTGGGCCCACAGATAGCGGATCCGCAGTCACAGAGTGACATGTATGAATATCTATCATATAAATATAGCCATAAATGTATAACAACATAAAGATACATATGACTAGCTAACAAAACCATTTAAATATCACTTAGTTATACTTATTGCATTACACTTTAAAAGCATGTATAATAGCTTTGGCGTGACTGTCCAGTTTGCCAGAGTATTCGCAGTCAATCATATTACGTTGCGGGATGCTAGACAGTCCTGGTAAAGTATTATACAAATGCACTTGGGTTTGATATATAAAAACCTCACGACTAGCAGAGGAGACAGAAATGTCCACTTCCAAATAAATAAATATTGTGGTTATTTCACTGTTGAGATATCAAGAGGTGAAGTACATATTTGTTGTAAAGAACAAGAGAAAAACAAAAGATAAATTGAACGTAAACGTTTAGTTTACGAAACTAACCGTCAATCATCGTATTAACGGGAATTTTTTCTTAGTCTATTCTTGTTACAATATAATTGCTCTGAAAGTCACAGATATACAATTATCTCAATGCTTTCTACAAACGATTTGTTTCTCCATCAAATTAGTGACTAACAAGGACTAATACACTTGTGGTACGTGTATAACCTTAGCTAAAAAAACAAGCAAAGTTATACTGTATGCGTATCTCTTAGATTCATCTGTAGAACGTATATGTTGTTACATTCTCTTAATAAATAACAAAAATGCGATGCAAAATAAAGATGGATATGGTATGAAATACACCCCCTCCCCTCTTGTTCCTCAAATTGGTGATCCTCCCACCCCGATTGTCCACAGAAACAGCCCATTGCTGGTAGAGATAGAATAAGGCGTATACATACCCGGCAAAGCGGCATTTTAGAGCCATGGCCGGTTGATGAATAATACAACTATAGCCAACAAGGCATCAGCCATCGCCATGAAAAAAGCCAGGCTAGGGTCAAATGGATGACGTCATCACGCAAGTTCCTTCCATAACCATGCAAGCTGCTCCAATGACGTCATCATGTAAGCCGACCCAATGGCGTCATAGCACAAGTTGTTTCAATGCCGTTGTCGTCCTGGGTCATCCAATGACGTCATCATGTAAGCTACTCCAATGACGTCTTCGTGTAAGCCACTCCAATGACGTCATAATATAAGCAGGTCCAATGACGTCATAATGTAAGCTGCTCCAATGACGTCATCATGTAAGCCGACCCAATGGCGTCATAGCACAAGTTGTTTCAATACCGTTGTCGTGCTGGGTCATCCAATGACGTCATCATGTAAGCTACTCCAATAACGTCTTAGTGTAAGCCACTCCAATGACGTCATAATATAAGCTGGTCCAATGACGTCATAATGTAAGCTACTGCAATGACGTCATCGTGTGTGCGATGGCCGGAAACTACGTGCGCTGATCAAAGAGTCTTCTTGTCGGATTAATAAGTAAATCCCTGTCAACAATAGTGTTACATGAGCCGAGCTGTATCCTCATCGAGGACAAGGACACGACGCTCAGCACTCAGAGGCGACTGCTGGCTACAATGTTGGATGACACACCGCTGGACGGAAAAGGATCAACCTGCAAGGCCAACAAGACACGCCACAATAGTATTGCAATATTATTAAATGAGAGGCACTCACAGCTAATGCGAATGTTAATGACAGTGCCTGGTTCCAGGCCAAGAAGTACATAACACAAAGTAGACTGGTTCCAACCAACATCACCCGCTGTAGCGTTCTCTGCATAGCGCGTTGTCTGTAGAGGTCATGACAGGGAAAAATTACTGTTGCAACCTCTGAATACTGAGATGGGTGTATATAGAAGTCAGGTCAAGGTCAAACTACCGAGCCGTTCTCAGAATACTGAGGAGGATGTCTGTAGAGGTGACCTCAAGGGCAAGTTACTGTACCAACCTCTGAACACTGCTCTGGATGTCGGTAGAGGTCATGTGAAGGAGAAGCTACCGTACCAACCTCTGAGTACTGCGGTGGTTGTCTGTAGCGGTAGTCGTACACATACGTGTACATCGGAGTGAAGGTCAGGTCACCGACGGTCCCCGGAAGGTCATCGTCTTCGTCCCGGATGTCCACCGCGCCAGTCAGACTCTCCGCATAGGTCGGCGGGTCTGCAACAAAGGTCAATGTCAAACTCACCTTTACGCAGCATGCCAAAAAACAAGTTGGAATACAACTAAATTATGTTCAGATCTTACATCGGGTAACTTTAAGAGCGTTACTTCACGGTTTCCGTTGCGTGAGGTTTCAGTACGTATACTGCAGTACATTTCATGAACTGTAGTACATTTCATGAAGTGCAGTACATTTCATGAACTGCAGTACATTTCATGAACAGCAGTATACGTACTGAAACCTCACGCAACGGAAACCGTGAAGTAACGCTCTTAAAGTCAGATTCAAAACGTGAGGTTAAGTGGCCGTCTCTTACCATCAATAGGGGGCGGTGGGGTGGGGTTCTCCCGGTAGGGGGGTGGGGCGGGCAGGAACTGAGGCCCAAAGTAGTCCAGGGTAGCCTCTTGGAAGAGGCGCGCACTCAGGTAGGGCGGCATCCGACGGAACGGAACAGTGCCGATCACGACCGGTAGGTGGAGCGACAGATTGTTGGCACCCGGGATATGAAGCGCCACCTGTGGGGTAGATTGTTTCTTTCATGTTACGTCCAGTACTGCTTGAATCCAGTATTCATGTATTCCCTAACAACTTAGGATATATGCAGGATCACATCGGGTGTTCACATGTGACCTTACCCAATCGTGAGCTTTGTCTGCCGTAGAACTGAAATAAAATTGAGCATTCATAATAAAAGCAACAAAAGGAGTCCATATTTTGAGTTGTGCACCCACCTTGACATAGTAGTCGACTTTGATGACACAGCAGTTCGTTATGCTCGGGGAGACGGCGGGAATTTTTAGCAATTGGGCGTCCCACGTGGCTCGGTTACCAGGGGCAACGGGCAGACCTAGACGGAACAATTATTCCTGCTCAAGTGTTGTATTTATTTATTAATAATATATATTATCAATTGTTCGTATATGACGCCATGCTTATCAAATCAATTATATGTACTAGCCGACAGATTTTTATTTGATGTTTGCTTAGGAGTGAGACAAATATGCAATTTCGCAAGAGCTGCTATTTTGTTATTTCGCAAGTTATTTCGTTATTTGCACAAAATGGCTGCAAAGATATATAAGAAGTCTGTATAATATATACCAAAAGTTTATATAATATATATCCACACAGCATAATATAATATAATATAATATAATATAAGACCTACCTGTGAGCACCGTGAACTTGGTGCCTCGGACCCGCGACTTGCCGTTGGCGAAGAAGGTCTGTGTCTGGTGGAGCGTAGCGTACGGAATGATGGTGCGCGAGGAATGGTTCTCAAAGTCTGCCGATATCGCTATAGACTCTCCTGCAAATATTGTCATTGGGATTTATTTCCCAGGCCAGTAGGCTCATAAATCATAATATATTAAATACAAAAACACTCTACACCATGATATATGGTTATGATTTTGTGTTATTCCTTCAGCAACGGAAGCTACATACATATATGAAATATAAGCAATGCACTTATACATATCACAATGTTGTACACGAGGTCGAGACCTACAACATAAACAATTACTAGTCATTCTGATATATGGTTATAAATATATATATATATATATAAAAATATATATATATATATATCGTACATGGCTATATATATATATCGTATATGGTTATTAATAATAATTGAACATTATGTAACATAACGTGACAATACCGGCCCATCTCCGCTCTATACAGCATAGACAAACACGGGTATATATCCGCTGCGGTACGCATGACCCCGCCGCTTACACCGACCTGGGCAGTACCCCCTGCGATCCGTGCGTGCACTGATGGAGATTGGACCGGACGTGCAGAGCCAGCAGCACAGCGTCTTCTCCATGCTGTTCTCCACCGGAACCTGGAGCAACAAACAACGGGGCTCATTCCAAGGATTCTGATCTCATCTCATCCAGTTACATGTCGAGAAGCGAAGTACAGCATTTATAGTAGTTTTATGTACGATGTCCCTGGTAATTGAACACGGTCAAGGTATAATGCTAGAGTAACTATGAAATGTCCCAACGCTGGCTGTAGATGCTTTCAGGGATATTTCTACCATCCGCTGTAAATAGAGATTTATGACCCAAACTCAACGCTGCTCCATGGAGGAATCAAAGAACATTATTCTTTGATATCGACACACGTAATTTCCTGCACAAAATGTACTTTACCTGATACTCCGGTTTATTGATATCGATGGGACTAATCACGGTAAAAGCCTTCTTGGTTTTGTGATTGAAAGACCAGGGTTTGTCCATCTCGGCCTTCAGCCAGTATCGTATACTGCCGTGCTTGCCTTCAAACGTGGTTGATATGCCCCTGAACAGAGACAGTTGTATTAGTACAGTAAGTAGATGTAAGTATTATAATAGTTGCATACCAAACAAGCATTGCAGCAGCGATACAATCAAATAGTTCCAATCACTGTGAGACGACCATTCCACTATTAGGTTGAACACCATTAGGACCCCCACGGGTCTACAACATGAGGACCCCAAGGGTCTACACCATTAGGACCCCAATAGGTCTAAAACATTGGGACCCTAACGGGTCTACACCATTAGGACCCCAACAGGTCTACAACATTAGGATCCTAACGGGTCTACACCATTAGCCGCCCACGGGTCTACACCATTAGGACCCCAATAGGTCTAAAACATTAGGACCCTAACGGGTCTACACCATTAGGACCCCAACAGGTCTACAACATTAGGATCCTAACGGGTCTACACCATTAGCCGCCCACGGGTCTACAACATGAGGACCCCCACGGGTCTACACCATTAGGACCCACACGGGTCTACACCATTAGGACCCACACGAGTCTACACCATTAGGACCCACACGGGTCTACACCATCTACAACATTAGGACCCCCACGGGTCTACACCATCTACAACATTAGGACCCCCACGGGTCTACACCATTAGGACCCCCACGGGTCTACACCATTAGGACCCCTACGGGTCTACACCATTAGGACCCCTCGAGTCTACACCATTAGGACCCACACGGGTCTACACCATCTACAACATTAGGACCCCCACGGGTCTACACCATCAACAACATTAGGACCCCCCACGGGTCTACACCATTAGGACCCCCACGGGTCTACACCATTAGTACCCCCACGGGTCTACACCATTAGGACCCCCACGGGTCTACAACATCTACAACATTAGGACCTCTACGGGTCTACAACATTAGGACTACCTCTAGTCTACACCATTAGGACCCCCACGGGTCAGCACCATTAGGACACCCACAGGTCTACAACATTAGGACCCCTCGGGTCTACACCATTAGCCGCCCACGGGTCTACACCATTAGGACCCCAATAGGTCTAAAACATTGGGACCCTAACGGGTCTACACCATTAGGACCCCAACAGGTCTACAACATTAGGATCCTAACGGGTCCACACCATTAGCCGCCCACGGGTCTACACCATTAGGACCCCAATAGGTCTAAAACATTAGGACCCTAACGGGTCTACACCATTAGGACCCCAACAGGTCTACAACATTAGGATCCTAACGGGTCTACACCATTAGCCGCCCACGGGTCTACAACATGAGGACCCCCACGGGTCTACACCATTAGGACCCACACGGGTCTACACCATTAGGACCCACACGAGTCTACACCATTAGGACCCACACGGGTCTACACCATCTACAACATTAGGACCCCCACGGGTCTACACCATCTACAACATTAGGACCCCCACGGGTCTACACCATTAGGACCCCCACGGGTCTACACCATTAGGACCCCTACGGGTCTACACCATTAGGACCCCTCGAGTCTACACCATTAGGACCCACACGGGTCTACACCATCTACAACATTAGGACCCCCACGGGTCTACACCATCAACAACATTAGGACCCCCCACGGGTCTACACCATTAGGACCCCCACGGGTCTACACCATTAGTACCCCCACGGGTCTACACCATTAGGACCCCCACGGGTCTACAACATCTACAACATTAGGACCTCTACGGGTCTACAACATTAGGACTACCTCTAGTCTACACCATTAGGACCCCCACGGGTCAGCACCATTAGGACACCCACAGGTCTACAACATTAGGACCCCTCGGGTCTACACCATTAGCCGCCCACGGGTCTACACCATTAGGACCCCAATAGGTCTAAAACATTAGGACCCTAACGGGTCTACACCATTAGGACCCCAACAGGTCTACAACATTAGGATCCTAACGGGTCTACACCATTAGCCGCCCACGGGTCTACAACATGAGGACCCCCACGGGTCTACACCATTAGGACCCACACGGGTCTACACCATTAGGACCCACACGAGTCTACACCATTAGGACCCACACGGGTCTACACCATCTACAACATTAGGACCCCCACGGGTCTACACCATCTACAACATTAGGACCCCCACGGGTCTACACCATTAGGACCCCCACGGGTCTACACCATTAGGACCCCTACGGGTCTACACCATTAGGACCCCTCGAGTCTACACCATTAGGACCCACACGGGTCTACACCATCTACAACATTAGGACCCCCACGGGTCTACACCATCAACAACATTAGGACCCCCCACGGGTCTACACCATTAGGACCCCCACGGGTCTACACCATTAGTACCCCCACGGGTCTACACCATTAGGACCCCCACGGGTCTACAACATCTACAACATTAGGACCTCTACGGGTCTACAACATTAGGACTACCTCTAGTCTACACCATTAGGACCCCCACGGGTCAGCACCATTAGGACACCCACAGGTCTACAACATTAGGACCCCTCGGGTCTACACCATTAGGACCCCCACGGGTCTACGCCATTAGGACCCCCACGTGTCTACAACATTAGGACCCCCACGAGTCTACACCAGTAGGACCCCAACAGGTCTACAACATTAGGACCCTAACGGGTCTACACCATTAGGACCCCCACGGGTCTACACCATTAGGACACTCACAGGTCTACACCATTAGGACCCCCACGGGTCTACACCATTAGGACCCCCACGGGTCTACGCCATTAGGACCCCCACGGGTCTACATCATTAGGACCCCCACGGGTCTACACCATTAGGACCCCCACGGGTCTACGCCATTAGGACCCCCACGGGTCTACATCATTAGGACCCCGACGGGTCTACACCATTAGGACCCCTACGGGTCTACAGCGGTGTGTTGCCATGACTTCACTCACTCCAAGGTAGCTCAACATTAAAGTTACAAGGTGATGTCATAAAGGAGGTAGTTCTGTAAAGAACCCATACACATGCAACCCCCACGGGTCTACCGCGGTGTGTTGCCATGACTTCACTCACTCCAAGGTAGCTCAACATTAAAGTTACAAGGTGATGTCATAAAGGAGGTAGTTCTGTAAAGAACCCATACACAAGCGACCCCCACGGGTCTACCGCGGTGTGTTGCCATGGTTTCACTCACTCCATGGGTAGCTCAAAGTTGAAGTTGAATTCATGGCGTCCCTCGGCCAGCGTCTCACGCACATCCGGGTGATCTGAAGGTCAGAGCACAACAAGGATCAGGAACCCAGGCAACACCCTCAACATGATGTAACATTTTGTAAACGATGTTTAGATATATAACATTTCAATTAGGGTATATCGATCTCTACTGGCATCATTGTAGCGCAAATCGCTTGCAATGAATGGAATTCCTTGTAAACAAAGCAAAATTGGATATAGGATATAATATTGGCATATGAAGACCGCATTGGTCGCTTTCATGTGGGTTACTACCCTTACAAAATGGCGTATGGTTTTATACCATACACCATTTTGTAAGGTATAAAACCATAGAAGCTGATTGTAATCAGGATTACATTCAATGTAATCGTAATCGATTACTTTCATATTTCTTGTAGTCGTACTCGTAATCATGACAGTGTATGCACTGTACGCGACTGTACAAAGACTGAGTCTCTCACAATCAGCAGTATTATATATCCGGTTACTAGACGGACTAAATTGTTTTTCTATTACATGTGTCCAAATAAACCACGTTTCAAGGTTCTTGAATGGCCGTTGACATAGCGAATTTCACAGAAACAATTTGTATTGACAGAAATAAGATTTTATTGATGTGTTATTCATTCCGAAAAAAGCCGGATGGCACTCTGCCAACAGAGGGCGCTCGTGCTATAGGTTTATAGCCTAATCGGAACGCCCTCCGCCGGGAGACTGGGTGACTGACCTAACCTAACCCCTCAGTAGGCGGTTGTAACGTGGTCGTCAGGCAAGGTTTCTGGGGCCGAATCGATGTGAATCTCATGTAGTTAGTTTGTTTGTTTACATCCAAACGTGTGTTACAACCAGAACAAAACTGTACCGCAGACCCAGCAAAGCCATGTAATCAACTAACGAGACGACTCTGTGGACATGCGTCTATCACAGACTGAACAACGCAGGGTGCGCCAAACAGCTTGTTTTAACCCACTTTTTTACAGATTCTAAAAAGAGAGAATGACGCTTTGGGGTTTTTATTTTCGTCGTTTTATGTTCGCCCTGAGATTAACCAGGTTTCTCAACATCATTTTCCTGCATGTTCCCCAATAGCAGATTATTAATTTCAACTAACTTCGATGAACAAACTGCGGACATTCCGTCTAAGTAATACAGTGTCCAGGGGCCGTATTCATAATCGCCACTTAGGCTACGTGACTAGACTTAGTGCTAAGTGGAAGATTTGTCGAGCGATTATCGGGTTCAAAATACATAAGTAGTCACCCAAGAAGTGGATTTTCTGAATTAAGAAAGAGCTAAAATTATACTGAAGAAGATGTCTTAATCATGAGCACCACCACAACGAGCTGGTGAGGCTAAAATGAAAAGGCACTTTACGAGGGGATTATGAATACGGCCCAGCACTTTTTATCTTCAGTGTGAGACTTCAGACTCAAAGACATCACACTAAATTGTGTGTAAACGAAGGCTTTAATCAAATGCCCTTTTATTTTTCACTACATTTTACACTCTAAATTTATTTGTCTCTGCCTAATCAGATCACTTCACTTCAAGTGTGCTGTGGGCATTTTTTATGTGTTTCATTCCAAGCCCTTGAAGCCCGTATACCTGCCTCAGTCAATTCTAAAGCTCTAACTACGCTTCTAAATTTCTAAAGTAGGGGTTTGGGGTAATTGGTTCCTGTAGGGACAGACCTCAAGGGCACGGATGATGCAGTGAGTTCGAGTGAACATCAGTCCTGCATGACCTTCTATCAGACACGACACTGTCTGCAGTATGCATTCACCGTTATACACAATGGTACAGACAACCGATCCAAGCCCCGTCCGCTCCTCGGCCTTCACGGCCACGTTGAACTTTCTATAAACGTGGGTATTGTACTGACCAAGGGGCCGGCCCAGCGCTCAGTCAGACTCTATAACCGCAACGCCCTGCCCAGCCACAAAACTCTGGCCGTATCAGAGCGCTGGGCAGACAGACAGACCCCGCCGCCATGCCGAGTGCCGTATTCAAGCCGTCAATACCATGTGGGCGGCACCCCAGGTGTTGCCATGGTTATCTCAAGATCCCACCCCGGCTGCAGGTATGCGTGGAATTTCAACTTCCTAGCAAGTAGCCCAGGTATCAGGTCCGGCCGGGCTGGTCTGAGATCACCGGGGGCACGAGGGAGATGAAAGGGGGATAGAGAGAAATGGAGGAAGAGAGACAATATGAGAGAGAAATATAGAGAGAGATAGAGACAGACAAAACAAGGACGTAATGAGGGCGAGGAGAGAAAAAGAGAAAAGCAACACAGAAGATATATATAAATATAGCCAGAGACTGAGAGACCGAGTGAAAGAGTGAGAACGACTGAGAACAAGAGGGGGAGAGGGCGAGAGGGGAAGCGGGAGAGAGTTCGATATGACGAGGGAAGGGTAAACAAGTAAGAAGAAGAGTGATAAGTCTATGAAATGTATATCAACAACGATGTCGACGTTCTGGTATAGCGCCGGCCCCAAGGGGACCCTAAAGTGGGCTAGACTACTAAGGAAGCCACGCGGAACCCTTTGATTCCTGATATGGCAGAAGAGTGACGCACAAGTATAAGCACTTACATCGGCATATATGACTTAAGGGGCCCACCATTTCATATCAGGGGGGGGGGGGGCCTAGAAAATATTTGAAAAAAATAGTTTGTTGTGACTATTTAGGGGAAAAAAATGTTTGCTTTTTAGATGCTAGAAAAAAAATAACTTGTTTTCATAATTCAAAAAAAAAAACCTTGTAAAATGTCCTTATTGGTGTCTAAAGAAATAAATAATTTGATGACAAAGATACAAAAAAATAAATAAATGTCAATAAATTTGTGAAAAATGAAAAAATTGCATGGTAATTAATTTTCTAGGCCCCCCCCCCCCGCCGATATGAAATGGTGCGCCCCTAAGAACGAACGGCCCGCTAGGATGAGACGTCTAGCTGAAGAGGACCCGGGGCAGGTAGACAGCCACAGGGTGCCCCGGGGCAGCCTTATCTATCAGCAGACGACTATAAGGCTTCAACGTCCCAGCGTCCAATCCAGACACATTCCGACCGATACCGAAGCCGAGAAAGAATCTCGCGCCATTGTCTTTATCACACGAGTTCCTGGCAGACATCCCCCAAGGTTCGCCTCTCCGCCGACGTTGTTTTTGCCCATAGCTAACCCCGGAAGCTTTGATAGAAGCACAACCGATATACGCTATCAGAATGACGTATATGTTTTTACTACTTGCCCAATAAAAGCATTCGGGGTAATATACTGAAAAAAATGCCACGGACAGCTTAAGGGACGAGATGAAAGTAGACTGTCGTTATGATGCAGATGTTGAGCCCCCTTTCCCATTGAGATGGGAAGCTTCTATAGGGCCGTTGAAAGCACATGTAGCCCCATGCGAAGGGTGGGTTTGATTCTCCAACAGGTTCGACGAGTCGGGTGGCTACTTCACCATCCATTCAGTTCATGGTTCGAGCAGATTTCAGGGCTCAATTTTGACATTTTTATAAACTTTCAATTGCCCTACTTTTAGATATTGGAAACATTTAAGGGATGTTTCGTTGCATCTTGCATGTCGTTAGAAATTTCTTTTTTTACGTATGCAACACAAGTACAATACACCATTAGCACACTGCCATATTCCGCCTAATGCATTGTTTTATAGTTGACTTAGTCTTTGACGAACGAAGGAGAAGTTAATCTACAGTTACATCTACAATCTACCGCTATACTACCACCATTCCGTCCCATCTGTAGACCATCTGTAGAAGAGTAATAAGAACCAATCAGCATGGAAACAAGACAACATTGACACCAATCAGCATGGAGACAAGAAAGCATTGACACCAATCAGCATGGAAACAAGACAACATTGACACCAATCAGCATGGAGACAAGACAACATTGACACCAATCAGCATGGAGACAAGAAAGCATTGACACCAATCAGCATGGAAACAAGACAACATTGACACCAATCAGCATGGAGACAAGAAAGCATTGACACCAATCAGCATGGAAACAAGACAACATTTCCACCAATCAGCTTGGAGACAAGAAAGCATTGACACCAATCAGCATGGAAACAAGACAACATTTACACCAATCAGCTTGGAGACAAGATGACATTGACTCTAATCAGCATGGAGACCAGATAGCGTTGACGCCAATCAGCATGGAGACAAGACAACATTGACACCAATCAGCATAGAGACAATATGGCATTGACACCAAATCAGCATGGAGACAAGGGAATATTGACACCAATCAGCATGGAGACAAGAAAGCACTGACACCAATCAGCATAGAGACAAGATGACATTGACACCAATCAGCATGGAGACAAGAGATCATTGAAGCCAATCATCATGGACACAAGAGATCATTGAAGCCAAACAGCATGGAGACAAGGAAGCATTGACACCAATCAGCATGGAGACAAGGAAGCATTGACACCAATCAGCATGGAGACAAGATGACATTGACACCAATCAGCATGGAGACAAGGAAGCATTGACATCAATCAGCATGGAGACAAGATGACATTGACATCAATCAGCATGGAGACAAGGAAGCATTGATACCAATCAGGATGGAAACAAGATGACATTGACATCAATCAGCATGGAGACAAGATGACATTGACACCAATCATCATGGAGACAAGATGACATTGACACCAATCAGCATGGAGACAAGGAAGCATTGACACCAATCAGCATGGCGACAAGATGATACTGACATCAATCAGCATGGAGGCAAGAGAGGATTGACACCAATCAGCATGGAGACAAGGAAGCATTGACACCAATCAGCATGGCGACAAGGGAATATTGACACTAATCAGCATGGAGACAAGATGACATTGACACCAATCATCATGGATAAGGGACCTGAAGGACATTGATGCCAAACCAATATGGAGATGGGACCTGAAGGACATTGATGCCAAACCAATATGGAGATGGGACCTGAAGGACATTGATGCCAAACCAATATGGAGATGGGACCTGAAGGACATTAATGCCAAACCAATATGGAGATGGGACCTGAAGGATATTGATGCCAAACAAATATGGCGATGGGATCTGAAGGACATTGATGCCAAACAAATATGGAGATGGGACCTGAAGGATATTGATGCCAAACCAATATGGAGAGGGGATCTGAAGGGCATGGATGCCAAACCAATATGGAGATGGGATCTGAAGGGCACTGATGCCAAACTTAAATGAAGAAGGGACTTGAAGGACATTGATGCCAAACCAATATGGAAATGGGACCTGAAGGACATTGATGCCAAACCAACATGGAGAAGGGACCTGAAGGATATTGATGCCAAACCAATATGGAGATGGGACCTGAAGGACATTGATGCCAAACCAATATGGAGATGGGACCTGAAGGACATTGATGCCAAACCAATATGGAGATGGGACCTGAAGGACATTGATGCCAAACCAATATGGAGATGGGACCTGAAGGACATTGATGCCAAACCAATATGGAGATGGGACCTGAAGGACATTGATGCCAAACCAATATGGAGATGGGACCTGAAAGACATTGATGCCAAACCAATATGGAGATGGGATCTGAAGGACATTGATGCCAAACCAACATGGAGATGGGACCTGAAGGACATTGATGCCAAACCAATATGGAGATGGGACCTGAAGGACATTGATGCCAAACCAATATGGAGAAGGGACCTGAAGGACATTGATGCCAAACCAACATGGAGATGGGACCTGAAGGATATTGATGCCAAACCAATATGGAGATGGGACCTGAAGGACATTGATGCCAAACCAATATGGAGATGGGACCTGAAGGACATTGATGCCAAACCAATATGGAGAAGGGATCTGAAGGGCACTGATGCCAAACCAATGTGGAGAAGGGATCTGAAGGGCACTGATGCCAAACTTAAATGAAGAAGGGACTTGAAGGACATTGATGCCAAACCAACATGGAGAAGGGACCTGAAGGACATTGATGCCAAACCAATATGGAGATGGGACCTGAAGGACATTGATGCCAAACCAATATGGAGAAGGAACCTGAAGGACATTGATGCCAAACCAATATGGAGATGGGACCTGAAGGACATTGATGCCAAACCAACATGGAGAAGGGACCTGAAGGATATTGATGCCAAACCAACATGGAGAAGGGACCTAAAGGACATTGATGCCAAACCAATATGGAGATGGGACCTGAAGGACATGGATGCCAAACCAACATGGAGAAGGGACCTGAAGGACATTGATGCCAAACCAATATGGAGATGGAACCTGAAGGACATTGATGCCAAACCAATATGGAGATGGGACCTGAAGGACATTGATGCCAAACCAATATGGAGATGGGACCTGAAGGACATTGATGCCAAACCAATATGGAGATGGGACCTGAAGGACATTGATGCCAAACCAACATGGAGAAGGGACCTGAAGGACATTGATGCCAAACCAATATGGAGATGGGACCTGAAGGGCATGGATGCCAAACAAATATGGAGAAGGGACCTGAAGGACATTGATGCCAAACCAATATGGAGATGGGACCTGAAGGACATTGATGCCAAACCAACATGGAGAAGGGACCTAAAAGACATTGATGCCAAACCAATATGGAGCTGGGACCTGAAGGACATTGATGCCAAACCAATATGGAGATGGGACCTGAAGGACATTGATGCCAAACCAATATGGAGATGGGACCTGAAGGACATTGATGCCAAACCAATATGGAGATGGGACCTGAAGGACATTGATGCCAAACCAATATGGAGAAGGGACCTGAAGGACATTGATGCCAAACCAATATGGAGATGGGACCTGAAGGACATTGATGCCAAACCAATATGGAGATGGGACCTGAAGGACATTGATGCCAAACCAACATGGAGAAGGGACCTGAAGGACATTGATGCCAAACCAATATGGAGATGGGACCTGAAGGACATTGATGCCAAACCAATATGGAGAAGGGACCTGAAGGACATTGATGCCAAACCAATATGGAGATGGGACCTGAAGGACATTGATGCCAAACCAATATGGAGATGGGACCTGAAGGACATTGATGCCAAACCAATATGGAGAAGGGACCTAATGGGCATTGATGCCAAACCAATATGGAGATGGGACCTGAAGGACATTGATGCCAAACCAATATGGAGATGGGACCTGAAGGACATTGATGCCAAACCAATATGGAGAAGGGACCTGAAGGACATTGATGCCAAACCAACATGGAGAAGGGACCTGAAGGGCATGGATGCCAAACAAATATGGAGATGGGACCTGAAGGACATTGATGCCAAACCAATATGGAGATGGGACCTGAAGGACATTGATGCCAAACCAATATGGAGAAGGGACCTGAAGGACATTGATGCCAAACCAATATGGAGATGGGACCTGAAGGACATTGATGCCAAACCAATATGGAGATGGGACCTGAAGGACATTGATGCCAAACCAATATGGAGATGGAACCTGAAGGACATTGATGCCAAACCAACATGGAGAAGGGACCTGAAGGACATTGATGCCAAACCAATATGGAGATGGAACCTGAAGGACATTGATGCCAAACCAATATGGAGATGGGACCTGAAGGACATTGATGCCAAACCAATATGGAGATGGGACCTGAAGGACATTGATGCCAAACCAATATGGAGATGGGACCTGAAGGACATTGATGCCAAACCAACATGGAGAAGGGACCTGAAGGACATTGATGCCAAACCAATATGGAGATGGGACCTGAAGGGCATGGATGCCAAACAAATATGGAGATGGGACCTGAAGGACATTGATGCCAAACCAATATGGAGATGGGACCTGAAGGACATTGATGCCAAACCAACATGGAGAAGGGACCTAAAAGACATTGATGCCAAACCAATATGGAGCTGGGACCTGAAGGACATTGATGCCAAACCAATATGGAGATGGGACCTGAAGGACATTGATGCCAAACCAATATGGAGAAGGGACCTAATGGGCATTGATGCCAAACCAATATGGAGATGGGACCTGAAGGACATTGATGCCAAACCAATATGGAGATGGGACCTGAAGGACATTGATGCCAAACCAATATGGAGAAGGGACCTGAAGGACATTGATGCCAAACCAACATGGAGAAGGGACCTGAAGGGCATGGATGCCAAACAAATATGGAGATGGGACCTGAAGGACATTGATGCCAAACCAATATGGAGATGGGACCTGAAGGACATTGATGCCAAACCAATATGGAGAAGGGACCTGAAGGACATTGATGCCAAACCAATATGGAGATGGGACCTGAAGGACATTGATGCCAAACCAATATGGAGATGGGACCTGAAGGACATTGATGCCAAACCAATATGGAGATGGGACCTGAAGGACATTGATGCCAAACCAATATGGAGATGGGACCTGAAGGACATTGATGCCAAACCAATATGGAGAGGGGATCTGAAGGGCACTGATGCCAAACTTAAATGAAGAAGGGACTTGAAGGACATTGATGCCAAACCAATATGGAGATGGAACCTGAAGGACATTGATGCCAAACCAATATGGAGATGGGACCTGAAGGACATTGATGCCAAACCAATATGGAGATGGGACCTGAAGGACATTGATGCCAAACCAATATGGAGAAAGGACCTAAAAGACATTGATGCCAAACCAATATGGAGCTGGGACCTGAAGGACATTGATGCCAAACCAATATGGAGATGGGACCTGAAGGACATTGATGCCAAACCAATATGGAGATGGGACCTGAAGGACATTGATGCCAAACCAATATGGAGATGGGACCTGAAGGACATTGATGCCAAACCAATATGGAGAAGGGACCTGAAGGACATTGATGCCAAACCAATATGGAGATGGGACCTGAAGGACATTGATGCCAAACCAATATGGAGATGGGACCTGAAGGACATTGATGCCAAACCAACATGGAGAAGGGACCTGAAGGACATTGATGCCAAACCAATATGGAGATGGGACCTGAAGGACATTGATGCCAAACCAATATGGAGAAGGGACCTGAAGGACATTGATGCCAAACCAATATGGAGATGGGACCTGAAGGACATTGATGCCAAACCAATATGGAGATGGGACCTGAAGGACATTGATGCCAAACCAATATGGAGAAGGGACCTAATGGGCATTGATGCCAAACCAATATGGAGATGGGACCTGAAGGACATTGATGCCAAACCAATATGGAGATGGGACCTGAAGGACATTGATGCCAAACCAATATGGAGAAGGGACCTGAAGGACATTGATGCCAAACCAACATGGAGAAGGGACCTGAAGGGCATGGATGCCAAACAAATATGGAGATGGGACCTGAAGGACATTGATGCCAAACCAATATGGAGATGGGACCTGAAGGACATTGATGCCAAACCAATATGGAGAAGGGACCTGAAGGACATTGATGCCAAACCAATATGGAGATGGGACCTGAAGGACATTGATGCCAAACCAATATGGAGATGGGACCTGAAGGACATTGATGCCAAACCAATATGGAGATGGAACCTGAAGGACATTGATGCCAAACCAACATGGAGAAGGGACCTGAAGGACATTGATGCCAAACCAATATGGAGATGGAACCTGAAGGACATTGATGCCAAACCAATATGGAGATGGGACCTGAAGGACATTGATGCCAAACCAATATGGAGATGGGACCTGAAGGACATTGATGCCAAACCAATATGGAGATGGGACCTGAAGGACATTGATGCCAAACCAACATGGAGAAGGGACCTGAAGGACATTGATGCCAAACCAATATGGAGATGGGACCTGAAGGGCATGGATGCCAAACAAATATGGAGATGGGACCTGAAGGACATTGATGCCAAACCAATATGGAGATGGGACCTGAAGGACATTGATGCCAAACCAACATGGAGAAGGGACCTAAAAGACATTGATGCCAAACCAATATGGAGCTGGGACCTGAAGGACATTGATGCCAAACCAATATGGAGATGGGACCTGAAGGACATTGATGCCAAACCAATATGGAGAAGGGACCTAATGGGCATTGATGCCAAACCAATATGGAGATGGGACCTGAAGGACATTGATGCCAAACCAATATGGAGATGGGACCTGAAGGACATTGATGCCAAACCAATATGGAGAAGGGACCTGAAGGACATTGATGCCAAACCAACATGGAGAAGGGACCTGAAGGGCATGGATGCCAAACAAATATGGAGATGGGACCTGAAGGACATTGATGCCAAACCAATATGGAGATGGGACCTGAAGGACATTGATGCCAAACCAATATGGAGAAGGGACCTGAAGGACATTGATGCCAAACCAATATGGAGATGGGACCTGAAGGACATTGATGCCAAACCAATATGGAGATGGGACCTGAAGGACATTGATGCCAAACCAATATGGAGATGGGACCTGAAGGACATTGATGCCAAACCAATATGGAGATGGGACCTGAAGGACATTGATGCCAAACCAATATGGAGAGGGGATCTGAAGGGCACTGATGCCAAACTTAAATGAAGAAGGGACTTGAAGGACATTGATGCCAAACCAATATGGAGATGGAACCTGAAGGACATTGATGCCAAACCAATATGGAGATGGGACCTGAAGGACATTGATGCCAAACCAATATGGAGATGGGACCTGAAGGACATTGATGCCAAACCAATATGGAGATGGGACCTGAAGGACATTGATGCCAAACCAATATGGAGATGGGACCTGAAGGATATTGATGCCAAACCAATATGGAGATGGGACCTGAAGGATATTGATGCCAAACCAATATGGAGATGGGACCTGAAGGACACTGATGCCAAACCAATATGGAGATGGGACCTGAAGGACATTGATGCCAAACCAACATGGAGAAGGGACCTGAAGGACATTGATGCCAAACCAACATGGAGATGGGACCTGAAGGACATTGATGCCAAACCAACATGGAGAAGGGACCTGACGGACATTGATGCCAAACCAATATGGAGATGGGACCTGAAGGATATTGATGCCAAACCAACATGGAGAAGGGACCTGAAGGACATTGATGCCAAACCAATATGGAGAAGGGACCTGAAGGACATTGATGCCAAACCAATATGGAGATGGGACCTGAAGGACATTGATGCCAAACCAATATGGAGATGGGACCTGAAGCACATTGATGCCAAACCAATATGGAGATGGGACCTGAAGGACATTGATGCCAAACCAATATAAATAAGGGACCTGAAGGACATTGATGCCAAATCAGCAGGGAGACAGGATCTGAACGATATTGATGCCAAACCTATGTGAAGATGGGATCCAAAAGGAGCACTGATGCTTATAACCAGCATGGAGACCAGATTTGAAGAGCATTGACACGGAACATCATGGAGACAGGATATGAAGGGCATTGACACAAAAACAGCATGGAGATAAGGATGCCCAATAAATAAGCCAGTGTTTTATATAAATTAAATAGGACAGTCAAACTGGTATTGTATTTTTAAATTATTATGCAATGGAACTATTCATGATATATTTATAGTACAGTGGTTCTTGGATTATGCAACTTCTGTCATGCCAGCCTGAAAAGACAGTATAACATAATACACATGCTTAGCCAGACAAATATCAATACGTCTGGCTCCCTTCTCCCACTTATTCATGACAGCATCTGAAGGATTGTCTGAATCTGTGTTTTAACACACTGGAACAATGCAGCAATGCTCATAACCAGGTCTTCATCTCTGTGCCATTGAAATGGCAAATGTTTATTGCGTCACTTACTTTGACAGCCTTATACTTATATCAAATTTATGCAAAAGATGTGACTAACAATACCACACACACTATTAAACTTTTTAACAACTTATCAATGGATTCAAATAGCGGTTGTAAATCTGGTTAGTGAGGGAGTTGTATGACAAACATGTAAAATTGTTCTGGCAAAAAGCCTATATAACTAAGGTAGTTATATAATGCAGAGACGACTGTGTCTGTCTCTTCATTTCAGAGAAACATTCTATTTCAGCATTATTTATTCATGATATAAATATTAATAGACAGTTATTTAAAGCAATGCAATTTTACATCTGTTACCTTATATTTTATTATTATAATGTAAAATATAAAAACTTATAAAATAATAAATAAATAGACTACTAAAAGATATTAAAATATGTAAAATATAATAAATAAATAGTAAAAGATATCAAAACATGCAAAATATAATAAATAAATAGTAAAAGATATCAAAACATGCAAAATATAATAAACAACAGTAAAAGATATAAAAATATATAAAAATATGTAAAAAAATTATTATTCATTAATAATAAGAAATAATAATACTAATAGAAACTCTCTCCCCAAATTCATATGGTTTCATTCAAATATCCCCACTCTCACTGTCCATATAATTTAACATTGCCTGTATTTGAAACCATAACTTAAACAGATAAGATAACAGTATATTAAAACTGCATGTGGAGTTGTTTCGCTGTTTTTGAATGCCAAATTTGCGTATAAGAATACAAACCTAAGGCCTTAAGGGTTATAACAGACAATAAATACCTACCATATCGCTTACCAATTATCTGCCAATGAGCAAAACATTTCAAATTCATGAATTGTCCGCCACAAAAATGAAAACTTGTGCTGATTTGAAACGTCATAAACGTGTGTACACAAGCCGTTTACTGGTGCCACCGATAGAGGCGCCTAAGCGCTAAATTATATGAGACAATAGAAGTATCCGGAGCGCCACTTTTTCATTGGCGGTGGCCGTTGATACTGCTTGTGGTCATAAGCTGGTACCACCGCTCAAAGGTAACATTTCCTGTTTATGTTTATTTTGGTACAGCCGTTGCAACGGTCAGCTCCACATGTAGCTTTAAGCTTATAAAGATTAATAATAATTTATGCTTACCACCGCCAAATAGCACCTGTCTCTTGAAGAAATATTCCACTTCTGCATTGTAATGTTCTGTGTATGATCCAAGTCTGGTACCAGTGCTCCGTGATTCAGTCCAATGCACCTTCGCCACGCCTCTCATAAACACACGCAGAGCTCTCATCTTCATGTCCCCTTTGAGTTCCACAATACATTGCCCAGTAACTCGCTCTCCTGGGTGATACACAGTTTTATTCTCAGAGAAGAGAACATCAAAAGATTTTAGTTTTCCCATGGTTCGGAGGTATTGTGACTACCACAAAGGGTTGTTACATTATGATTTATACCATATGGTCGCCACAAATTTCCAAAACTCCAGAAATTCTTCAAAATATTTGACAGGTCTTTGTTGACAGCGGAAGTGAAGTTCTCTTCAAACCTTGTTTCTCCGAGCCTAATATGTTACACAAACTTTCAGCAAGAACATAATTTTTAACTTAGAAAATATTAATGTATTTTATTATGTACTTTGATTATAATAGCTGTGCCTAATTTGTACATCTAATATAATTAAAAACCGGCCAAATTTTCAGCCAATGAGAGGCATCCACATCACAGAACCCGCCATATTGACAACAAGTCCCCACTGCACGCCGGCCTTTGGATGAAGAAGACCTTGCTGCAAAGAAACATGAAGAAGTTGGCCGCCTTGTCCTTCGCACTCGTGTGCGTCCTTCTGCTGGTTTTGACCAGGTCCTCAGATGCTGATGATGCAAAGAAAGGCCCGAAAGTCACTGACAAGGTAGACATTTATACTTCAAACTTCAACGTGGCATCGCGATCGCCCAGGCCAGGCCCAGGGCGGTGTCCTGTCACTGTCAGAGTAACTGCACTGTGCCAGCACTGGCAATGCCACTTGATCGCTGACTTGCCAGGACCCAGGTGACAGGTCCAGGATTTGCTGTTAGTAAACGCGCAAAACGTGATAGAAAACGTGGCATGTCCACATTTATAATTAATATGATCAGACATACTTTGATTTCTAATGCTGCAAATAAAAATCTAATATGATTTTATTATTTCTATTTTTTTATTACTATTTTATTATTTCTATTTAGGCCTTTAGTTTAGAGAAGTTTGGTCTATACTCGCTGTAACGGCGGGGGCCGGTTTGATCTCCAGCGCGATTCGATCTCACAATCTCCAGTCAACTAGACTACTCTACCTCTTCGGCTAAAGGGGTGATCCCTCTAGCCGTGGCTAATAGGAATGGTTTGACTCACTGCTACATCTCAGTCAGATACTCAGCTATAGAGTCTAATATCTATTTGACTGAGTTATGTCCACTTCTGATGGGTCATTTGAATAATCGTCTTTGACAGAAGTGGATATAACTGCGAAGTATCAAGTTTCTATCCGGCCCGCTTCACCTATTGTGGTTAATGTCGAGGACAACAGCTGTGTCCCACAACCCAACCTGGCTTCTTGAGCATTAGTCTACGATAACAGGTCTGGGTGACATTTCATGGCAGCTGCCTGCCCACACTCCTCCCTTACCCTTATAAGTCCCTTACCCTTATAAGGCAGCCCCCCTTTCACCATACAAAATCTGCAAAGAAACCAGTAACTCTTATACATATTTTGAATCTTTTTTTTTTCCCTAGGTGTACTTTGACCTTGAAATAGGAGGGGAAGCTGCTGGGAGAATTGTGATTGGTTTATTTGGCAAAACTGTGCCAAAGACTGTGAAGAATTTCAAAACTCTGGCAGAAGGTACTGAGGTAAGTACCTTATAGCTGATATGTGACTTTATATAGGCTATACAGAAAACTAATTGGAGTTATCAATAATATGGTACAGTACTCTTTCTGTATATTACAGGTGTTGACAACATGCAGATAGCTTATTTTAGCCCTTTATTCTTTGCTTTTACAAAGTAAGAAAAAGTTGCTTGTAACTTTTGATTACAAAGTATAGAGGAAAGTCATTACAAACATATGATGTTGAAAACATTTATAATTTTCTAACATGTGAGATTTACTGTTTTGAAGTGTTATTCATGTGTTGATGGCTAAATATTAATATATTTAGACTTCAAATCTTGTTTATTTGTTTTGACATTGTGGGTGTAATACTTTCATGGCATGATCTTACTATTTCATTCCAGGTTGATGGCAGTGGGGATAAGTTGTCATACAAGGGCAGTAAATTTCATAGAGTTATTAAGGACTTTATGATCCAGGGAGGTGACTTCACCCGTGGTGATGGCACTGGTGGTAAGTATTTTTACGATACCAGCAATTGTATAACATTTTGTCCTTCCGTAAATGCTTCTGTAAGTTGATGGTTAAAGTCCTTATTGCCAAAACTTTCTTTGAATGAAGCTTTTTTTCCTGTCATTACTGATATTTTAATACTAATCCAAATATGATGTCATGATATAATATGGATATTTTATCCCTGAACAGGAAAGTCTATCTATGGCGACAAGTTCGAGGATGAGAACTTCAAGTTGAAGCACTATGGCTCTGGCTGGTTGTCCATGGCCAATGCTGGCAAGAACACTAACGGCTCACAGTTCTTCATCACCACCAAGCAAACCACCTGGTTAGATGGCCGACACGTTGTTTTCGGCAAGATCTTGGAGGGCATGGTCAGTATTGCCTTGATACTTACAATTTCAAAATGTATTTGTTTCCTTTAACAGAGTAATACTTTTCAAAGTGGTCCATACTGATGTTAGTCTGTATGTTCTGTTATAATCACTTGACATAGAAAACTAATACTTTGCAGTTACTGGTGCAATACCGATGGTACAATAAAAAATACAAGACTGAGATAATGATGGATTACTTCCTGCTTACGTGTTTGATCCTGCTAACATTCTAACATTAACCAGGATTGAAATCCATCATGATTTATCAGTTAGCAATTCAACAAATCTTGTTAAGCATCAATGAGAAATTAATCAATTTACGATGGAAAAATATGACGTTGCCACAATTGTCTTTACACAATTAAGTCCTGATTTCAAAACTAAAATACTAAAGAAATCTAAGGAGATAATACACGCATGACTTTTACAAAATTATATTCACCAGTTAAACTGAATAAATTATCACAAAAGTAGCTGTCTTTCTTCAAAAAAGAAAAAGAGTTACTCTCAACCCTCAGTGACCAGTTACGATTTGTTTTTAATATCTTATTTTATTGAGACTTTTGTTATTCAAAAGCCAATACACGATATTTATTTGCAGAGTCTGGTGCGAAAGATCGAGAAGATGAAGACTGACGGTCGCGATCGGCCCGAGAAAGATGTGGTGATTGCCGACAGCGGATCCATCGATGTGCCCGAGCCCTTCGCCGTCGCCAAGGAGCCCAGCGAGGAGTAGAGCTATCTCTCTCCGCCCAATCAATCAGGTGTACCAGTGTCAGAGAACATGTACGCGTGTGTCTTCAATGTGACGCCCTGCCGGCAAATCGAATCTACACTTATATGCAAAAAAAATAAATGACTCGTCCCTTTGAATCTTATTCCTAGAAGTGTAAATGTGTTTAGGTATAAGAGGTGTAGGGAAGGCGGGTGATAGGATTGTCTCAACTTACACGTCGTCTGTATTGTTCGATTCTTTGTTTTTCCCAAAGATAAATGCGGTACCCTGCTGAGCGATAATATAGGTATGCAGTGTCTGTATTCGAGGCCATATTGGTCGTTGGTGTTTGCAGGATGGCGGCATTTTAATGTTATGTAGACTCGTTCTCATTCCATGGCGAAAAAGTTCCAAGCCATATGGTGATCAGCTTCTGCACAGTCTCTTACGCGTAGGATGTCCTGCACTTGTCTAAGTCCAACGTTATTTTATGTCTTTGCCTCAGTTTTTCTTTCATTGGCAGGTGTGTAAAGCCATATCAAAATACAACTTAGTCACCAGGCAACAATGCTGGTTTTGTCGAAGACTAGTATAAACTCTACATCTGAAGACTTGTCCGGTCGTCGTTCTTTGGAAGAGTAAAATGCCTTAATTTTGTATATGGTTCTGTCTTGTTAGTTTGTTCCGTATGAAAGAAATAACCTCTGTACTTTCGCCATACATTTCAAAATGACGTGAAAGACCCTTACGTATAACTGGATTTTGTCCGACAGGCTCTACAGAATCGGTTTTCCGCTTCAAACACAAACGCGGGAGAATGGGACTCGAATGAACTTTCGATTTGTTGCCTTAAGCCTTTTGCATGACCAGTTGAAACACGAGAGGAAGCTATCTGTCGGGCTAGTCTTGTAAAAGAGCAATCCCAGGTCCTGCCTTTTTTCAAGATTTTATTCCGTTATTACTCGGTGAAAATTACATTTGTGGTATTGACCTCAATAAAACAAACTATTGGTTGCATACCGCTACATAGTAAAATCACTGCAGTACATTCTACAGATGCATCTGTTCCCCACGTAACAAGCAAAAATAGACTGTAGATAGACTGGAAGTTTACATAAAATAACTAAATCTGCTTTCGTATCATAATAATAAATACGCCTGCTGTTCATTAACGACGTTTTAAAGCTACTTGAATACAATGCAATTTTGACGTCAACAGATATTGACCAGAATTATTCATATAGGAATGCATTCACACAATATATCCATAATTTAGCACCGAACTCAGGAACACTTAAAATCTGGCAAAAAATACGACGTGTAAAAAAAGTAATCAGATATTCCACTAAAAAATATCTTCTCCAAGGAAAAGTTATCACATATTTTGGAAGGCACACTTAAATGTCATTTATCATGTCCGAAGGACTGCATGTTAACTCGTCCTTACTTGGGGAATGCTTATAATAATTATTCTTAATAAAAACATCTTTCGACAACAGTGGTAGACTGGTAGCTGAATTAATGCTAAGCGCAGGTTAACCGCAGCAGTACTGTCGCAATGTTTGGCGGCAACCTGGGGCACATAAACCAAATTGAATAGTCAATTAACTAGGAATGTAACCTGTAATGAAACAACTGATCGTATACCCAGTACTCTGTCTGGTTTGTAGGTTTAGAACATTTATTCCTTCACCGTTCTTAGCCAAACTACACAAGCACAACAAATGTAAGATGACAAAAAACCGCATCAACCATTCTACATTTCAATGATGTATTTACTACAGCATGTAAATCGAACGATTCTTGAACAAATATTTGACATTATGCATAGTTGTTTCTCTCGATAGCAAATTTGTATTGACAAAAGCAATATTTGTAATAATATATCTGTATAGAAGATCCAGAACTTTCGGCGAGAAGCTTCAACTATTTTACAACAGATCTAGAAAGAATATAACTTGCCACACCTAAACATTTTCTAATATAGGTGCCCAATGCAAACACTTACAACACGGTTGTCATACATCACTAAGATATATCATGTTACATATATATAAGCCGTCAGGAGCGAAGAACTAAAGGTTTAAACAGTTACAGCCCAAACGTGTTGGGACCCACCTCCTTAGTTACAATTGTTCAGCGGTCTTCACTTCGATATTGACACGATCACGATGTCACCTAAATGTCCCAAGACGACTGCAAATGAGAAGCAAACTTACAAGCAGCAATACTGCCGTCCCTTCACCATTGAAAGAGTTAAATTCTCGCCGGGTATATTGGTCCCGCTACGTGACCTGGTCACAGTTTGTTGGGGAGCACTGACAGTCGTTGGGCGGCCTCAAACTTCTCCCCTTTAACCAGCGTCTTCCGCTGCGAAACAAAGCCGGCCTCGACGCAAAGCATCATGGGATACTCGTCATCTCCAAAGTCGCTCATGGCCGCAGCCTTCTCTTGCCAAGGATTCCACACCACTGGATAAAGAAGATATGCTTGGTTTAAGGAATCAAGCTGACACAGCACTAGCGTATACAGTGTACCAAGATTAGTAACTGTTGGGGCATTATGCTTTGTTTAACGGCTATGAAATGGAGTCACTCAAAGCAAGATGCCATTATATATAATCCTTAAAGTAGGAGCACGTGGTCTGAACGATACGATTGTCCGTATCTCTCGCTATTATATAGTATTAGACGGCTAATACAAATTATGCACACCACAATTTTCACGGTTCACGTGTACCTGTATCGGGGAGGTTGCGTTTCTGTACGGATACCACGTGACCCCCAGCAGCGTTGGTGATCTGTTGCTCGGGGGGAGAATTCTGATAAACTCTTGAGGAAAAAAAATATTTTTTAAATAAAGGATCAATACAAAAAACGATAGTCCATACACTTCAATACGTTTAAAACAGTGCCGGGTCGCAGTGAACATAGGCATAGGTATAGGCATAGGTATACAAAAACGACAGATGCAAAATTGGTCCAAGGCAGGCTGCTACTGTCTGTACTGTAGTGGGGCGAGAGTGGTCCATGTGGCAAGGACACGGAAGTCGATCTAGTAAATTAATGAGACTTTACATCGATCCTCGGTCCACGGGTCGTAAGACGCTGTACCACGTGACAGAGAGACGCGTCGCTGCCAGCTGTACCACGTGACAGAGAGGCGCGTCACCGCCAGCTGCACCTCGTGACAGAGAGGCGCTTCGCCGCCAGCTGTACCACGTGACAGAGAGACGCTTCGCCGCCAGCTGTACCACGTGACAGAGAGACGCTTCGCCGCCAGCTGTACCACGTGACGGAGAGACGCTTCGCCGCCAGCTGTACCTCGTGACAGAGAGGCGCTTCGCCGCCAGCTGTACCACGTGACAGAGAGACGCTTCGCCGCCAGCTGTACCACGTGTACGTGACAGAGACGCAAACCTTGCGGGATCATTTCAAAATAGTTATTTTTTTAACAGATGTCATTAAAATAGACAAAACTCTCGTCATACACTGAAGTGTAATTCCGCTTTTACAAGTACGAATCTAATCATTGTATGCGCTCAATAGGGCAGACATGCACAAAGTCCTGACGCATCTTGAACGTACATGTATATATATAATTATAATTTACCGGTCGACGTTTTCCTCCACGACCACTTCATCTCTTTCCTCCACCGCTGTCGTGTTCTCTACCTACAACACAACGTCAGCCTCACTGGTTTAAAAGAGACTTGACTGGACCAAGGAGTATGTCAGTAAACTCAGCTCCATTCTTACTGTCTTCGTATCAACCAGTTAGCTGGATGAAAATAGAAAGGCGTTGGGGCAGTAATACAAAATGCACCCGTGTCAAAGGAGGATTTCATATACAAGGAGCATATCCCATTAGTTTGGTACAAGAGAGTGAACTGCCCATGGTAATTTAGTCCGATGAGCAAAGTGTCTATATCTTAAATCAGCGGGTCTCGTACGATGAGCAAAGTGTCTATATCTAAAATCAGCGCGTCTCGTACGCGCTATCGTAAGCCGAGCAAAAATCCATTCCAGTAATCTCCTGCTGCAGGTTGCGGCCGCTGCCGACAGTCTGCGCCTCACCTTGTCAATATAGGTAACCCCCTTGAGGCCCAAGACGGACGACTTGGCCACATCTGGTACCCGGAAATAGGTGTGCAACAGACAGGTGAAGTCAAACGCCTCCGTCCCTGCAAGCATACGGCGCCATCTGCTGTACAATCGATCACTGATTACCCAGTAAAAGATCTTAAATGTAAGTGTAAGTATTAAACATGGAAAAATGTCGTCCGAATGATTGACGGAATGCAATGTTATTTCAAGGCATAGCGGTATGTTAAACTGCGATATTGGTGGGGGTGGGGTGGGGTGGGGTGGGGTGGGGTGGGGTGGGGTGGGGTTGGGTGGGGCGGGGTGGGGTGGGTGCATGCTCTGGGGATCAATCGACAGAAGAGTACAACGGGCCAGAATCAGTGGAATAGTAATTTATGTTATCAACGGCGGTTCTCCGCCCTCCCCTCCTCTCGCCATATATTAAACTAAGTATATTTAACTAACTCGGGATCTACCAATGATACATATTAAGGAACACCACTAATAAACTTCATGACGTTATTACATTCTACATGGAATAGTGATTAACATGTCTAGGCAGGTTGTATGGAGCGGATATTATTTACTAAATATCCTTCATTAAATACCTAGAATATATTCAATCGCAATCGCAACAACAGTATGATATATCAGGCATGGAACTGCAGTTGTAAATACGGACAGGGAGGGAGACGTGACGTTAGACGTAGAGCATATTACCAGTGTTGTGCACAACCAAGTCCATATCTAAACAGTCATCCTTCAACGTCACTCGATATGTCAGACGAAACCTGTGAACCAAAATAGGGAAATAACTTAAAACAAACTACTATGAAGACATACATCATCGTTCAAAGCCTTGCAGATATTAAGGCATTCTCCTAACAGGCTTCGCGTTCATCAAGGTTTGTTCTTCAACTAGGTACTGAATGACACACAAGGCGAGGACTGTGAGTAAAACAGCCTCAGATAAATATTAGAGAACAGAATGAGGATAAAGAGCCCATCTCAGGCCAGTCACGCCTCCAACACGACAGCAGACGGCCTCAAGCCAGTCACGCCTCCAACACGACAGCAGACTGCCTCAGGCCAGTCACGCCTCCAACACGACAGCAGACTGCCTCAGGCCAGTCACGCCTCCAACACGACAGCAGACGGCCTCAAGCCAGTCACGCCTCCAACACGACAGCAGACTGCCTCAGGCCAGTCACGCTTCCAACACGACAGCAGACTGCCTCAGGCCAGTCACGCCTCCAACACGACAGCAGACTGCCTCAGGCCAGTCACGCCTCCAACACGACAGCAGACTGCCTCAGGCCAGTCACGCTTCCAACACGACAGCAGACTGCCTCAGGCCAGTCACGCTTCCAACACGACAGCAGACTGCCTCAAGCCAGTCACGCTTCCAACACGACAGCAGACGGCCTCAAGCCAGTCACGCCTCCAACACAACAGCAGACTGCCTCAGGCCAGTCACGCTTCCAACACGACAGCAGACGGCCTCAAGCCAGTCACGCCTCCAACACGACAGCAGACTGCCTCAGGCCAGTCACGCCTCCAACACGACAGCAGACTGCCTCAGGCCAGTCACGCTTCCAACACGACAGCAGACGGCCTCAAGCCAGTCACGCCTCCAACACGACAGGAGACTGCCTCAGGCCAGTCACGCTTCCAACACGACAGCAGACTGCGTCAGACCAGTCACGCTTCCAACACGACAGCAGACTGCGTCAGACCAGTCACGCTTCCAACACGACAGCAGACGGCCTCAAGCCAGTCACGCCTCCAACACGACAGGAGACTGCCTCAGGCCAGTCACGCTTCCAACACGACAGCAGACGGCCTCAAGCCAGTCACGCCTCCAACACGACAGCAGACTGCCTCAGGCCAGTCACGCTTCCAACACGACAGCAGACGGCCTCAAGCCAGTCACGCTTCCAACACGACAGCAGACGGCCTCAAGCCAGTCACGCCTCCAACACGACAGCAGACTGCCTCAGGCCAGTCACGCCTCCAACACGGCAGCAGACTGCCTCAAGCCCGTCACGCCTCCAACACGACAGCAGACTGCCTCAGGCCAGTCACGCTTCCAACACGACAGCAGACGGCCTCAAGCCAGTCACGCCTCCAACACGACAGCAGACTGCCTCAGGCCAGTCACGCCTCCAACACGGCAGCAGACTGCCTCAGGCCAGTCACGCTTCCAACACGACAGCAGACGGCCTCAAGCCAGTCACGCCTCCAACACGACAGCAGACTGCCTCAGGCCAGTCACGCCTCCAACACGGCAGCAGACTGCCTCAAGCCAGTCATGCCTCCAACACGACAGCAGACTGCGTCAGACCAGTCACGCCTCCAACACGACAGCAGACTGCCTCAAGCAAGTCACGCCTCCAACACGACAGCAGACTGCGTCAGACCAGTCACGCCTCCAACACGACAGCAGACTGCCTCAAGCCAGTCACGCCTCCAACACGACAGCAGACTGCCTCAAGCAAGTCACGCCTCCAACACGACAGCAGACTGCCTCAGGCCAGTCACGCCTCCAACACGACAGCAGACTGCCTCAAGCAAGTCACGCCTCCAACACGACAGCAGACTGCCTCAAGTAAGTCACGCCTCCAACACGACAGCAGACTGCCTCAGGCCAGTCACGCCTCCAACACGACAGCAGACTGCCTCAGGCCAGTCACGCCTCCAACACGACAGCAGACTGCCTCAGGCCAGTCACGCCTCCAACACGACAGCAGACTGCCTCAGGCCAGTCACGCCTCCAACACGACAGCAGACTGCCTCAGGCCAGTCACGCCTCCAACACGACAGCAGACTGCCTCAGGCCAGTCACGCTTCCAACACGACAGCAGACTGCCTCAGGCCAGTCACGCCTCCAACACGACAGCAGACTGCCTCAGGCCAGTCACGCCTCCAACACGACAGCAGACTGCCTCAGGCCAGTCACGCCTCCAACACGACAGCAGACTGTCTCAGGCCAGTCACGCCTCCAACACGACAGCAGACTGCCTCAGGCCAGTCACGCCTCCAACACGACAGCAGACGGCCTCAGGCCAGTCACGCCTCCAACACGACAGCAGACTGCCTCAGGCCAGTCACGCCTCCAACACGACAGCAGACTGCCTCAGGCCAGTCACGCCTCAAACACGACAGCAGACTGTCTCAGGCCAGTCACGCCTCCAACACGACAGCAGACTGCCTCAGGCCCGTCACGCCTCCAACACGACAGCAGACTGCCTCAGGCCAGTCACGCCTCCAACACGACAGCAGACTGCCTCAGGCCAGTCACGCCTCCAACACGACAGCAGACTGCCTCAGGCCAGTCACGCCTCCAACACGACAGCAGACTGCCTCAGGCCAGTCACGCCTCCAACACGACAGCAGACGGCCTCAGGCCAGTCACGCCTCCAACACGACAGCAGACTGCCTCAGGCCAGTCACGCCTCCAACACGACAGCAGACTGCCTAAGGCCAGTCACGCCTCCAACACGACAGCAGACTGTCTCAGGCCAGTCACGCCTCCAACACGACAGCAGACTGTCTCAGGCCAGTCACGCCTCCAACACGACAGCAGACTGCCTCAGGCCAGTCACGCCTCCAACACGACAGCAGACTGTCTCAGGCCAGTCACGCCTCCAACACGACAGCAGACTGCCTCAGGCCAGTCACGCCTCCAACACGGCAGCAGACTGCCTCAGGCCAGTCACGCCTCCAACACGGCAGCAGACTGTCTCAGGCCAGTCACGCCTCCAACACGACAGCAGACTGCCTCAGGCCAGTCACGCCTCCAACACGGCAGCAGAGTGCCTCAGGCCAGTCACGCCTCCAACAGCAGACTGCCTGAAGCCAGTCACGCCTCCAACAGCAGACTGCCTCAGGCCAGTCACGCCTCCAACAGCAGACTGCCTCAGGCCAGTCACGCCTGGCTGAGGCGTGTCACTCACGGGAAGTCCCACATCTTTCTCGTCTCCTCGTTGTCTTCCAGCATGAACACCGCGGAGGGGTTGCCGTCCGCGTCCTGCAGGTAGAGGAAAAGCTTGACGCTTTAGGCCGCTTGGCTAAACTGGGCCGTCATGCAGCTAGCACCCGGGCACCGCTGCCAACACGGGCCACGTGTCTTTGTTATAGGCTTGTTTCCGCTATTACACGGCATGGATTTGTCCACTTCGTGGTAGTTAAGCCAGCTTTTCAACCTCGTTGATTCCACACCCATTTACACAGAAATAGGTTTTAAGAAAACTTACGCTTCTCTCTAACATGTTTCATAAGACTGTAGTGAAGCTGACATTGATCTGTTTGTCTCCAGTGGGACAACGAAAATGCATTGGTAACACACAGGCAAATTAAATCAATCGTCGGTGTTTTAGGCCATGTTTGTGCATAAAAATGCTAAATTGTGCCAAGAAACATGCCCAAGATGGACCTGTTGGTCTGCGTCAGCTCTGGCCGGTGACCACCTGTGCAAGGTAAACGCCGTCAGCATCGATTTTTTTTTTTTTTTTTTTTTTATTTTTTTATTTACTCAAATGGTATACAAAAACAGAGAACATCCGGGGGGCTTGGCGTCGAGTTATACTGCTAGATCTGTAGTGTACTGTACTGAGCGCCATCTATCGTAGTATATGATGTTGACTATGAAGCTGAAGCTGAGTCGCAACCACAGTTTGATGTTAATGACCAGTTCGTGTATGAATGCTCAATCCGTGGAATGGTCCGTAAACTTGACCACAGACTCAGATGGTGATATATCATATTTGAAATCTCGCCTATAGTTTCAAAATGCGAACTGTCCCGAATGATTATTTTAATGATGTAGCACTGATGCTAATTTTGTTTAGAAAAGAGTATGTAGTGTACTGTACTGAGCGCCATCTATCGTAGATCTCATGTACTGCCCACAGAATCGCCATTTGGTGTAATAAACTGGTTGTTGTTCACCTAGATCTATGCCATGTGTTGTTGTGTTCAACCTGCCATACCAGATATGGCATAAGATAGATATAAGACAATATCTATCTATCAATATATATATCTATCTATCTATCTCTATATCTATATCTATCTATCTATCTCTATATCTATATCTATCTATATATCTCTCTATACATCTATCTTTATATCTACATATACATTGCCTTCAGCTGGAGTTCAGCAGTGCACGAGGCTTACCGCTGAGGTACCATTCGGAGTCCACATGGTGCTTCTGGCAAATCCATGCTGAGGACCCAGCTCCCATGGTCCAAAATTAGCTAACAGATCAATAGAAAACATATTATATCACATAGACATTACCACATAGGCATTGTTATGTCTTCTGAATTACCAGTAACATTGTCAACTCTAGTACACATTAAACTGGGTATCGCATTATATGATTTCACAGAGGTACTGGTATATAGTTCTTATCCTGTAAATAACAACAAACCATGTGCAGTAACTTCCTGTATATTAAGATGCCTCCCATCAAACGGTTGCATAGACACAGAGGTATACTTACGGAACACTACAGGCACCCCACCCCTGATGGCCTTCTTCTTGTCGTACAGTGACTCGGAACTATAGTAACAAACAACAATAAGGAACATTATAGCCAATCGATCTGTGGTAAGCAGGATGTTTCCATGTGTAGCCATGATATCTTCATATAAACAAGCATATATATAAAATACCTGCACCAATGTAATACGATTTATGTCCATGTGGTTGTATTATGTTTTGATCACAAGCTGAAAATCTCTCCACTGGTACAATGCATGAAATTGCGTTTTTAAGTCACCTTTATACACAACGCAGATACAAGTCTCAGGGAACAGTCCAGACTCCAGGTCTGTCCATCTGGATGTCAGGCTGACTGGGCCACTGAAGCTCCCCATGTTACACAGAATATTTGTAGCAATTAAAGCATTCCAAACTTACCTAACAAATATCATCTCTTCTCCTTTATACTTCCATGATATAACTGTGGCTCCTGCAAGGAAACCATAGTATATCGTATATAATTGTCAAACAAGTAGCATTATACATGTGTTTATCTTTTCACTACATATGTTGGAAGACTGACTGAGAAGATCCAGCAAGAAACCCTTATCGGCACAGGTTGGCTATCTGTGGTGTGCAGGTGCAGGCCCCAGGAGACCTGGCCAGCGCCCCAGGAGACCTGGCGGCTGGAAGCAAAGTGAACTACCATTGCATCTTAAAATGCTGTGCATGTGCAGGACAACAATGTGGCTGCTGGTTGACTCGACATTATAGAGAACCGTTCATGTGACATAACAGACAATTTTTGTTTTACTGGACTTTTATTACTAAGTTACCGGATTCTTATAAAACAAATACAAATTTTTTAAAATATATATACCCATGTTGTAATTATGTTTAGGCACAAGTGGAAAATTATTTCAAATTAGGTCTCAAAACATGCAAAACTAATCACCTCTGACTACCTAGCTGAATATTGCCAATGGTAATTCCAATCCCTCAAACTTTGCAGGTTTTTTGCGCAGTGCTTGGCAGACAAGGTGTGAGGGAAGGGCCAGACAGAGAGGCATTGCAGTGTGGCTTGTACTGGTAGCTTGTGTTCACAGATATTGATATATTTATATGTGCAATGCAAAAATTATCTTTTGGGTCAAATTTCGGAGAAAAATTATTTACAGAAAAGTTTATTACAACAATTTTGCAGCCAACAACCTAAAGAGATAACTATTTTCCCAAGATTATGGGTGTTATAACCTGGGTAAATGATGTTAGTTTCAGCACATTTATTGGTAAAAATTTCTGCTTGCACAGGAAACAGACAAACACTTTCTTCATAATACATTATTATAAATGGACTACTGGGTACCCGGTACATCTACTTAATCTTAGCACAAGTAGATAAAAAAGTACTTATAGAAGCACTGTTTTTTTTAAGAATTCTATAATAGTGGTATTATACTAAGATAAAAAATGTCATAACTCATAATGCAACCATACTTATATTTACCACAGGGGTGTATGGTACTTGCATACATATATCAAATTATCTCCAGCAGCAGGCGAGCCAACCAGAGCCTGTTCCCAGGCATATCATTCAGAGTAAAGCCCTGCAACTATTGCCTTATAGACATATGGTACAAGTGATCCCAATAACAAGATTCATAACCCAAGGATTATTGCAATATTATAGATTTTACAGCCAACATTTCAAAGTTAGCCCCTAGGGACCCTGAAGTTCATCCATAGGATCCTAAAAAAATCCTCTGATGCTGCTACCACCATCATACATATATATAGGCACAGGTCCTGGCATTTGAAAAGGTGGACTCTCTGGGCTCGCGTTAGCATTCGCCAATAGCCATTTGGCGAGAAAATTCGGGATTTGGCGATAAGAACTTCCTGGACACTCGCCAAAATGGCGAATATAAAATTTCAACTATAAACACATTTTTATTCATGTTTTTTTCAACAAATGGAACCAGAAAATCCTCGAACAAATATTGGCAGAAGTTTACATGATGTAAGTCCATTTATAACCAATATATTTGGCTAATTTTGGCTAATGTTTTTCCACGGAATTAGCCAAATTGGCTAATGAAAAAAATATCCTAGCGCGAGCCCAGGCTCTAGTTAGGTTGAAAATGACTTGGGTGATGCAGGGAGGGGGGGTCTACTGGACCAAAACATGGAGTCTAGCGAATTATATGGGCAAGGGGTCCATATGGATCCACCTCTGCATATATGTATATATTTATAGAAATTTGACAGAGTGTTTCTAAATATTAATATTTCCTTCATTTATGTAACCAGAACTTTTTATAGATAAAAGGAAAATTATTTCCCTTCATCTATAAAAGAGTTTGTGACTCTTGGATCCTTTGGGTTAGGTTGGACTGAGAAAAGACATGGGTTGAAGCCTTACAACTGGCTTAACACTTGGCTTTTAAACAACTATTACCGATAGTGAGGGAGTGGTATAAGTGAGGCATTTTAATATATAACTTTTATATCTCTGGATTCAGATTACATAAATAGCTGATATGTAATCTAGTAATAATAAAGGGAAGTATAAAGTAGGGACCAATATACGATCTGAGGAATAAGCAGATAGAAGCCAAACTATTATAGTGATACATTAACTATACACAGCATAAGTACTTCTGAATTACAGGGCCTCATATATATCATTGACTGGCCCTTCCACAGTTAAGAACTGATAAATATTGTGTGTTGATTATTTAAAGTCATCTCAAATAGAAGTCAAGAAAAGTGTTATTACATAAGATGGATCAAGGCATTCATGAAAGTGTTATTACTATCACTATCTATGTATATGTCCAGGGGAACCTTGTTGGGGTAGGTGCAGCAGCAGAGGTGGCAACACTCATATATCCTATAAAATAACATTTGAACAATAGTCTCATGAGCAAGATGCTATAGCTACTGCCAACAAAATTTTTCAGCAACTTGACCCATATTGAAAGCAGATAGTATTACATCTATGGAACTAATGGTGCAAGATTCTCAACCTATGCAGGCCCTGCATCTCTGGGTAGAGAAGTAGGCTTGCTTTGGGTAGTCTAGCCCTGTTTACGGCTGTTCCTCAGGAGCAGACAAGTCTGGAGGCTCTAAACTTGAACATAAACAGGGCTAAACGTAGTCCTGCTAGCAAACCGCTGTAGCTACCACCAACAGAAAGAGTCTGGAATGGGTAAATGGCCACACACGACACAGGCTTATTTGAAAAATTGACATTTAACAATGACCCCCAAATTCCGACATTGAGGTCCTAAAAAAAATATATAAGCATTTTAGAAAAACAACACTGAATGGGCCAAAAAGCATCATGGAATGTTGTGAAAATCAGTACTGGATACTCCTTTTTACACCCCTACAGAGTCCCTCAGCAACATATATTGGAAATTGACAATATTATATATAACTAGCCTGGAGGCGCCAAAGACTCAATATGCCATAATTTAAGTGACACTTATCTTAACCAGGCCCGATTGACTCCAAGGAGAGTTAGCCAGGCCTGGTCACACTTATCCCAACCTATCCAAAATTCATCATTCATTTATAGTGAACATTTCAACATTTTTGTAATCTAAATAAGCTTAATACCAATAGCTGAAACATGTTTTCACAAAAACGAAATGCTAAACATAGACTTTACCAAGGTAATGAGTGTGGCGCATTGTGATCAGTCAGTGATATCTGATAGATCTAGAGTGATAGATAGGCCTGAGGCTGATTGTGCTGACACTGTGACTGATCATCGCCATACCTGCATACGGCCTAATGGCTAGTAATGCTAATCGATGGCCACACGACGATCACTGAGCTCAGTGTGTCCTGGGGATAAGTCACCTTGAGGTAAATACGTACCAAACATATGAATTGCACAGCTACAGTCATCGCCCTTTTGAATAGTGACGACGTCTGCGGCTGACACCTTCGCCATATTTACGATATTTCTGATTGAAATAGAAGATGGTCCACTTTCACGCAATCAACAAATCTATCCAGGAAGCGAACCACCTGGCTCATCGCCTTACGTTTCAGGGAACAAGCCTGGGGAGAAATCTCCAGATAATTTAGTTCGGACTTTTACCGCAACAGCGCTGTGCGCCACGGCCTTGTTCGGTTCGATTTACCATACAACTACGAAATGCCTCACCAGGCGGCAGCACTTGCCGGCAAATGCTGGCTGAGTGTGCAGGCTTTTACCAGGGTGCGCGTCGAGCGCGAAAGGGTCGACTGGTTTCAGGATGACACACCACTCTTTGAAGAGAGAAGTGGGACCTCAGGAAGTAGGATTCATTGGTTTTGTAAATATGGATTATCTCAGGTTTACCGCGCGTAAAAGCCTCCCAAACCTCCTCTACGGCCCTGACGCCACATAAAGCCTCCCAAACCTCCTCTACAGGCCTGACGCCACATAAAGCCTCTCAAACCTCCTCTACGGCCCTGACGCCACATAAATCCTCCCAAACCTCCTCTACGGCCCTGACGCCACATAAAGCCTCCCAAACCTCCTCTACGGCCCTGACGCCACATAGAGCCTCCCAAACCTCCTCTACGGCTCTGACGCCACATAAAGCCTCCCAAACCTCCTCTACGGCCATGACGCCACATAAAGCCTCCCAAACCTCCTCTACAGGCCTGACGCCACATAAAGCCTCTCAAACCTCCTCTACGGCCCTGACGCCACATAAATCCTCCCAAACCTCCTCTACGGCCCTGACGCCACATAAAGCCTCCCAAACCTCCTCTACGGCCCTGACGCCACATAGAGCCTCCCAAACCTCCTCTACGGCTCTGACGCCACATAAAGCCTCCCAAACCTCCTCTACGGCCATGACGCCACATAAAGCCTCCCAAACCTCCTCTACTGCCCTGACGCCACATAAAGCCCCCCAAACCTCCTCTACGGCCCTGACGCCACATAAAGCCCCCCAAACCTCCTCTACGGCCCTGACGCCACATAAAGCCTCCCAAACCTCCTCTACGGCCCTGACGCCACATAAAGCCTCCCAAACCTCCTCTACGGCCCTGACGCCACATAAAGCCTCCCAAACCTCCTATACGGCCCTGACGCCACATAAAGCCTCCCAAACCTCCTCTACGGCCCTGACGCCACATAGAGCCTCCCAAACCTCCTCTACGGCCCTGACGCCACATAAAGCCTCCCAAACCTCCTCTACGGCCCTGACGCCACATAAAGCCCCCCAAACCTCCTCTACGGCCCTGACGCCACATAAAGCCTCCCAAACCTCCTCTACGGCCCTGACGCCACATAAAGCCTCCCAAACCTCCTCTACGACCCTGACGCCACATAAAGCCTCCCAAACCTCCTCTACGGCCCTGACGCCACATAAAGCCTCCCAAACCTCCTCTACGGCCCTGACGCCACATAAAGCCTCCCAAACCTCCTCTACGGCCCTGACGCCACATAAAGCCCCCCAAACCTCCTCTACGGCCCTGACGCCACATAAAGCCTCCCAAACCTCCTCTACGGCCCTGACGCCACATAAAGCCTCCCAAACCTCCTCTACGACCCTGACGCCACATAAAGCCTCCCAAACCTCCTCTACGGCCCTGACGCCACATAAAGCCTCCCAAACCTCCTCTACGGCCCTGACGCCACATAAAGCCTCCCAAACCTCCTCTACGGCCCTGACGCCACATAAAGCCACCCAAACCTCCTCTACGGCCCTGACGCCACATAAAGCCTCCCAAACCTCCTCTACGGCCCTGACGCCACATAAAGCCTCCCAAACCTCCTCTACGGCCCTGACGCCACATAAAGCCCCCCAAACCTCCTCTACGGCCCTGACGCCACATAAAGCCTCCCAAACCTCCTCTACGGCCCTGACGCCACATAAAGCCCCCCAAACCTCCTCTACGGCCCTGACGCCACATAAAGCCCCCCAAACCTCCTCTACGGCCCTGACGCCACATAAAGCCTCCCAAACCTCCTCTACGGCCCTGACGCCACATAAAGCCTCCCAAACCTCCTCTACGGCCCTGACGCCACATAAAGCCTCCCAAACCTCCTCTACGGCCCTGACGCCACATAAAGCCTCCCAAACCTCCTCTACGGCCCTGACGCCACATAAAGCCTCACAAACCTCCTCTACGGCCCTGACGCCGCATAAAGCCTCCCAAACCTCCTCTACGGCCCTGACGCCACATAAAGCCTCACAAACCTCCTCTACGGCCCTGACACCACATAAAGCCTCCCAAACCTCCTCTACGGCCATGACGCCACATAAAGCCTCACAAACCTCCGCTACGGCCCTGACGCCACATAAAGCCTCTCAAACCTCCTCTACGGCCCTGACGCCACATAAATCCTCCCAAACCTCCTCTACGGCCCTGACGCCACATAAATCCTCCCAAACCTCCTCTACGGCCCTGACGCCACATAAAGCCTCCCAAACCTCCTCTACGGCCTTGACGCCACATAAAGCCCCCCAAACCTCCTCTACGGCCATGACGCCACATAAAGCCTCCCAAACCTCCTCTACGGCCATGACGCCACATAAAGCCTCCCAAACCTCCTCTACGCCCCTGACGCCACATAAAGCCTCCCAAACCTCCTCTACGGCCCTGACGCCACATAAAGCCTCCCAAACCTCCTCTACGGCCCTGACGCCACATAAAGCCCCCCAAACCTCCTCTACGGCCCTGACGCCACATAAAGCCTCCCAAACCTCCTCTACGGCCATGACGCCACATAAAGCCTCCCAAACCTCCTCTACGGCCCTGACGCCACATAGAGCCTCCCAAACCTCCTCTACGGCCCTGACGCCACATAAAGCCTCCCAAACCTCTTCTACGGCCCTGACGCCACATAAAGCCTCCCAAACCTCCTCTACGGCCCTGACGCCACATAAAGCCTCACAAACCTCCTCTACGGCCCTGACGCCGCATAAAGCCTCCCAAACCTCCTCTACGGCCCTGACGCCACATAAAGCCTTCCAAACCTCCTCTACGGCCCTGACGCCACATAAAGCCTCCCAAACCTCCTCTACGGCCCTGACGCCACATAAAGCCTCTCAAACCTCCTCTACGGCCCTGACGCCACATAAAGCCTCCCAAACCTCCTCTACGGCCCTGACGCCACATAAAGCCTCTCAAACCTCCTCTACAGCCCTGACGCCACATAAAGCCTCCCAAACCTCTTCTACGGCCCTGACGCCACATAAAGCTTCCCAAACCTCCTCTACGACCCTGACGCCACATAAATCCTCCCAAACCTCCTCTACGGCCCTGACGCCACATAAAGCTTCCCAAACCTCCTCTACGGCCCTGACGCCACATAAAGCCTCCCAAACCTCCTCTACGGCCCTGACGCCACATAAAGCCCCCCAAACCTCCTCTACGGCCCTGACGCCACATAAAGCCTCCCAAACCTCCTCTACGGCCCTGACGCCACATAAAGCCTCCCAAACCTCCTCTACGGCCCTGACGCCACATAAAGCCCCCCAAACCTCCTCTACGGCCCTGACGCCACATAGAGCCTCCCAAACCTCCTCTACGGCCCTGACGCCACATAGAGCCTCCCAAACCTCCTCTACGGCCCTGACGCCACATAGAGCCTCCCAAACCTCCTCTACGGCCCTGACGCCACATAAAGCCCCCCAAACCTCCTCTACGGCCCTGACGCCACATAAATCCTCCCAAACCTCCTCTACGGCCCTGACGCCACATAAAGCCTCCCAAACCTCCTCTACGGCCCTGACGCCACATAAAGCTTCCCAAACCTCCTCTACGGCCCTGACTCCACATAAATCCTCCCAAACCTCCTCTACGGCCCTGACGCCACATAAAGCTTCCCAAACCTTCTCTACGGCCCTGACGCCACATAAAGCCTCTCAAACCTCCTCTACGGCCCTGACGCCACATAAAGCTTCCCAAACCTCCTCTACGGCCCTGACGCCACATAAAGCCTCCCAAACCTCCTCTACGGCCCTGACGCCACATAAAGCCTCTCAAACCTCCTCTATGGCCCTGACGCCACATAAAGCCTCCCAAACCTCCTCTACGGCCCTGACGCCACATAGAGCCTCCCAAACCTCCTCTACGGCCCTGACGCCACATAAATCCTCCCAAACCTCCTCTACGGCCCTGACGCCACATAAAGCCTCTCAAACCTCCTCTATGGCCCTGACGCCACATAAAGCCTCCCAAACCTCCTCTACGGCCTTGACGCCACATAAAGCCTCCCAAACCTCCTCTACGGCCCTGACGCCACATAAAGCCCCCCAAACCTCCTCTACGGCCCTGACGCCACATAAAGCTTCCCTAACCTCCTCTACGGCCCTGATGCCACATAAATCCTCCCAAACCTCCTCTACGGCCCTGACGCCACATAAAGCCCCCCAAACCTCCTCTACAGCCCTGACGCCACATAAAGCCCCCCAAACCTCCTCTACGGCCCTGACGCCACATAAAGCCTCCCAAACCTCCTCTACGGCCCTGACGCCACATAAAGCCTCCCAAACCTCCTCTACGGCCCTGAAGCCACATAAATCCTCCCAAACCTCCTCTACGGCCCTGACGCCACATAAAGCCCCCCAAACCTCCTCTACGGCCCTGACGCCACATAAAGCCCCCCAAACCTCCTCTACGGCCCTGACGCCACATAAAGCCTCCCAAACCTCCTCTACGGCCCTGACGCCACATAAAGCCTCCCAAACCTCCTCTACGGCACTGACGCCACATAAAGCCCCCCAAACCTCCTCTACAGCCCTGACGCCACATAAAGCCTCCAAAACCTCCTCTACGGCCCTGACGCCACATAAAGCCTCCCAAACCTCCTCTACGGCCCTGACGCCACATAAATCCTCCCAAACCTCCTCTACGGCACTGACGCCACATAAAGCCTCCCAAACCTCCTCTACGGCCCTGACGCCACATAAAGCCTCCCAAACCTCCTCTACGGCCCTGACGCCACATAAAGCCTCCCAAACCTCTTCTACGGCCCTGACGCCACATAAAGCCTCCCAAACCTCCTCTACGGCCCTGACGCCGCATAAAGCCTCCCAAACCTCCTCTACGGCCCTGACGCCACATAAAGCCCCCCAAACCTACTCTACGGCCCTGACGCCACATAAATCCTCCCAAACCTCCTCTACGGCCCTGACGCCACATAAAGCCTCCCAAACCTCCTCTACGGCTCTGACGCCACATAAAGCCTCCCAAACCTCCTCTACGGCCCTGACGCCACATAAAGCCTCCCAAACCTCCTCTATGGCCCTGACGCCACATAAAGCCTCTCAAACCTCCGCTACGGCTCTGACGCCACATAAAGCCTCCCAAACCTCCTCTACGGCCCTGACGCCACATAAAGCCTCCCAAACCTCCTCTACGGCCCTGACGCCACATAAAGCCTCCCAAACCTCCTCTACGGCCATGACGCCACATAAAGCCTCCCAAACCTCCTCTACGGCCCTGACGCCACATAAAGCCTCCCAAACCTTCTCTACGGCCCTGACGCCACATAAAGCCCCCCAAACCTCCTCTACGGCCCTGACGCCACATAGGAGGTTTGGTCAAGGAACAAATAGACCTATCGTCGACTTCATGTAGAAATATGACTTAAAACGGCTCTAGGCATAGTTATACTGCGCAAGTCAGTTTGCAACTTGATGTATAGGTAATGGAACTAATGAATGAAAGCTTGTCGATCGTATCTTGTTTTGATGTTTTGACATGTTTTGATGTTTTGACAGACCTGGCATTACGACAACCGTCCACCTAGCTAGCATATCACAACTATTTTGTGAGTTAACTAATGCATTCAGTCTTACATACATCAGATCAATGGTTGCGCAGGTATCATGCAGTAATGGCGCACTGAGCAAAAATATGGTAAAATAAGTTTAAATCTTAATAAAATAAAACTCACAATTACTGTTATAAATCAAGGCACTTGTCTCGTAAAGTTGCTTCTCATCAAATTCATACAAAGTGCGCCGCTTCCGCTGGTAGCTGCACCTGTAGCTAATTAGGCAATTGTTAGACGGTCGGACAGTCGTCTATTGTGTAGCATTGAGACAAGGGAACAACAGAGAGTAGGGTGGGCACTGGCCGAGACGGTAGGATGCGCGACACTGCCCGCCCCTTCCTTGTCACACCCATCGTGTTTGTGTTTCTAATACCAACACGCCACTCTCCCCGGGGACCATTACGACACGGGACACTGCCGCTGTAAATGAGCGTGTGATTGAGATGTTTTTGCGGGTTTCTGACACCGGTTTGTCTTGTAAAAGGTCATTTGATTGGCAAATTGTTCCTTGCCGCTTGGCCGCGCTGGACGCGTGGGGAGGCCAAGGTGTCACCTCATCCTATACCGGCCACATCGGAGGCTGTGTCCGGCACTGACAGACCAGCCCTCAAGCGTTACGTGAAGACATTTTCGTGCGCCGTAGGTTTTAATTGTTGCATTCATAGCAATTAGGTCTCCTGGGAGCAATTGCCATCACGGACCTGTTACCTACCTGGTTGGTTACCTTTAAGGGTGGGTGGCGGGGGGTCTGTTGGGTCTGGTGTGATTTGGCGTGGTCAGGGCTGGCTGGCTGGTAAGGGTGGTGGAGGAAAGCGAGGGAAGCAGGCGGGGCTGAGCGCTACCATGCGGAAGATTTTATTATCACGTCTTATCATTGAGTCGATGGTGCCCAATCGAGTTGCCTTTGAAAAGACACCCCTGTCCCCCACCTCCTCGCAGATGTAGTGACGTGTCGTTTCTCATGTGAAATGTCACGCTATATTACATCGTCAAACGTGTATATCACTCAGCCAAGTCTAGTTTAGCCTACAGTGTGATACATGCCATATGGATGCAGCATCACAAGCGTCAGTATGACGTCAGAGCCATTTGGTTCCCTGATTGCCGATCTTCCCCTGTGACTCCCAATGAGAGGCATTCGCTATCATTTTGATCAGCAGACGATGAACGACTTTCCTGTGTCGCCAGAAACACCTTTTTTGGGCAAATTTTAAATAGTGGACGGAGTAGGGTTCCGCCAAATTACACTTAATAAAGGAGATCTACATCAGCGTTGTTAGCAATATCTTGCAAACGCTCTTTGTTTGGCCCAAGACATTAAATCCAGACGATGGTGCGGAATTGTCGTGACATGCAGCGCTTCCACTAAGTGTTACTGTTATGATGAGCTTCACAACACAGCGGCGATTCCTCCTCCTCACAAATCGTTACAGTAGTCAAGGTGAAGGGAAGGGGGTGGTGGTGCTGGGGGGGGGGGTATCGGGTATCGAGATCTGCCCTCCGGTCACACCCCGGTTCGAACCGTATCCACACCCCCCCCCCCCCCCCCCCGCCACCTCGGGGCAAGAGTTGCCTGCTCGGTTGGGATTTTTTCAAAAGGACCCCCCCCCCCACCCACCCCGCCCCCTCGCCTTTGGTGACATAAAAGACGGCGAGGTTTCCGGGCGGAAATGTGAACATTTGTTATTGTGTAGCTATTTATCAGGGCGCAGACCCCCCGACCCCATCGCCAGACCCCCCGACCCCATCGCCTGACCCCCCCGACCCCATCGCGAGACCCCCCGACCCTATCACCATATCCCCCACCCCATCGCCAGACTCCCCGATCCCATCGCCAGACCCACCGACCCCATCGCCAGACCTCCCGCTCCCATCGCCAGACCCCCCGACCCCATCGCCATACCCCCCGACCCCGTCGCCAGACCCCCCGACCCCATCGCCAGACCCCCCGACCCCATCGCCAGACCCCCCCGACCCATCGCCTGACCCTCCGACCTCTTCGCCAGACCCCCCGACCCCATCGCCAGACCGCCCGACCCCATCGCCAGACCCCCCGACCCCATCGCCTGAACCCCCGACCCCATCGCCAGACCCCCCGACCCCATCGCCAGACCCCCCGACCCCATCGCCAGACCCCCCGACCTCATCGCCAGACCCCCCGACCCCATCGCCTGACCCCCCCGACCCCATCGCCTGACCCCCCCGACCCCATCGCCAGACCCCCCGACCCCATCGCCAGACCCCCCGACCCCATCGCCAGACCCCCCGACCCCATCGTCAGACCCCCCGACCCCATCGCCAGACCCCCCGACCCCATCGCCAGACCCCCCGACCCCATCGCCAAACCCCCCGACCCCATCGCCAGACCCCCCGACCCCATCGCCAGACCCCCCGACCCCATCGCCAGACCCCCCGACCCCATCGCCAGACCCCCCGACCTCATCGCCAGACCCCCCGACCCCATCGCCAGACCCCCCGACCCCATCGCCAGACCCCCCCCGATCCCATCGCCAGACCCCCCCCCCGATCCCATCGCCAGACCCCCCGATCCCATCGCCAGACCCCCCCCCCGATCCCATCGCCAGACCCCCCCCCCGACCCCATCGCCTGACCCCCCCGACCCCATCGCCAGACCCCCCGACCTCATCGCCAGACCCCCTCGACCCCATCGCCATACCCCCCACCCCATCGCCATACCCCCCGGCCCCATACCCCCCCCCCCCCCGGCCCCATCGCCATACCCATCCTCACGGAACTGGACAGCGATAGATCTGTCACCATGGTGGCGCGCGTTTTGCCGTCCCAAGCAGGCACGCGCCTCGCCCTATAACAGATATAATGGGATAATTAACTGTGTATTGCTCTTTGCGTTCATGAGGAAAGGAATGACAGCTTTGGGAGATCATTGCCAAGCAGCGCACGCGTGGGGTTATACATGACAGGACATCACTGTCTATATGTTTATCCAACTGAAACTGAACGAATGTTTTTCTGGTCACGGTAGGAGGCATCGCATTTGTCGTCCCAAACAGCCGATATTTATCAATCCACTTGCCACTGTTGTTGTTTCGCACACGTAGTATTAACATTGACCTCAAGAGAGACAGACCTTCATCTGAGTTGGAATAATTCCGTGACATCATTATAGGCGTGAGTAATACGTGAACTATTCTGCTGGAATGGTTTTTAATGCGCTAAGATGGAAAAGGATGATGCGTGTCCTAAGCTAGCTTATTCGTGAAAGATTGGTAGTGACGAGGGGGTCGGGAGAGGGTCGGGCTCGGAGGGAGAGGGGGCATCATAGCCTTTGTGGCCATGCACCAGGGGATGACAGTGTGAGGCGACCAAGCCTAACAGGTGCTCTATTCAGGTGTCACAGGTATAATCTGTCGACAAGGGCAATGGGTAGGGCAATCATTATTTACATATATATGCGGCACTGTGCTGGGCAGTGACCTGACCTGGTCACGGCTGGGGAGGGAGGGAGGTAAGCCTGCCTCCCCGTGATATCGCACATGGTCGTAATTAACGAGAACCTACGATACGTTCGCCCTACATTGTGCAACGTATCTAACCGTATAATTTGTGCATGAACTCCATGAACGAGAATAAACGAAACAGTTTTCACATTCCCCGTGTTCCTGCATATCCCTTTTCTATAAATATTGTTTTTATTGACTGAGCCTTGTCACTTGTCATGTTTTACAGCATCCCAGAAATCGCTTCCAAGGTAAATTTAATTCCTTGGGTTTGGGTCACATCCGTCCCAGTGTCTCTGTCAGCGGGCCTTAATATTGGAAATATGTCGACCCCATTTTATAGATGGAGGTGCGGGGGCGGGGGGTGGTTGCAACGTGACCCCAAATACAAACCAGTGGAGGCAACTATTTATTCGCAGCATTAAAGGGTGAGGGGAGGGGGGTGCTCCTTTTTTATATTTGAGGATGGTGCAAGGTCTGCTTGCTGGATAGCCTTCACGCTGTTTGTAAACTAAATAATGACATTTGGCTATATTATTAAATATTGATATATTTCCAAATATAAAATGCCAAGACAGGATGATGATCGCCCGCCTTGGTGCTTACAGACCCCACTGCTCTCCCCCCACCCCCATCCCCCCATCTCTCTCCCATTCACTATTACTATAATCTGTTGCTTCGACTGTTTCTATATTGTTTTGCCGATGCGGTTTTGCCGTTGCAGATATTGATCTAAAAATAAGACCCCGCCCCTTCCTGTTCTCCTCAAGCAGGAAGATGTCCAAGAATGTTAAAGTGCAGTAGTCTAGACCCCCTCCCCCCCCCCAACACCGGTCGCAAGATTTATGGACCTACGAATCCCCCTCCCCCCCCCCCCTCGCCCGCCCGGTCGTAAAGTATTTAGCCTATTCAAATTACCCCCCATCCTCCCGCATTGTCTTGAAATACGTCAATGCTTACTGCATCAGGTTTGTAGAGGGGATATTGTCCTGTGAATATTGAGTCACTGTAACAATGCCTATCGCCGCACTTACTCACGATTGGTCATGACATTTTAGAACAAAAATTTAAAAAAAATTTACTTGCCAGTGAGGTGACTGTTGAGTGGTGTTGGACAGAGGAGTGACTGGCAGGCTGCCTTATGCTTGCGTCATGGGGAAGGAAAAGGGGTCAGGGTGGGGTTTAGAGCGGGGGTCAGGGTGGTGTTCAGGGTGGGTTGAGGGTGGGGGTGAGAATGCGAATCAATGGACTTAAATGAACTGTGGACAAGGCGTCCCTCGGGGCACTGGGTGGGTATGGTCTGGGAGGGGGTTTATGGGAGGGGTTGGGAGTGGGAAGGTGTGGGGTGGGGCTGGGGAAGGGGCGTGGGGTGTGGGGGAGGGGGGGAGGGGGTGTATCGGGGGGGGGTGGGAGTGGTAAGGTGTGGAGTGGGGGTGGGGAAGGGGCGTGGGATGTGGGGGAGGGCGTGGGAGTGAGGTGTGGGAGGGGGTGTATGGGAGGGGTGGGAGTGGGAAGGTTTGGGATGGGGGTGGGGAAGGGGTGTAAGATATTGGGGGGGGGGGGGTAAGGCGACGAATACAAGCAGGGGCCAGGGGGTATGGTAGTCAGGGTGACGGGTAAAAGGTGGGACCAGGGGATATGGTAGTCAGGGTGACGGGTAAAAGGTGAGACCAGGGGATATGGTAGTCAGGGTGACGGGTAAAAGGTGGGTAAGAAGGTATAGTCTAGGTGATAGTTAAAAGGTGGGACCAGGGGATATGGTAGTCTGGGTGACGGGTAAAAGGTGGGACCAGGGGATATGGTAGTCAGGGTGACGGGTAAAAGGTGGGTAAGAAGGTATAGTCTAGGTGATAGTTAAAAGGTGGGACCAGGGGATATGGTAGTCTGGGTGACGGGTAAAAGATGGGACCAGGGGATATGGTAGTCAGGGTGGCGGGTAAAAGGTGGATAAGAAGGTATAGTCTAGGTGATAGTTAAAAGGTGGGACCAGGGGATATGGTAGTCAGGGTGACGGGTAAAAGGTTGGACCATGGGGTATGGTAGTCAAGGTGACGGGTGAAAGGTGGGGCCAGTGGGTTATGGTTTCCAAGGTGTCGGGTTAAAGGTGGGGCCACGGGGTATGATTGCCTGGGCAACAACTAAGAAGAGATGACTATATGGGTGGGACACTGTGAAAAGTACACCGGGGTTAGAGCGCACTACGGCCAGGGCGACGGCGTAAAAGGCCGGCGGCAAGACGGGCAGGGTCCCCGGCCGTTGTGTTCTGCCCTGGCACACATCTATAGGTTTATGTAACTAAAACAACATAAATTAGCCGACCATTTATCCGAAAGCCGTAGCCGGGGGGCAGGTCGCCTCACTGGACCGGTGGCTGTTGTCGACGGGCTCAGGGGAAAGTGGTCGGCGGGGCGCTGGGGTAGCTGGGGGTGACACCGGGGAGGGGGTGGGTGTAAAGGAAAGTGGATGGGGGGCAAAATGTCGCCACCATAGAGGGTGGAACACACGGGTGTAAGGTGGCTGTGGGGTGGGGTGGTGTAGGTTATGTGGCGTAGGTGGGGTATGGTTGGAGGGGGGTGGGGGGTGGAATGGGCGGATTTGGTCGGATAGAATATGTGGGGAAAGTTGGGGCAGGAGGACAGAAAGAGCGGTGTGGTGGGGGGGGGGGCTGGTGGTGGTTCTTTTCATGACACGGACAGTGGCCGGGGCTGAGCACAGGGTCACACACAATGGACGCTTTCACTTGGGCCGAAGGCTTTGGCCTTTAGGGCGACAATGGCGAAGTTCGATGCTAAAGGTGCATGCATGTGCTCGATGTGCAGAGAGGTGGGGGGGAGGGGGGTGAGAAGCCGACAGAGTGGTGGGGTGGTTGAGAGGCCAAATGGGTACGGGAGTCGGATATGAGCAAAATCAGCCTGGGGCGAGAAAATATTTTGATGCAAACACATTAAGGGAACCTTGGTTGGTCCCATGCCGCTCAAAGGTAGTCTTCACACCGGGACGGCAGCCACTAAAACCGCTCGCTTCTTGTCACCGAAATCTCCTGGCAAAATATTGTACAATGACATCCTAGGCCACACGGTCTTCACTGGGGGCGGGTGGGGGGGGGGGGGTACAGCCCGTGTGGGCCTACTTTACGAGATCAGCAGACGCCAGAAATTGATGGATTATAATCATCCCTGGAATTAACCCTATCCAAAAACACGGGCAGAATGCAGTCTCACCTCGATTTAATCCTGGCGTTAAAGGAGCTAATTCACTCGGAGCCGTCCGCTGCGGTGTGCTTAACTGACTTGTATCCAGAAAATCAGCCGCCACTGGTGCTGGTGACTGTGCTTAATACCTTCCTACAATATTGAACCCGACGCAAAATATTTCTCCGCCCATTCGATGTTAATCAGGCGTGGATCATTGAGACATATTTGTGTACACATCCATACCATGGGCAACCGCCTCATATGTAAGGCAACTTACAGCTTTCACTTCCATCTATTCCGTACACAAACAGTTCACCGGATACAATGAGCTGCATTTTAATCGTGTACTTTGTTATGATTACGCTGTGACAACTGCGGTCCAAAACAAAACGCCACCAATAAAAATATATCATATCTAAGTACATTTCAATATTTACAATATCTCCTACAGTGTCAAGTGACTTTTGACGGTTAAGGTGTGACCTATTGTCAAAGGTGCTAAGTTGTCCACTCAGCACAAGCCCAGTCGGTAATCAGTTCGGCAGACTGCCGCTGAGAGGCGCCACTGCGGCTCCGATTATAAATAATAATCCTGCGACGACATACACTCATGTGAACGCTGGACACACTACTATTGGCTAGTATTGACAGCAGTAACATTAGTTTCGTTATGCAGTACTTATGCAATAGATAGAGTTGGAAGCACCGGTGTACATAACTGTATCATCTTTGCGTGTCGCAAGCCTAATAAGACGATTTCGATTTGCCGTCGAATAATAAATTGATTCAAAATTTGAAAAGTTACACGGTTGACATACTATTGTGCAAATGCGATTGATATATTTATGGTGTGAAGTTTATATTTTGATAAGAATAATATTCTTATGAATCAGAGCTGAGTTGCGCAAACATTGGATTTTATCAAATGCAGCTGCGTGCTAACACAGTTGTCTTCCGTATGAGCAGTATTCTAAGGCAAAGATAAATATCGCAAGAAAAGCATGTCGCTGGCATCCGTGTGTCTACGAAAGACGATGGATTTTTGCAGCTTTGTTAGATTTCAAGTCCTCCCAAGAATTTGTATCAATGCCGAAAGCCTTCATGTCACGCTTGCAAACATCCTTAAAGACACATTACATTTGCGGGAACATTGACTTCCAGCATTTCTTGAGGTTTTCGTTCTATATCGACTTAAACGGCTATCATTACTGCGGGCTTTGCAGGAATTCGGCTCTACGGCTCTGGTAGCTGATTGCAGCTGCCCAGCGGCTTCAAGAACATGGATTTATCTTTATCCTAAAATCCTCCACTACACATGTATACCAGCCTTCCCCGAGATTGGCTGAAGATCACCGTTGATTTAATTACGCAATGAGGGTGCTCCCGTGCAGATAGCCAGCCCAGCCGCGGGGCGTACCACCTGCCATTGTACTGTGTAATTGGTCTGGCGGTGGTGGGGTAAAGCCGCGCGAGTTACTCTCAACGCGTTGTGCTGCGGGGAAGGTTACAAGCAGCATGTTTCTGCTTTCATAACGTTGGCTGCACTGATAAGGTTGCTTAGGGCTAAACAATCCTATAGTGTCAGCTTATGACCTGATAAGGATCTGTTCAGTGACACCTGAAATTAATGTCTCCTTCAATTAAATCATTACCGCAAATGTCGTCTGCTACCAAAGGCGCCAAAAACAGCGTCTGATCTACAAGTTTGAATCAACATACCATACGGCTCTTGCACAAAACATTCCAAAAAGAAATTACATAGAAACGTGTGATTTTTGTTGTTGCGAAACCTATATACAGTTATTGGCTTATAGATGTATCATTTCCACATATGACGTTTTCGGTATATGAATTTTAAATCGACTCAGGCTGATTATCAATTACATTAAACTGCGGCTACAAATTTACCTTCGATGATATGTAGTACATCGTAGAGGTTGTGTGTCGTATACGAAACTGATTAAGATTAATATGACCAGATTACGAAGAGGCGCATTATATACTTCAGAATGGTGAATATTTTTATTTAGGCACAGCCAATACTTAGTTTGATGTGCAGGTCTTTGACTTTTTCTCTTAACGCCAATACATACATGTTGATACATGTAGTTTACTTTCCGGACACCGTGGGTTCTTCTGTCAGCTTACGTTGTTCTCAGCGCGCTATGCACACACATGCATGCTGCCCCCAGGGCAAATATTAACCCACCCTGCGCGTGCGCCTCCTTTCCTCCTTCAGACTGAGAGAAAATAACAAAATATTTTCGTTGAGCCGCAGTAGCTGCGTTTTTCTTAGAATTCCTCTTCTTTGATCCACCACAGAGTGTTAGTTTGCAATTCGCTCTTGAAATGGCGACTGTTTTGGTTGGAACTTTTTGCAAGGACGGAGTTACCCCTTAATTGAATCACCTTGTTTTGGTTTCGCATTTGTGTTTTAAAGGCGGTAGGGTTTGACAGCCCTGATAGTGACCTGTTTAGCTTATGGGCAGACGCTATTGTCTCACAACGTTGGGGGCCAAATCAAGGGGATAATTCGTCTTTGGAGCAAAGCGAACCAAGTCAGACTATCGGGGCTACAAGAAGAAAGCGCCCATTGATTCAATTATTTCAACAATTGATATATAATGTAAGCAATGAAACGAGAACATACTATTTGTATAAATGCTAGTGTTCTTGGTTAAAATGGCGTAATATATACCTCAGTTAAAACTGATTTAGATCGCTTATCGTTCGATGATACAAAGAAATCAATTATGGGTAATAACACGTGTTATTGATATACTAAATGGCCTGTGTTACGATTAGGGGCAGTCAGTAAGTGAGTAATGCTCCCATTGATCTCAGTTCCCTCTAAGCCATCTCTATGCCCACAGTTTTGTCATGCAGTTAACTCTGATACTGTCTAATTTGGTCCTTCCGACCTTTTGGCCCCGTGTGTGTACAGTGGCGACTTCATTTAGCAGCAAGGTTGTGTCCCCCTCCCCCTCCCTTACTCGACTGACCGATTTTAACGAAATCGATGCGGAGGAGGAGGAGATACCTTGTGCCCCCCCCCTCCCCCTCCCTTCCGCCATGTAGAACTGAGTATATTATCCTCTTTATATGAGATGTGAAAACTGGGTGTTTTATGTATTTGACAAGGTGTTATTTATTTGAATATATTTACTCCCAAAACGCCAATGTACCAATCTCGCAAAGACGGTGCTAAATAACACCCCTCTGTATTTATTGTATTTCCGTTAGTATTTTAGGTATGTAATTAAACCATTCATATACGCTTTCTCACATGAAATATTTTCAAAGCTTTCTTCACGCAAGTCATTGATTCATGATTAGTTTTGCAGCTCGCATTCTGGGCATGCCATCTGCCCTATCTAGAGACCGCGTTGCACCGCTATTCGTGGGCCACGGAAGTAAAATCAAACTTAATTACGGTTACTTTGTAATAGAGATAAAGAAAAAAAAGTAATTCAGTAAATCACCCGTCGTGGTCCCTCTGATCGACCGGCGTGCGGTGGCGATCAACCAATTTGTCGCGCCACCAGATCTTCGAAAAAACTTTAAAGTGTTTGGGTTAAAGATTTCCTTTGTCAAACCCCAGCGACGAAGACAACCTGTGAGCCGCCTACTCACTGTTGATGGTAGCTCGCACTGGGGCCTTTCAGCTGCTCAGGCGCTGAGGTCGTGCCGGACTCCCTGGCCTTGGCTTCGGCTCGGCCAGACAGCCAGTCAATGTCTCTCCCGTATCGATATTGTTTTCTCTCCCTCGTAACTGTTTCCACTCCACCTAACCACGTGTGTTCATGGTTTTCTTTTAATTAACTGCCTGGTGATTTTTTGTCAGTGTCTTACGGATGGATATGTGAATGGTCTGGTACAACTGGTGCCGTCCGTAAGGAAATCGTTTCAACAATATCAGACGGCATTATTTTGGTGAAGGTCAAATGACGGTCTACATCCATAGCGATGAAAGTCTCATCAAAGAAGTTGTTAGTCACGGCCCAGATGGGCAGAGGAGGGTATGTTTTCTTTTTCACGCAGTAGTGCACTTAACGTCATTGCATTTGAACGTTATTTCGTCTTATTTCGGCGCGGTTCGAAGAGAGTTAAGAGTTGTTCGGGACCTGTATGGGTGGTTGTGGGGAGCATGGGGTGTGGGTGGATGTGGGGGCATGAGATGTGGGTGGAGGTGGGGGCATGGGGTGTGGGTGTAGGTGGGGGCATGGGGTGTGGATGGAGATGGGGGCATGAGGTGTGGGTGGAGGTGGGGGAATGGGGTGGGGATGGAGGGGGGGCATGGGGTGGGGATGGAGGGGGGCATGGGTTGTGGGTGGGGGTGGGGATCATAGGGTGCGGGTGGAGGTGGGAGGCATTGGGTGAAGGTGGGGGACATCGGTTGTGGGTGGAGGTGGGGGCATAGGGTGTTAGTGGAGGTGGGGGACACGGGTTGTGGGTGGAGGTGGGGGACATGGGGTGTTGGTGGAGGTGGGAGACATCGGTTGTGGGTGGCCGTAGGGGTCATGGGTTGTTGGTGGAGGTGGGGGGCATGGGGTGTTGGTGGAGGTGAGGGGCATGGTGTGTTGGTGCAGGTGGGGGGCATGGGGTGTTGGTGGAGGTGGGGACATGGGGTGTTGGTGCAGGTGGGGGGCATGGATTGTGGATGGAGGTGGGGGCCATGGAGTATTGGTGGAGGTGGTGAGCATGGGGTGTTGGTGGAGGTTGGGGGCATGAGGTGAAATCATTAAATTATATGCAGTTGGCGATATTGTTCCATAATATATAGGTTAACACCGACACTCCGCGTCGCATACATTCCCAACGAGTTTAACCGATCAAGAAGTTTAATTTGATTAAGAATCTCGGACCATACAACAGCCAGGGAGAAGGGGGGAACAGTTATACTCATTTTCACACAAAGGTGTGCATTGGTTCTCTTGTCTTACCACAACGTGGTCCCCCTTACATACACAGCATGTTGTCACCACACCACGTGACCTGGGGGGTCGCCTAGCCGACTGCCACACGTACAGAGGTCTTAATGTATAGGCCTGTGTGCTGCGCCTTGTCTGTTATACATGTGTATTATATCTCTGGACATGACGCCACCAAACGCTGACTCAACATCAAAAGGATTTTATGGTCAGAGATTCCTAATCCAATTAAACCTCTTGATCTCTTGAACGCCTGGGGTATGTCTGGGACGGGTACTTAATCTGTATGGGAAAGTATGTACATGCTATTAATATAGTTAGTTTGTCTGCAGTATATAGTAAAAGATGCAAACTTGTATATTCTTGTGTTGGCTTGTATACGGGCGCCTGACATTAATTAGGTTAACTTCATAATTCACATATCAAATGACTTATTTTCGGTGTCGTTTCTGGGCGCTGTGTTTTTTAAATGATTGATTGGTCGATTGATTTTATTTATTTCCTCCATTTGCTGAAGAGTTACATGAGATCCAAATACAAGTAACACAACTCCCATAACACCAAAGGTAAAAAGAGAACTAAATAACAACAAAAGAAAGGCTTAGCGAGTACATATTCACTAGGTACCTATCCACTAGGTATAGCGGGTCAGGTCAGTGGTACCTCAGGGTACGTTATTATGCGAGGACTTGCCACGCACTCGCACAAACACAAAACAGCGCGCTCATTGGCTGATAACGGCATGTTTGGACGTTTGCCTAGAATTAAAGCAATTTTTGCGAAAAACATCCGGAAACTTTAGACCATTTATTCGTGGAATGTGACAAGGTGAGAATACTGTAGACGAATTTGTATAACTGGTTACGCAATCAAGCTAATATTAGATACATAACAATATTCTCCACAAAAGACATGTTAGGGGTTTTTAACGCAACCAATGAAGATCTCCTGAATATAATTATATTAACAGTCAAGGGATACATATATGTGGCCGGATGTACTGGCAAAAGACTTATATTGACCAGTTGTATAAGGGTTATCAAGAGTTACTTTCGTTTAGAATACCATAATTCCAAAGACAATGAAAAACAGAAAAGCATGATTAAAAAATGGGGTAAATCCATAATAGAATAGTTTTTGTCAAGTTGAATAGGTATCTATATATATTTTGGTGTTTAAGTGTTGATCTATATATATTCTGGTGTTTAAGTGTTTAAATGTTCAACGGGTGTAGTTGAAAATCGTTATATGTATGCATATACCATATATGATTTAAATCAGTAAAAAAAAAAAAGCCGTATTTACCATATGTGGGGGTTCTGTTAAAGTATTGGATGTTAGTTGTCTCTATAAGTTTGAAAATAAAAATAAAATAGTGCTATTACACATGTGTGTTGTGTTCGTCCTACATCAAGCATTAACAGGGAGAACATTATGTGCTACTTTGCAATCTTTTTCGCCCCACTGCTCCAAATGTATGATACTAAACTTCATAATATTTTAGTATATATGTATATAGAAAGACGGACTCCCCAGGGGGGGGGGGGGCGGGGCTGATGACCTCCCTCCACCAGCTCTCCCCCCCCCCCTCCACCACCAAAACCAAGGTGAACATTCAAACAAAGCAGTCCCCTCTCTTATCGCCCAAACTCGCTTTATTTTATATATTTGGCGACATGTGTATCATTTCCTGTCAATGTTGTGTCTCGTAAAAGCCCCCCCCCCCTAGGGGCGGACCCAGAAAATCCGGATAGGGGGCCGGTTACAGGGTCAGATCCAGATATGTTGGATAGGGGGGGCCGGTTTTGGTTTTCATATGTTAAACGGTATAAATTATATAAATGTCGGCCCTAAAAGGGCCCCCTCCCCCTGGATCCGCCCCTGCACCCCCACCTTCACCCCGCCCTCTCCCATCTCACAGCAGAAATATAAAATAAGGAAGGTTGGATTTAAACAACGATAATGATATTAGGAGCCTAGCTATATGTGATATGCTTGGCTACCTCATGGTCTATATGCGGTAGGCATGTGGCTCCGAGAAGTCAGCCCAGCGGCCCATGCGTACATTCGAACTCGACCTGCATGTCTATGTTTATGTGGAATAAATGCATATGTCATTCTTCTAAAGGACTAAGAGACGAACTCGGGCATTCTCGTTCGAGCGACAGACAAATCTGCCCGACAGTTAGTACACTTACCAAGTCTTTTAATAGAGAAGTCGCTCTTGAGGCCCCATGTCTTAGCGTTCGTTAATGGTGGAATAACTCTATATTATCGTGGATTCATATGTCAGCAGGTGGCTTTTTGCGGTCCTTTATCGTTTAATCTACAATTATAGTTATCGTTTAAATATCGCTGTAAATATAATATCGCTGTAAATATAAATATCGTTGTAAATATAAATATTGTTAGCATTGTAAATGTATCGTTGTAAATATAAATATTGTTAGCATTGTAAATGTATCGTTGTAAATATAAATATTGTTAGCATTGTAAATGTATCGTTGTAAATACAAATATCGTTGCATATATAATATCGTTGTAAATATAAATATCGTTGTTAATATAAGTATCGTTGTAAATATAAATATCGTTGTAAATATAATATTGTTGTAAATAGAATATTGTTGTAAATATAAATATCGTTGTAAATATAAATTTCGTTGTAAATATAAACATCGTTGTAAATATAATATCTTTGTAAATACGAAGACAAGAAGAACCGCTGTCCCGGCATGGTCGAAATGGTCGGGCATCATCAGTGTATATAATCAACAATGACAAGTAGAGGTTCATTTTGGTCATTTATTTGCTAGTCATCACATTGGAATCACGTACAACATAATGACGAAATGCAGACAAGACAAGAACGAAGCTGTAGAGGTGTGATTTACAAAGGCGATGTGCGAACAGTCTCAGTGCTACATAGCTCACCAGCCTCAAATATATAAATTAATACAATATCAGTAGCGTTTACTCCAACCAATTTACTTTCATATTTTTCTTCAGTTGTACCTTATATGAGATACCGTCTTTTTTCGAGAAATGAAATGATAAACGGTGTTTTCCTATTTATCTACACATCAAGGCTGGCGTGGAATTTTGAAGCGTACAACTATAACGATTGATGCGTATTATTTTGATGAACAAGAACAAGGTTGCTTTGATGAATTGACCAGATTGATGCATAGTTGACATGAAGTTATATACAAATGAACAATGAATATCAATAATCAACATTTGCACGCCAGAATAGAAGTAGTTTACATATAATCATCATGTTTTCCTTAACTCTTGTCCCATTAATGCGGGAATCACCGGAAAATATGCGCAATACAAACAAAATGTTTTATAATACCTCAGCGAGAATACGCGATTAATTATAGCGTCTTCCGCTTGTTTAAAATATTCCGTTCTTTGCAAATTACAATTCTCGTGTTATTCGTATTATGTGTTATTCTTTAGGATTTCGCCTAACAAGTCGTACAGTGTAAAAATGAGGAACAAACATAAGGTAAATATAATAATAGGAAGATTGACACGGTGCTGATACAGACTGGATGGGACCCCCTCACGGTGGACTAACTTGCCTGGAGTCTCACCTGGGTGGGGAAGTGGGCGCTGGGGTAGGGTGTCGACTGTTGGAAGGAGGGGTACCCGGCCAGGGCGTGGTGGCTCGCCGCCGACCCCCCCGTCGAAGACTTCTCGGCCGCCTGGGAGAAGTAGCCACCCCCCAGGGAGGTGGCCATGTTGGAGGGCAGCCCGTGGGTGCCCAGGTTGTGGGACATGAATCCTGGGTGTGGGGGAAGCCGTGGTGGTGTGGGTGGGAGCCGGCGGCGTGGCTGGAGAGGCTGTGGGTGCCACTGGCCGCCATGCAGGCGGCAGGGTAGTAAGGGTTGGAGGCGTAGGCCGAGGTGACGGCGGCGGCGCTGGTGGTGACGGCCGCCGGCCAGGCATCCATCCCCCCGGCCTTGGTCGTCATGGAGGCGGAGGGGTACTGCTGCGTGTGGGACGAATGCGGGGTCAACCCGTGGGGGGTCAGCCCCTGGGGGGTCAGCCCCTGCCCCAAGGACGGCAGCCCGACCAGCGGATTCATGGACCCGTAGGCGGCGGCCGCGGCGTTGTTGTAGGCGGCGGCGCCGTAGAGTCCGAAGTGTCCGTAGGGTCCCATGCTGTGGAGCTGGCTGGCCGCTGCTGCCGCCTGGCGGTCCTTCTGGAGCTTGAACCGCTTGGCCCGGCGCAGGAAGCTGCCGTTGGCGAACATGTCCCCGCAGGACGGGTGCAGCCCCCAGTAGCTGCCCTTGCCAGGTCGCCCGGGCGCCCGCGGCACCTTGATGAAGCAGTCGTTGAGGGAGAGGTTGTGGCGGATGGAGTTCTGCCAGCGCTGCTGGTTGTTCTTGAAGTAGGGGAACCTGTTCATGATAAAGCTGTAGATCTCGTTCAGGGTCATCATGCCGGCGCCCGAGCTCTCCAGCGCCATGGTGATCAGGGCGATGTAGGAGTACGGCGGCTTCACGTCCGCCGAGAACCGTCGCTTGTGCTGCGACATCGTCGACGTCCCCGACACTCCGGAGTCGTCCATGTCGTCGCCGCAGTTTTTGTCGTCCGAGTCGCTGCTGCCGGCATCGTCGTCATGGGCGACGTCCGAGGTGTCCAGCTTTCCGGCGGTCAGGGCAGCGGCGGAGAGGATCGTGGGGTCGTCGCAGCCAGGGGAGGGTTCCCGTCCCGTGCTGAGGGTGTGGGTGGTGGGGAGGTGGGGGACGCCGCCCGTAGGTAGACCCCCTGTCAACCCGTCACTACCCGTGGAGTGATGATGCTGCAGCTGCTGCTGCTGCTGATAATGGTGATGATGAGGATGAGGGTGGTATTGAAAAGGAAGCTGGAAGTGATGCGTCGACATCAGGTGGTGCTGGCTGGGGTCGGCGCCACCCCCCAGCATACAGCTGAAGTCGGGGGGTCCCTGGGCAGACAGCCCCACCCCCATCAGGGCCGAGTGACCCCCCAACGTGGAAGGTTCCATCTTGGCTGGCAATTCGCGAATCATCCTTCACACAGTATCGCTCCTATCCACAATATCTGCAGGCGAAAGTTCCCGTTGCTTTTTTCTTCAAACAAATATCCAAAGATACTTGAGATATTGTCCGTTTATTCCTTACGTCCCTGCCGTGGCTTGTTGTGAACTTCTCTTCACGTTTCTGTTCTTCAACTTGCGAACATTTATATATAGACTATCGCAAGAAGGTATAATAAAATCAAACTTGCATGTCTTGGTGCCAAGACCGAAGGAGGATCTGAAGACTTGGGGGACCCTCGGCCATTAAATATGGACCAGAAATTCCGCGCATGCGCGACGAGGGAAAGTGACCGTGAAATGGGGTAGAGGTGTGTGTGCCGGGGGGGGGGGGTGGGGGTGGGGCGGGGGGGGGGGGCTCGGTGAAAGGGTACAGGGAAGGGCGTAGTGTAATCCAAATAAGGGGGCGGGGAGGGGGCGGGCCGGGTGATTTGCCCCCCGCCGCCCACCACGCCTTTCTTTGTATCTTCAAGCGACCCACAGAGTTACCCGAGGCCGAATACTGCGCGCTGATTGGCTGAAATTCAGGCAGTGTGCTCACTCGCCACCCCTCCTTCTAACACGCCGTCCCCACCCCTCCCCTCTCCCCGCAGCCCGCATCGCTCCTCCTCGGCCTGCGCAGTGGTTGCTTACAGCGGCCGGTAGCTGGGTGGTTACAGTGAGTGTTAATTTGACCGTGACATGTCGGTCAGTGTCAGGCTGGGGAGGGAAGGGGTGGGTTGGGGGGGGGGGGGGGTCAGGCCTCCATCTACCCCCGATGGCCGTCAAAACCACCGCCTATAATCCCCAATAATTGAGGTGCGATTGCTGCTCTGAAAACGGGTTAACCCTGAACATACAATATACGTGGGGAAAGCCGCGTGTCACTATCGATTGACGTCATACCTAGATATGTATGTGAACATATAACTATAACATATTTATGTATCTTCATTTACTTAATTGATAATCTGCACACCTCCTATGTAAACATGTCATATATCATTCCCAAATCATCTAGAAAAATGGCAGCGTTCTGAATTTGGTTGGTACACCGTCAGCTTATTGGTAGGCCCAGTGGTTTTAGTGGATTATTTAGGCTGTACATCCCATGCCAAAAAATCGTTTTGGTTTATCCATTGTAAAGATGGCCGAAAGCATATTCTTTAGACCTACTGCAAATGCACATATAAGTTTTCTATTTGACAATTTCTGCTGAATACTTACTCTCTAAAGAAATGAAATATTTGCTTGTAAGTACTTATACCTTCCTATGCCAGTTATAGAAGCGGACCTGTCATATTCGTCAGAAACCAGTGACTTCTTTATTTGATCTCTCTATCACTAGTTGACAACATTTTTTAACATACTTAAAAACGTTTGCCTCATTGTAGAACAGTATAATGAAGCTTATACGCCAACGTTGCAAATAGACAAATAAATTTCGCTTACCCGTCAACTATTTGTTTGCCAAAGAAAGAAATATTGTCTGAACGGTTTTCTAACAGTCCTATATTCTTATTCTTTTGCGAAATAATTTGCTATGTTTCACTTCTCCCTTTTTGCAATAATACCCCAACGATGAAAACGGAACGTGGTATTTATATAGGCACTGCATTAAACTTAAGTAGGCCCACTAAGGTTGGTTAAGATATGGGGCGGGGGGTCAAATGTGATTATTCCTTTGTTAACCTCAGCAGATGATGTACTCGCCCCTGTATTATGTCCACCCTGAGGAGTATGTTGTACCCACAGCGCATCAGGAGACAGTGGGACCCCCCGGGCCGCCCCGTGGGGGGTGGCACTCGACCAGATTGGTGGTCTGTCGGACTAAATAGGTTACGGGCTCCCCGCTGTGTGGCGCCCGGCAGATACAGAGTGGGAGGGGGGGAGGGCAAGGGGGGGGGGAGGTCACACATCAACGGCGGCAAGTCGGCATGTCTCTATTAAAGCATTTTGCGACCTAAAAACTGGAGAATTCCGTCAAAAGATCAACTTAATTTACTAAATTTAAATGATATTTGCTTGCGGGAAGCCCGTAACCTTTCACCCCATTTGCGCACCTGCTTGGATTTGGCAAGTTTTATTCCTGGACTTATATAACATGCTTTAGGTAAAATTCCACTTTCACCTAGATAGTCCCAGCTAGCTTTCCAGACAAATGGCTGAACGGAGAGGGGGGGGGGGGCGTTGGGGGAGGGGGTTCAGGGCTTGTGGCCTCCTGTTTCCGCCAGTGCGTTGTGTGTGGGTAGGTGGATGTGTGTAGGAGGGGGGGAGGGGGTGAAGCTTTATGACGTTAAGCGGTATTTCGGCCTACAATAGCGTCAGTATCGCAACCGCTTCAAGTTGTTTCTCTTTCGTTACACAATAAGTTATTATAGTGTTCTCAACCATTGTGGCCTGTGGCGGGTGGGTTAAGTGATGGGGTGACTGGTTTGTTGGGGTGCACAATAGGGGTTATAGGGCGGGGGGTGGCGAGGCTGGGTAAAGTGGCTTGTCTGGGTGAAAGTACAGCCCCGTGTTATGTAGACCAGCGTCTGGGGTGGCAGAATGGTGGTCCATCCGATGTAACGCCGTGACACTGACTCCTGACCGGCCTCTTTACGCACGTACCGAAACGTAACATTACGCCACAAACACCGTATTAAAGTCCCCATGGATTCGGTTCACTCGAAAATATCGAGAGCGGTAAAGAAACCTTCTTGGATATGTGCACACGCCGCTTGCTTCCCGTTCTCTGCCAATGCAAATTAGGCTGGGATATTAACAAAAGTTCGCGCTTTCCTATAGTAATTGTGTCGCAGTAGATTTAAGCTTGATTCGGTTTATCGCCAGTTTAATTGGCCCAAGCAGGTAACTTAAACATGATCCCACTATATACTTGTTGAAAGATCAAGCGTTTCTTGATCATTCGTTGGAAGACTCATCCATTTATATAATAATTAATACAGCAACTCCGTAAGGAAAATCTGGACTTATCCGCCGATTACAAGAGCGGAATCGTGTTATAATTTGGGAATCGGATTAACGTTTCTCTTTTATCGTTGATATTAACCCGGTAACAAATAGTATGTTAGAAAAGCCAGGGTGTCACTTTAGTAACATACCCATAGACCCAGCGCCAGACAATGACCAGGCCTATGGGAGAGGAAACAAAGCGCAACGCACTCGCGGACTCAAACAAATAAAAATTATCGCGTTGCCTGTTGCCCGTTGCCCGTTTTGGCTGGTTTATCGAATAATCTTAGCCCCCGACCCCCCACCCCTCTCCCATTTTGATATGAACAGAAAGTCTAAATATGTAAGCCATAGAATTGCATGTTAGTTGCAGTTTCCAAACGCGCACCGTCCATGTCGTAGATTCCAAGGCCCCCTTAAAACTATGTACATTAGCCATGACGGAAGTTTGAGAAATGTACTGTAAGTTGTTAAGCTATCAATAATGTATTCGCAAATACTAATCCAAATGTATTTGTTTAAAGGACAGCTCCCGTTAAACGCTTGTTGTCATGCAACAGCGTCCCATAAGTGCCTGATATCGCTCTATAACGCTCATTGACTAGTCATCTTGATAAGCTTGTTTAACGATTCCGATGAGTGGAGAGTTACGACAAGCATATCACCGAATGACTAACAACTTCCTGGTGAAGAAAAACGGCATTTGTTCTATGACTTTATGAATATTGTCTTGCCCACGACGTTACAGCTCAGTCTAACGAAGGTGTGTAAGTGTCTGTTGTCGGGAGGACTTAGCATGCCAGCGGTCACTTTAGGCACACGTACGACAATATATGTAGGTAAAGTCAACAAGTGACAGACACGAGACCCCGGGGGACGCTGTGACTTTCACAAGGACACGTCTGTACCAACAGTCGTCTGGGTGACGCTTTAGTGCTGTCGTCTTTCTATAGGTGGCGCTTGCCTCGTTGCTGTTTCTAGGCAGTGGCAGATCCAGAAATTTATCAAGGGGGCGGGGGGGGGGGGGGGGGGAGGCACGATTTATTTAAGTACCATCCAGGACTCAGCGAGAAACTTGCGATCGATTGTACAGAAAGAATTGTGACTGCGCCCCCTTCTTTAGAGAAAGGGGGGGAGGGGGGAGGTTAAAGTGTGTGTTTTCTGTACATAGGTCAGATTGCGACTGCAATATAAGTATATTTATCGCTTTGAGATGATCGTCGCAATATGTACATTTGGTGTCAAGTTGGATGCAATTAGACATTTAAAATAATATCATGTCTTTCATCTCGTCATTTCTTTTTGCTAGCGCCCGAGAAACAATTGAAGTGAAAATTAAAATTTGCTTCTGAATTTTATTATGTGTATGTGAACAAATATACAATAGCAGGGCTTAAATATATATATATACATACATACATATATACATGATAAAATTTTGAAATATATAAGTGCGTCTTCGCCGTATTGTTTTAGATTGATTTAAAAAATATATCCTACAAAAGACCGGCCTATGGACTAAAACAGGTAAACCACACCAATGTAAAACAATGGACAATTTGTAAGTCATTTTCTCTATTTAATTGGGTGGAGCAGCTCCATAATCGCCCTCCACCACGCCCCGAACTCTGTGCACTTGTTAATTTCCCCCCGACACGGCGGTGGTGAGCGGCAGACAGGGGATCAACCCCTCCGTCTGCCTCGGATGGCTGTCAAAACGCGCCATCAAATCCCCAATAACAATGCGGAGGGGGCGGTGCTAGCGACCGGTGCCGCGCTGTTAGGCTAGAACTCAACGACTTGGTGTCAGTTTCCATCACCGCACAGTATTACGTTAATCACCGGCGGGGCCACTCCCCAAATCCACACACCTCCTGAAAGCCCGTGTCATGGTCTGAATTGTAAGTTGGTTGGTAATGGCCGACTAATGAATTATGCCCCATAGAGAGCAATGGAGCGACCGTCCACATTGGAGGGACCTGAGAGTTATTGTAATATTGACAGTGTTATATTTTGTCTACAATGACAATAGACCTTACTTGTGCAATCGACACCTGTGTATCCTCGCTCCAATGTACACACACGCTAGTCACTTTTCAATTACGCCTACCTAATTGTGACCCGATTTCCCTGTTTTTATTGTCGCTTCTCCCGACACAAAGCACTCGGAGTTAAACCCAATTCGGTTTTATTCTATTAACAACATTTACGGGATGACTGTCGGAAGTATTTGGCTCCATTTTGCAGTTGTTAACTCAATGACTCGCTGTATGACAGGGATTGCAAGGCATTTGTGATCAAAATTTTCCATTACATGTTACGTCTGCTATTTTGAAGCATTTCGTTTTTCTTGCATACATTTGCATGCCTTCACCCTGCAGCACCATACACAGTTTTAACATGCTTGTCAACATCGATAGCAAAAGCGAAAGTAAGTCGATGCTCGATGAAGTTGCGAAACGTAATTATTTTAAGCCATCAATTGAGAGCGCTTGTTAATAGTTGGTGGAATTCATCAGTCAGACGGACAAATCGACAACTTGGACAACTTTCCTTTGTCAAATGCAGTTTAAAAAAAACTCTTCTTGGCGGACCAGCAAAAAAATGCCGGTATATGTTGAAATAAACCAACAACCGAAGTCCTCGCTTTCACCCATGCCGCCAGAGTCACACCTAGTTGTCTTTGTGGTTGCGTGTGCCAATGGTTGAGCAGAGGCTAGGCCTATAAACAAATATTACATGTCAAGCCCATCTATTTGTTTCAGTTCGCAAAATAGTGTCGGTGTCAGCGTTTGACCACTTTTAAAACAACGCGCGCACCATGTCAACAGGAAGCGGACGCGACACTTCTCAAGGGCATATAGTGACCTTCACCCGTTCAAGGCCGGAGATGTTATTGATTAGTCTGTATGCATGGGACTCGTTCACACCCACGTCAGGTAGCAACGGATGCTCGGTAGCCTCTGTTTATTTTCCTCACCTCTGCTGAGCCAATTACCGATGCAAACAGGACGCTCAGGTGTTAATTTTTAAGTGTCCACGTTAAGATTGGGACGATCAGAAAGCGGTGTTTCCACAAGCACCTATCCGTACTTTCTATATTGTGGTTGCGAATTGAATCATATTGCTCTTTATCCGTTCTCGTGTATTTAATTAGATTGTATGAACTCATCTTTCAATAAATCATCATCTGTTTAAAAGCAAGAAATTCCACGGTCCTGCATGTTAATATGTAAGACAGCTGTTGTGCGGACTTGTTTTGCGCATTTTATGCGTTATGTAGTAATAAAATAGTGGTTAAATAGCGCTACAATGCAAGAGACATCTTCGTATAACCCGGCGGCTCGAGGCACTGAGGGGGTACCACCGAATATAAACATGCGTCATCCTATTCACAACCATACTGATGGCTGACGCGCCAGGGGGAAACACGGCTCACCTAGACTTTTCATTTCAGCTTATGACTCTCCACTATGATTAAAACCCAATAAACGATTCAATAAAATTCTTGTGTGCACCTGTCAGACTATATGTAACGAAAAAAATCAGAAAGATTCAACGTATTTTTTCCTCTTTGATTTCATTATCGATAATTCCTCACTAATCTCTGATCACAAAAGAACCAGTTACGCGTTGAAGATGAAAGGTGTTTCGTTAATTATTGCTCGAGGCTACGACAGATTTAACCATTATAGCGGCAGTTCAAGATGGAGATTAAGCCTTGATGGAAGAGCTTCCTTCTCTAATTGTTGTCTCACTTTTCCCCGCCGCCCTCGACAGTCGCTGCCCCGTGCGGGAGTTAATAACTGTTACAGTAGCGGTCCCCGTGCTGCGCCAAGTCCCAATACAAACACCACCGCCAAGTTGTTTCATGGAACCTCAAGACGAAACCTGTCTTCCCGACTTCAAAGAACGTTGTTAAATCGTATTACACCAATCATGCTATAGTCATGGACTGCGGCGATTATAAAACTTCATATTTTTGTCTCAGAGCATTGACTTTGTTTGGATCAATGATTATATATGGTTGTGTGACCCGTATAGGCCCCATCCAACCTGTATCAATTAATTAAGCTCCCACAAGTCCCGGCTTCCTTTGTGGAGCTGCCCCCGCCCTCTCTCCGCCTCCTAATTACTGTTTCGCATCGAGGATATCTACCTAATTTACTGAGACAAAGTTTCCTTGGATTAAGTGATTAGTCGGTAATATATCTTGTTAAAGGGGCGTCAGGCTGAATGGCCTCCGCAGTCTCCGTCTAACAAGATTCCTCACGAAACCGTTTAACTGCTGCTGAATCCTGTTTGGACAAGCTGCTTATCACACGCCATCAAAGATATGCAGCCATTGTGCCTCATTTATCTCATTAAATGCCTAATGGTTTACTCAACGCCAAATTACTTGGGTGGTGCAAGGGTGGATATGGGGGCGGGGGTGGGGGTGACCCACACAGTAGGTGACCCCCCCCCCCCGCGCCAGGGAAAAAGACAGAATTACTATTAATAATATATTATATTGCGGTATATTATTCATATATTATATTGTGTTATATTATTCATATATTATATTGTGTTATATTATTCATATATTATATTGTGGTATAATATTCATATATTATATTATGGTATAATATTCATATATTATATTGTGGTATAATATTCATATATTATATTGTGTATATTATTCATATAATATTGTGTTTTATTATTATTATACTGTGTTATATTTTTGTAATATTATTATTGCAATATGATTACATCATTATTACAATATGATTATATTATTATTGTTATTATGTCAGTATTAGTTCTATGGTGCAGAAATGTTTGTGGCTTTTATTTGTAAAAATCATGAAAATGTACCCTATTTTAAAGACAACATGATGGTTGATGGTGTGTAAAACATAAAGTAACCATTGCAAGAGATGTTCCCAAAGGATAGATCGGTTAGCTGTTTGGCGGAGCAAAGTAATATGATGTTATAGGGCGACCCTATAGCGTCTCCTCCTGGATCACTGCCCCCTCCCTCTCCTCTCCCTCTCCACTCTCCCCTCCCTCTCCCCTCCCTCTCACCTCCCTCTCACCTCCCTCTCCTCTCCCTCTCCCCTCTCCCCTCCCACTCACCTCCCTCTCACCTCCCTCTCACCTCCTTCTCACCTCTCCCCTCCCTCTCACCTCCCACTCACCTCCCTCTCACCTCCCTCTCACCTCCCTCTCACCTCTCCCCTCCCTCTCCTCTCCCTCCCCTCTCCCTCTCCCCTCTCCCCGCCCTCTCACTTCCCACTCACCTCCCTCTCACTTCCCTCTCACCTCCCTCTAACCTCCCTCTCACCTCCCTCTAACCTCCCTCTCACCTCCCACTCACCTCCCTCCCACTTCCCTCTCCCCTCCCTCTCACTTCCCTCTCACCTCCCTCTAACCTCCCTCTCACCTCCCTCTCACCTGCCTCTCCCCTCCCTCTCCTCTCCCTCTCCTCTCCCTCTCCCCTCTCCCCTCCCTCTCACCTCCCTCTCACCTCCCTCTCACCTCCCTCTCCCCTCCCTCTCACCTCCCTCTCACCTCCCTCTCACCTCCCTCTCCCCTCCCTCTCACCTCCCTCTCAAATCCCTCTCCCCTCCCTCTCACCTCCCTCTCACCTCCCTCTCACCTCCCTCTCACCTCCCTCTCCCCTCCCTCTTCCCTATCTTCCTCCCACTCACCTCCCTCTCATCTCCCTCTCCTCTCCCTCTCCTCTCCCTCTCCCCTCTCCCCTCCCTCTCACCTCCCTCTCACCTCCCTCTCACCTCCCTCTCCTCTCCCTCTCCTCTCCCTCTCCTCTCCCTCTCCTCTCCCTCTCCTCTCTCCCCTCCCTCTCACCTCCCTCTCACCTCCCTCTCCTCTCCCTCTCCGCTCCCTCTCCCCTCTCCCCTCCCACTCACCTCCCTCTCACCTCCCTCTCCCCTCCCTCTTCCCTATCTTCCTCCCACTCACCTCTCTCTCACCTCCCTCTCCTTTCCCTCTCCCCTCCCACTCACCTCCCTCTAACCTCCCTCTCACCTCCCTCTCCTCTCCCTCTCCTCTCCCTCCCCCCTCTCGCCTCCCTCTCACCTCCCACTCACCTCCCTCCCCCTCCCTCTCCTCTCTCTCTCCTCTCCCTCTCCCCTCTCCCCTCCCACTCACCTCCCTCTCACCTCCCTCTCCCCTCCCTCTTCCCTATCTTCCTCCCACTCACCTCCCTCTCACCTCCCTCTCCTCTCCCTCTCTCCTCCCACTCAACTCCCTCTAACCTCCCTCTAACCTCCCTCTCCTCTCCCTCTCCTCTCCCTCTCCCCTCTCCCCTCCCACTCACCTCCCTCTAACCTCCCTCTCCTCTCCCTCTCCCCTCCCACTTACCTCCCTCTAACCTCCCTCTCACCTCCCTCTCACCTCCCTCTCCTCTCCCTCTCCTCTCCCTCTCCCCTCTCCCCTCCCACTCACCTCCCTCTAACCTCCCTCTCACCTCCCTCTCCTCTCCCTCTCCTCTCCCTCTCCTCTATCTCCCTCCCTCTCACCTCCCTCTCCTCTCCCTCTCCTCTATCTCCCTCCCTCTCACCTCCCTCTCCTCTCCCTCTCCCCTATCTCCCTCCCTCTCACCTCCCTCTCCCCTCCCTCTCACCTCCCTCTCACCTCCCTCTCACCTCCCTCTCCCTCTCCTCTCCCTCTCCCCTTCCCTCTCCTCTCCCTCTCCCCTATCTCCCTCCCTCTCACCTCCCTCTCACCTCCCTCTCCCCTAAATCCCTCCCTCTCTCCTCCCACGCCCTCCCTTTCCCCTCCCTATCCCTCTCTCCCTCCCCTCTCATCCCTCTTCCCTCCCTCCCTCCCTCTCCCGCTCCCTCCACTAACCCTCTTCTCTTCCCTCTCACCTCCCTCTCCTTTCCCTCTCCCCTCCCACTCACCTCCCTCTAACCTCCCTCTCACCTCCCTCTCCTCTCCCTCTTCTCTCCCTCCCCCCTCTCGCCTCCCTCTCACCTCCCACTCACCTCCCTGCCCCCTCCCTCTCCTCTCTCTCTCCTCTCCCTCTCCCCTCCCACTCACCTCCCTCTCACCTCCCTCTCCCCTCCCTCTTCCCTATCTTCCTCCCACTCTCCTCCCTCTCACCTCCCTCTCCTCTCCCTCTCTCCGCCCACTCAACTCCCTCTAACCTCCCTCTAACCTCCCTCTCCTCTCCCTCTCCTCTCCCTCTCCCCTCTCCCCTCCCACTCACCTTCCTCTAACCTCCCTCTCCTCTCCCTCTCCCCTCCCACTTGCCTCCCTCTAACCTCCCTCTCACCTCCCTCTCACCTCCCTCTCCTCTCCCTCTCCTCTCCCTCTCCCCTCTCCCCTCCCACTCACCTCCCTCTAACCTCCCTCTCACCTCCCTCTCCTCTCCCTCTCCTCTCCCTCTCCTCTATCTCCCTCCCTCTCACCTCCCTCTCCTCTCCCTCTCCTCTATCTCCCTCCCTCTCACCTCCCTCTCCTCTCCCTCTCCCCTATCTCCCTCCCTCTCACCTCCCTCTCCCCTCCCTCTCACCTCCCTCTCACCTCCCTCTCACCCCCCTCTCCCTCTCCTCTCCCTCTCCCCTTCCCTCTCCTCTCCCTCTCCCCTATCTCCCTCCCTCTCACCTCCCTCTCACCTCCCTCTCCCCTATCTCCCTCCCTCTCTCCTCCCACGCCCTCCCTTTCCCCTCCCTATCCCTCTCTCCCTCCCCTCTCATCCCTCTTCCCTCCCTCCCTCCCTCTCCCGCTCCCTCCACTAACCCTCTTCTCTTCCCTCTCACCTCCCTCTCCTTTCCCTCTCCCCTCCCACTCACCTCCCTCTAACCTCCCTCTCACCTCCCTCTCCTCTCCCTCTTCTCTCCCTCCCCCCTCTCGCCTCCCTCTCACCTCCCACTCACCTCCCTCCCCCCTCCCTCTCCTCTCTCTCTCCTCTCCCTCTCCCCTCTCCCCTCCCACTCACCTCCCTCTCACCTCCCTCTCCCCTCCCTCTTCCCTATCTTCCTCCCACTCACCTCCCTCTCACCTCCCTCTCCTCTCCCTCTCTCCTCCCACTCAACTCCCTCTAACCTCCCTCTAACCTCCCTCTCCTCTCCCTCTCCTCTCCCTCTCCCCTCTCCCCTCCCACTCACCTCCCTCTAACCTCCCTCTCCTCTCCCTCTCCCCTCCCACTTACCTCCCTCTAACCTCCCTCTCACCTCCCTCTCACCTCCCTCTCCTCTCCCTCTCCTCTCCCTCTCCCCTCTCCCCTCCCACTCACCTCCCTCTAACCTCCCTCTCACCTCCCTCTCCTCTCCCTCTCCTCTCCCTCTCCTCTATCTCCCTCCCTCTCACCTCCCTCTCCTCTCCCTCTCCTCTATCTCCCTCCCTCTCACCTCCCTCTCCTCTCCCTCTCCCCTATCTCCCTCCCTCTCACCTCCCTCTCCCTTCCCTCTCACCTCCCTCTCACCTCCCTCTCACCTCCCTCTCCCTCTCCTCTCCCTCTCCCCTTCCCTCTCCTCTCCCTCTCCCCTATCTCCCTCCCTCTCACCTCCCTCTCACCTCCCTCTCCCCTATCTCCCTCCCTCTCTCCTCCCACGCCCTCCCTTTCCCCTCCCTATCCCTCTCTCCCTCCCCTCTCATCCCTCTTCCCTCCCTCCCTCCCTCTCCCGCTCCCTCCACTAACCCTCTTCTCTTCCCTCTTCCCTCCACATCTCCCCACACCCATATCTCTCCCCTACCCCACTCTATCCCTCTCCCATCCGTCTCACCCGCCCCATTCTCCTCTCTACACTGCGGCCTGTGATACAAGTTGATTGCACTCGCTATGGTGGGACGTTCGAAGGATATCCATATACATCCCCCTGTTAAACCAGTTGAACCACTTGTTTCTCGTTTCCAACCCGTAGCTATACGGTACATGCGTTCACCGCTGTTGGCACAGGAACGTGTTCAAGCAACATTTCAATTTTTATATCCGAAACCGGATGTATTGTAATAATTAAAACACTTAAAGGATCAAAATTAACCAAAAGTAAGACATTTGTCGGGCCTATAGTAGTAATCATACTGACCGCTAACAGCCGACCAAGTGTAATGCAGTAGCTATCAATGGGAGCATTGTCTTATCATACGTGTCTAAGTGTGTGGGCGAATCAGGAGGGAGGGGGGGGGGGGTGGGGGCTGTGGCTTAGCGGATACAGTGTGAAGGTCAAGGCCCCCCCTCCTCCCCCCCACAGTCACCGTCTGACACCCCTCTGACGTCATCCGGGTGCGTCTGCATTGGTCGAGTCAAGGTCAAAGTCAATGCCAAGTCGTCCTATCTATTCTCTGACGAACCATTTGAGTTACCCTATTAGGTCCGTAAAATAATCACTAACTTAACCACAGGAGAGAAGTACTCCTGTAGCATGAATCCCCACCCTTCCCAAGGTAACATGCACCCTGACCCCTCAGAGTAGCGACTCATTGCCACCCCCAGGGAGTAACACGCCCCCCCCCCGCGCCTCTCACCTCCCCGGTATTGGTTACGCACGCCACTGTTAACCACGCGGCTGAGATACGGACACATTTCTAGATAAACGTTTGATCTCCACACACATCCAGCGTCACTCCGTATTACTCATCCGGCCACTTGCTAGTCCTTCAGTCACTGAGTGACGGTCGATCAGTAATTATTATCTAGATGTGACGGCACCGTACCGCTAGGATATACATGTATTGATATTTCTAAATGTGGGCCAATGCTTGACGGATGGTTGATTCAGGGCAAACATGAACTTCAATACAATATGGACTCGATACGCAGTATATAACCAAGGAACGAACTCATACGATGCGTCAGTCTAAGCCAGCCGACTTCGGAAGGTAACAAACCGCTATATCTGATTGCACTGTGTGTTTATCAATCCGTAGCCGCGATACGATTTGACCGGTGAACAAACCACAAGGGTAAGTACAATTGTTTACACAAGCGGCAAGTTAATAATGCTGCATGGTTGTTCTTCCATGCTTGCACTATTGTTGCAGAATAGCTCACGTATTCCTCATGACTGCACATGCGACAATTAATCAATTTCGTTGATGCAACTGACAAGGATGCTAGACAAATTGCTAGAATAAGTAGTAGGGCTGTGGCCCTGAGATTTTACGCAGTCTTACTGGACAAAGCACGAATAAAACACAGCAAAAGTCGTGGTGACATAGGTAAAATGAATAGAGCATCATATATTAAGCTTCGGCGATTTAGAAAAGATCTCGCTAAACATCGACAAACATCGGTGGGTGTCAGTGAAAGGGGGATCCCTAACTCGTGACGTCATTCACAGGGTATTTCCCCCCTGAATGACTCTTCGTGATAACTTCGGAAAATTCACGAAAAAGGCATAGAGAAAACTTATAAATAGTTCAGAAAGCATTCGTGTAGATCATAATTATACCGGAGACCATTATATATAACCGGATTTATTAAAATATGAACACAAGGCGTAAATTACTGATAATTTGTGGGACATAAGCTGCGCCAAAAAATATTTGTGTAATAACATTTTCAAGCTTCAGGACGTGTTTCTCGGGAAATTTGCACGGCTACCTATAGTTTTCTTTATATTTACTACAAGAACGATGTTTTTAAAAGTTTTTAAAAGTGGTTTGGTGGCAAGACATTTTTGGTGAAATTATAGTCGATTTTGTGAAAGTGGTGATTTCGAACTTTGGCAAAAACTGTCCTGATTTTGCACAATTGCACTTTATTATTACCATTCTGTAATTTTTTGTGGCTACTATTTACATATTTTAATATCATTCCTGTATTGCACTAGGTTTAACCTTCCCAAAGAGCTATTACTGATGATAATGACTTAATATTGAGCTGAATTGTAGCACAATTACATATTCGTGGTAGGTGTCAAGTTTTGGTCATTTTGTAAACTGTGGGTATACTTGGAAAATGGAGAATATTTTTTAACGGGACGGTAAAGTATCCTAAAATTGCACCAGAAGGTGTGTAATTGGGTATACTTTCATAAAATAATCACAAATACAGAGTTCTTTTACCTTGTTATTATGGGTAGCTTACCTTAATTGTTAATTGATAAAGCCGTAACATTTAGGAATCTGTGTCCACCTTGTTCACTTGGATTCTGTCTCGTTAATTTAAAGATGATCAAACGAACTCTGTGTGGATTAAGACTTTCGAGGACTATCACAGTGTGACAGAGGATGACCCACCCTGTCTTTGTTCCCTTTCCTGCAGCCGCTCACCCCACGACCGCCGGACAAGGGAGGCACCGTGGCACAGTGATGGCTGACCCGTATCCGTACCCGTCAGGACCCGCTCAGCACGGCGTTGACGGGGGTTTATACCAACCAGGGGCTGCCACCCCTATGTACCCCCTACCTCAAGGGCAAGGTCAGATCACACGCGGAAACACAAAAATAAGAGCCAAACAAAAATTATTTTTGTTGACAACAGGGTGTGATATATATGCATTTGATTTGTAACCTCGCAAGGTCGTAAACATACACGAGTGAGTGAAAGTATACTTACGATATGAAAACCTGTTCCTCTAATAAACTCGTGGGGGCGGAGGGCCAATAATGTCCGCACCAAGGACCATCTGTAGTGACCTCCTTGTCTAATTTTGGACAAATCCACGTCCCCGCCACGATAAACGGCCTCCTTCCAGGTCACTAGTTACAAATAATCTTCTTCCAGGTCACTAGTAACAGGTAATGTTTTCAGCAATGATTAACAAAGCACCCTATTAATTTTCTACAGATATGGGCATGGTCCCCTTGGTCACGATGGCAGGCTCTCAGGTGGTACCTTCAGTGTCCGCCAACGCGTATCAGACATCGACTACAGCCCTGGCCGCCCCAGAGGGTGTAACCCAGCAACAGACAGGGGGATTCCCCCAGCAACAGACAGGGGGGTTCCCCCAGCAACAGACAGGGGGGTTCCCCCAGCAACAGACAGGGGGGTTCCCCCAGCAACAGACAGGGGGGTTCCCTCAGCAACAGACAGGCGGGTTCCCCCAGCAACAGACAGGTGGGTTCCCCCAGCAACAGACAGGGGGGTTCCCCCAGCAACAGACAGGTGGGTTCCCCCAGCAACAGACAGGTGGGTTCCCCCAGCAACAGACAGGGGGATTCCCTCAGCAACAGACAGGGGGGTTCCTCGCTCCACAGACAGGGGGGTTGCCCCCGGGACCTCCAGAGGGTTTCCCCCCGGGACCTCCAGAGGGTTTCCCCCCGGGTCACCCGGCCGGTGCACTCCCAGCCGCTACAGCGGACGAGGCGATATTGAGGGCGAATCAGGGGATGACCAACCCGGCCATGGTGACACAGCCCGGGGATGCGGCCCCCCAGCCGTCGGCCCCCCTGGCACCCCCGGCCCCCGAGGCGGCCCCCATCCCCGGTTGTCCCCCCGGGCTGGAGTACCTGACTCAGGTGGACCAGCTGCTGGTGAAGCAGACGGTGGAGATCATGGAAGTGGCCAGCCGTCTGGAGGGCAGCGACCGCTTCCAGGTGCTCAACACGATGGGCCAACGAATTTACTACGCCATGGAGGAGTCTGACTTCTACAAGCGACAGCGCTACCGCCGCTCTCGACCCTTCGTCATCCACGTCTACGACAACGCCGGCAGGGTGGGTATCCACTATAGGGCTTCCCGGTGGGCACACCTGTAACCTGTCGGGGTCGGACGCCAGGTGTAATAGACAGATCCAGACTGTCAATTATTCACTGACGTCACTGTTACTTTCATCCAATCATGTGGTGGAGAAAGGTTGCTCGAGTGCTTTATGTCCGACTCACCAGTACACTTTTTCTCACTTGTACCTACCATCAGCTGTCAATGATTGTCAATTTCATACTCACGATTAAGAACAAAGGACCAAAGTGTACGGTTTATCAATTAAGGCTTTAAAGTGGGTTTCCAAGAACTCGGGACCTGGGAGAAGGTCCCATATGGATAGGATGTTGGAGGTTTACTCGAGGTTTGGTTTCAGAACTGCTGTTTACTCTCGTTTTGTTCACCAAAACACAATATGAGCTTTTTTGAATAATAGATTTACTACAGCAAATTTAAAAGTAGAGAGTAGTGAGAAATATCTGCTATTCACAAATAAACTTTCCCGACCTCACCGTGCAGAATGACTCCCTAAAACCATGCGTCTGCAAAATAATTCTCTCGTTCCGCCGTTCATACCTACATATTTAAAACACTGATCAGATTCCGGAGAATTTTTTTTATATATGGTAATTGTTGTGTTATATGTGACAGGAGGTTATTCGCACGCACAAGAAGAGTAATGACTTCGGAAACCCCTGCTCGGGGGTCGAGATGAGGATCGAAAGTCCCCCCGGAGAGGTGGTGGGGTATATTAATCAAAGGTAAGTGATGGGGTATATTAATCAAAGGTAAGTGGTGGGGTATATTAATCAAAGGTAAGTGATGGGGTATATTAATCAAAGGTAAGTGGTGGGGTATATTAATCAAAGGTAAGTGGTGGGGTATATTAATCAAAGGTAAGTGGTGGGGTATATTAATCAAAGGTAAGTGGTGGGGTATATTAATCAAAGGTAAATCATGGACTAATACAGCATCGACGTCTGACTCAGATACAATATATAGTACCAGTAACATACATCTATAGCAATAGAAACCGGAACACATTGAGCGGTATTAATCACAATTTTCTATAGCGTCGGCACAGCCCACAATGCATTGCAACATACAGAGTACTCCAGCTGAATGTATCTTCCTTCGCTTTACAGCTGGTGGCCTTGCAAGTCTGAATGTATCTTCCTTCACTTTACAGTTGGTGGCCTTGCAAGTCTGAATGTGTCTTCCTTCGCTTTACAGTTGGTGGCCTTGTAAGTCTGAATGTATCTCTCTTCGCTTTACAGCTGGTGGCCTTGTAAGTCTGAATGTTTCTCCCTTCGCTTTACAGCTGGTGGCCTTGTAAGTCTGAATGTTTCTCCCTTCGCTTTACAGCTGGTGGCCTTGTAAGTCTGAATGTTTCTCCCTTCGCTTTACAGCTGGTGGCCTTGTAAGTCTGAATGTTTCTCCCTTCGCTTTACAGCTGGTGGCCTTGTAAGTCTGAATGTATCTCCCTTCGCTTTACAGCTGGTGGCCTTGTAAGTCTATTAAACTGTGCGACAACGACCAAGAAGACGTCTTGCGGATTTCCACTAACGGTTGTGCCCTGTTTTGCCACGGCTTTCATTGCGGAGATATCGATTTCCAGGTAATCTCAGAGATTATTTACAATTAGTAGGTATTATACGATCTCTGGTAATCTGCACAGAACACGTCACGTTTTTTATTTTTAAAATTGGTTCAGTACCGATGAAAGCGATTGACACTGACACTGGGAACGACAAAATGGAATGTGTGTATACCGTTATTCTAGCTTGAACTACTTTAGTTTAGTGTTGTCTTCAATAAATATCATTGAACTCAAGATGAGACTACCGACCGGTACCACTCCACTCACATACAACGGAAGTTGTATCCCACATTGCTCTTCCCTCTGAGAGCGAAGGCGGCTTCCATACGGCAGTTAAGGTCTATAGAATTATACGCGTGCCACTATTCACCTAACATGCATCCCATCTTCAGATTGGAATGGGTGTTAATGGTGTTATAACTTCCATTTTGTGTTCTGTCGCCCGTCAGCTGAAGACAGCAGACGGCGACGACATCGGCAAGGTGTGCAAGCAATGGGCAGGCAGGGACCAGGAGTTCTACACATTCGCCGATAACTTCGGCTGCGAGTGTAAGTTACATCATCTCAGTCAGAGGTCCTGACGTCAGTTCCTGCCCGCCATTCCTCTCAAGTCGTGAATCAGCCCCCCCCCCCACCCCCCACTTCCGGCCCCTCTTGATCGCGCCGCTTATTTGTTGTGTACCCCCCCCGCCCCTCCCTCCCCCACTGACACACCCCTTGCTCCACAAATCTTCACAGCCCCAAATTGGGTAAAGAAACCTGATGGGACAATAACATGGAATTGAACACGGCATGCTGACCTACATCTCAGTCTACTCAGCAGGAACCATTGGCGTTAAAGCAATATATTCCGTATTTTTTTGTATGCCCAACCTCTTCTCCATGTCAAATAAGTACACTCTGTCTTGAGTTTAAATCCTGAAACCCTGCGGGCTATCCGGAGAGGAGCACTTTGTTCAACGGAGCAGAAGTTGGTGGCCGGCTTTATATCCCTACGCGCCTGTTCGCAGTTCGCTATTTTGTGTGTGATGTCGACCGCGGCTCGCTATCACGTCCGCGCGCGATAAAAATAAACCTCGCAGTTTTATGTTGAAATGTTTGTTTTACAGACTCAAAGCGATATAAAAACATATGCATCATAGATTTTGAGATACTTTAGTCTTGATTCTAAAATGTAAAAAATCTAAGATGGCGCATGTAAGCATATTGCTTTAAATGGGACATGCTCGATCTCTACCATGTGGGTAACAGGATCGTCTTCTTAAAGTTGCTTATCGAGCTCTTTCTCGCAAAAACTGAGGTCAAAATACAAAAAAGAATCAGTCTTGAATCATCCCAAATTTTTTTTGTCTATATTCCACGCATGCCAGTCTGACAAATGGAGTCTCTTAGCCTTGCCGGCGAAATCAAATAACCACAGGTTTTTAACATAGTGGTAAACGTCATCAGTTTTGGTGCTTCGCGTCGCGGTGCAATGCCGCGAGTTCTGCGGTGTTCCGGGATAGACACGTTTGCCATACCACAGCCGAAACGGCGATGCTTATTAGGTTTCTAAATTTATAGAGTGAAACAATCGAGCAAATTGTGATATATATGTCACCCGGGGTTTTGGCGGGAAAGAGTTCGATATGCAACTTTAAAGAGTGTCAACGGCGACGCATGCCTTGCACCTTTGTCAAATTCTGCATAACCATGACTCGTCAGGAAGGACCAAATACGTATAGACCGCATTTAATCATTTACTCTATCTAATTGGTTACTTGAGACGCCTATTGTCCCTCGTCAGCATAAGGCTGAACCACACACGGAAGCCTCAGATACAACTGTAACAAGAAAAGTCTTTCTAGCACACTGGTAAGCGTCTCTGTGATAACTACTGATGATAATCAGGAGGTAAGCGTCTGTGATAACTACTGATGATAATCAGGAGGTAAGCGTCTCTGTGATAAATACTGAGTGATGATTTAAGCGTCTCTGTGATAACTACTGAGGGATGATTTAAGCGTCTCTGTGATAACTACTGAGTGATGATTGTCAAAAGCATCATTTGTCGTTTCAGTCCCTCTTGACCTTGACGTGAAGGCCAAGGCCATTTTGCTGGGAGCAGTGTTCTATATTGTGAGTATAAAAGATCTGCGTCCTATCATTTTAGCCATTGGTCCCTTATCATGGCCAATGGGATGAGCGGGGTGCACGACAAGAGCGTAGGAAGATTTCAAACAAGACGTTACTGTTGCCTCCTCTCAGAAACTTTGATTGGGAGAGGAGGGGCACCTTTTTCTGACACCTAGAAGTTATGTATCATTTTGGCTTTTTAAAGTTAAAACCATTTGACATTTATTATGCAGTAAAGAGATTGAAATTAATATGTTGACATTTGACTTGTTATATTGCAGAACATGCGATACTTTGAGAAAGGGGTTGATTCCGACTAATACTCACAGAAGACCTGCAGTCGAGTGCGCACGGAAGCTCAGAGTGGGGGTGTCGACAGACCTAGCCGTCCAACAGACACGGAAGCTCAGAGTGGGGGTGTCGACAGACCTAGCCGTCCAACAGACACGGAAGCTCAGAGTGGGGGTGTCGACAGACCTAGCCGTCCAACACACACGGAAGCTCAGAGTGGGGGTGTCGACAGACCTAGCCGTCCAACAGACACGGAAGCTCAGAGTGGGGGTGTCGACAGACCTAGCCGTCCAACACACACGGAAGCTCAGATTGGGGGTGTCGACAGACCTAGCCGTCCAACAGACACGGAAGCTCAGAGTGGGGGTGTCGACAGACCTAGCCGTCCAACACACACGGAAGCTCAGAGTGGGGGTGTCGACAGACCTAGCCGTCCAACACACACGGAAGCTCAGAGTGGGGGTGTCGACAGACCTAGCCGTCCAACAGACACGGAAGCTCAGAGTGGGGGTGTCGACAGACCTAGCCGTCCAACAGACACGGAGGCTCAGAGTGGGGGTGTCGACAGACCTAGCCGTCCAACACACACGGAAGCTCAGAGTGGGGGTGTCGACAGACCTAGCCGTCCAACAGACACGGAGGCTCAGAGTAGGGGTGTCGACAGACCTAGCCGTCCAACAGACACGGAAGCTCAGAGTGGGGGTGTCGACAGACCTAGCCGTCCAACACACACGGAAGCTCAGAGTGGGGGTGCCGACAGACCTAGCCGTCCAACACACACGGAAGCTCAGAGTGGGGGTGTCGACAGACCTAGCCGTCTAACAGACACGGAAGCTCAGAGTGGGGGTGTCGACAGACCTAGCCGTCCAACACACACGGAAGCTCAGAGTGGGGGTGTCGACAGACCTAGCCGTCCAACACACACGGAAGCTCAGAGTGGGGGTGTCGACAGACCTAGCCGTCCAACACACACGGAAGCTCAGAGTGGGGGTGTCGACAGACCTAGCCGTCTAACAGACACGGAAGCTCAGAGTGGGGGTGTCGACAGACCTAGCCGTCCAACACACACGGAAGCTCAGAGTGGGGGTGTCGACAGACCTAGCCGTCCAACAGACACGGAAGCTCAGAGTGGGGGTGTCGACAGACCTAGCCGTCCAACAGACACGGAGGCTCAGAGTAGGGGTGTCGACAGACCTAGCCGTCCAACACACACGGAGGCTCAGGGTAGGGGTGTCGACAGACCTAGCCGTCCAACAGACACGGAGGCTCAGAGTAGGGGTGTCGACAGACCTAGCCGTCCAACAGACACGGAAGCTCAGAGTGGAGGTGTCGACAGACCTAGCCGTCCAACAGACACGGAAGCTCAGAGTGGGGGTGTCGACAGACCTAGCCGTCCAACACACACGGAAGCTCAGAGTGGGGGTGTCGACAGACCTAGCCGTCCAACACACACGGAAGCTCAGAGTGGGGGTGTCGACAGACCTAGCCGTCCAACAGACACGGAAGCTCAGAGTGGGGGCGTCGACAGACCTAGCCGTCCAACACACACGGAAGCTCAGAGTGGGGGTGTCGACAGACCTAGCCGTCCAACACACACGGAAGCTCAGAGTGGGGGGTGTCGACAGACCTAGCCGTCCAACACACACGGAAGCTCAGAGTGGGGGTGTCGACAGACCTAGCCGTCCAACACACACGGAAGCTCAGAGTGGGGGTGTCGACAGACCTAGCCGTCCAACAGACACGGAAGCTCAGAGTGGGGGTGTCGACAGACCTAGCCGTCCAACAGACACGGAAGCTCAGAGTGGGGGTGTCGACAGACCTAGCCGTCCAACACACACGGAAGCTCAGAGTGGGGGTGTCGACAGACCTAGCCGTCTAACAGACACGGAAGCTCAGAGTGGGGGTGTCGACAGACCTAGCCGTCCAACAGACACGGAAGCTCAGAGTGGGGGTGTCGACAGACCTAGGCGTCCAACAGACACGGAAGCTCAGAGTGGGGGTGTCGACAGACCTAGGCGTCCAACACACACGGAAGCTCAGAGTGGGGGTGTCGACAGACCTAGCCGTCCAACACACACGGAAGCTCAGAGTGGGGGTGTCGACAGACCTAGCCGTCCAACACACACGGAAGCTCAGAGTGGGGGTGTCGACAGACCTAGCCGTCCAACACACACGGAAGCTCAGAGTGGGGGTGTCGACAGACCTAGGCGTCCAACAGACACGGAAGCTCAGAGTGGGGGTGTCGACAGACCTAGCCGTCCAACAGACACGGAAGCTCAGAGTGGGGGTGTCGACAGACCTAGCCGTCCAACACACACGGAAGCTCAGAGTGGGGGTGTCGGCAGTGACGATGTGAGATAAAAGCCGCTATAATCAGCGTACGATATTGTAGCGTATTTTGTCGTGATCCGTCTTATAGTACAGCAGGCATTTGTAAACAGTGTGAAGTTTCTCACTTGATAAGTCTGTATCGCAGTTATTTATTCGCAGCTGGTTTCGTTTAAAACTGCTGTACATATAATTCATTTCTCAGGTCTATGATATACGCACTTCCACAGCTCACATCTGTGCCATAGTTCAGATACATATATATATATATCATAATTATCCGTATAGGGTTTGTTTGTTTATTGTATACGGTAAGACCGATGGCCCATGGCATATACAGGTCATAAATACAGAGAATGTTGAGGCAAGCAGCACAGACATACATAAAGCAAAATTAGGTCACAAATTGTTGTTTGTAGCGTTTCAATGTTAAACGAATAAAAGTTGCCAAACTGTGTAAGGCTTTGGCTCTTAATTAATCTTTCTGTATAATTGCACCTAAATCTTACAAGCGACTTCGCCAGTGTATATAGCTGGTGAGATTGTAAGCCTATACCCGGATTAAAACAATTGCTGACAAATTATATTTTTATGATTATATTCATATAATATGTTCTCAAGTGGTTACAGTCTCGACGCACAAGGCATACGAAACTAAAGCTGTGTGTATTCTTATATGACATATACACGGTTTTATTTTCATCTTTGTTTTGATCCCAATTCCAGTATCGCTATAGTGTTGTCAGCGAGGACTCGACAGTAGGTCTCCGATCTAGTGCTTGTCTCGGTTGAAGTATAACATATTCTGAAACGAAAAATTATAAAACCTATAAGTATCACGAGATTTAAAATGATTAAACGCATTATTTCAACTGACAATTGAAAAAAAAAAAATGACGGCTCAACGTTTTCGCTGAACAATAATCATTACACTTCGTTGGGGTGCAATGGTTGTTGAATAACAAAAACAATGCGAGTTACTGGTGTCAAACAATAGCCACAACAAGTTAGGACTATTGGAACAGCCAGCTAGGCGGTTTATTATCAGCATGGCAACAATATACCTATTACAATCAATATTATTACGGCGACTTACGATGAGAAATACTGCTCCCATGAGTGTGGCCTTGGCTTTGACGTCAAGGTCAAGCGGATCTGTAAGTAAACAACCCCATTCAGCTGATAAATGTTACGTTAGTTGTAAATCATCACTAATCATAACGTCACCAACAAGACAATTTATGTGACAGTAAACATGAGACTGTCAAGCGCAGGCCAATTAACAGCGATGACGAAAGCTTGGAGGCCCTTTCCCCATGCTAACAAAACACAAATCTAGAGTATTTCAATGTACACAGTTAACCGTGTGGAGTATGACGCCTACATTTCACCCCGTAGTTATCAGCATCGGAGAATCGTTCCTTGAGCACTCCGCCCCAGTGCTTCGCCACCTTCCCGATCGCCTTGCCTTTCGGTGTCAGCAGCTGGAGGGATACAATTCAACAGGTCAAGCATTTGGGACTTTCAACTGCAATTGATATTCAACTATAGTGTGACAAAGTCAGTTTTATGGTATTTCAAGTTTACAGAGATGACACCTAGTGGTACTCTTTGAGATATTTTGTTGTTAAAAGTGTCGCCATCTAGTGTTATGTATTTTTGTATGTGGTGTCATCTAGCGAGGCACCGCGGTTTAAACATCCGCTCCTGCTTAGGGACATTCCCTTCTTCTTAAAGTCGCTCAACGAGCAAGACGTCTTTCCGACCCAGAGTCACCTTAACAGATTAGCCTTTTTTCCGCTTTGCCGTCCGTCAGGTTGATTTGTGGTACATTCCAGACGACGTTATATCACTCGTTATAACTATTTTGAACTGTATTTCTAATGTTTGTGTAATCAATTTGGAGACCATTCTTAGTCAGTTTTAAGCGTGGAGATATACCACGTGAGTATGCCGCTTTATGTCTCGAGCATTTGATAGAAGTATACATATAAGACCAGTGACGTCATGATAAAGCTGGCGGCTTAAGATTCAGTGCCGAATTCCGTATATCATGTTGGTGCAATGCTGCCTGCAACGGAGCGAGACATTCACAATGAAAAATATCGTGATTTATCGGTATTAAGAACACTATTATATATCATTATAAATTAGAAAAGTACACGTCCAAAATCGCCACCTTTGTCGCAAAGAAATGTGACTCTCTATTAAACTCTTTAATGCAGAACAAAATATGAATCGTCGTAATATATAAAAAAATATATCGTGATTTTAGAAATCGGAAATGTTTAACCTATTAAAGGAAATGTTTGAACTTAATAACATGGTAACTGACCGTGAAGGTCGCCCTGCAGCAATAGCACATACAGCACGGGCCAGAGATGGAGAGGAACTGCTTTCTGTTCTCATCTTCCACCCGGAAGGTGGGCCGACAGCAGCTACATCTGCAGGGGTGGAGGGAGGCCGGGAGGGGTGGGGGATTAAGGTGATACAGGGATATCTTTATGAAGCGTCTGGGCAATATATTGCATAAATTACGCTATGTAAATATATCTATAAATACTCCTTCATCGGACAAAACTGTAATGGCGATGAATTCAAACTTCGTTGATCCACTCACCCCTGAGCCCCTGGCCACGTGACCAACCGAGTCCAGCGGCGATCCATTACACCCCCTTCCCCCTCTCACCCCCCCCCCCTCACACACACACACTTACCCCTGAGCCACGTGACCGACTGGGGTCCCCACCGGCGCCTCGATTCGAATCTCGTGTGTCGTGCACGGACACGTGGGGCAGTCCTTGTTGGCGCATGCGCGGAATGGTTTTATCGCACGCATCACTTCCTGTGACGAAAACATGAGAGGTCTTTAGGGTTACACACCAATAGAAACAATCCCCATGTTAAGTAATGCAAAAAGCCAAATTTTCAACCCCATGCTAGAAAAAAATCGGTAACCATGTTTGACTATATGGGCCATAGGAAATTATAGAGCAAGATCCAATTTTATTTTAAAAACAAACAGAACATAAGTTCACGTGCGATATTTTTAGCTACAGCCCATAGTATGACACCCCCCTAGCGCGACCCGCCGAAAATTAAACACCCAGCGAATCAGCATGTGATGAGGTCGACCGAACCACGCACCCGTAACGTCCGCAAGCATGATTAAACTGTGTTAGTATGATTTAGAGTAGGTGCATCTGATCTTACCCCTGTGTTACTGTCGATAGTCTATAGACTATTGTTATCTGGTCTTACCACTGTGTTAGTATGATTTAGAGTAGGTGCATCTGATCTTACCCCTGTGTTACTGTCGATAGACTATAGATTATTGTTATCTGGTCTTACCACTGTGTTAGTATGAATTAGAGTAGGTGCATCTGATCTTACCCCTGTGTTACTGTCGATAGTCTATAGATTATTGTTATCTGGTCTTACCACTGTGTTAGTATGATTTAGAGTAGGTGCATCTGATCTTACCCCTGTGTTACTGTCGATAGTCTATAGATTATTGTTATCTGGTCTTACCACTGTGTTAGTATGATTTAGAGTAGGTGCATCTGATCTTACCCCTGTGTTACTGTCGATAGACTATAGATTATTGTTATCTGGTCTTACCACTGTGTTAGTATGATTTAGAGTAGGTGCATCTGATCTTACCCCTGTGTTACTGTCGATAGACTATAAATTATTGTTATCTGGTCTTACCACTGTGTTAGTATGATTTAGAGTAGGTGCATCTGATCTTACCCCTGTGTTACTGTCGATAGTCTATAGATTATTGTTATCTGGTCTTACCACTGTGTTAGTATGATTTAGAGTAGTTGTATCTGGTCTTACCCTTGTGTTACTGTCGATAGACTATAGATTATTGTTATCTGGTCTTACCACTGTGTTAGTATGATTTAGAGTAGTTGTATCTGGTCTTACCCCTGTGTTAGTGTCGATAGACTATAGATTATTGTTATCTGGTCTTACCACTGTGTTAGTATGATTTAGAGTAGTTGTATCTTTTCTTACCACTGTGTTAGTATGATTTAGAGTAGCTGTATCTGGTCTTACCACTGTGTTAGTATGATTTAGAGTAGTTGTATCTGGTCTTTCCACTGTGTTAGTATGAATTAGAGTAGTTGTATCTGGTCTTACCACTGTGTTAGTATGATTTAGAGTAGTTGTATCTGGTCTTACCACTGTGTTAGCATGATTTAGAGTAGTTGTATCTGGTCTTACCACTGTGTTAGTATGATTTAGAGTAGGTGCATCTGATCTTACCCCTGTGTTACTGTCGATAGACTATAGATTATTGTTATCTGGTCTTACCACTGTGTTAGTATGATTTAGAGTAGGTGCATCTGATCTTACCCCTGTGTTACTGTCGATAGTCTATAGATTATTGTTATCTGGTCTTACCACTGTGTTAGTATGATTTAGAGTAGGTGCATCTGATCTTACCCCTGTGTTACTGTCGATAGACTATAGATTATTGTTATCTGGTCTTACCACTGTGTTAGTATGATTTAGAGTAGGTACATCTGATCTTACCCCTGTGTTACTGTCGATAGACTATAGATTATTGTTATCTGGTCTTACCACTGTGTTAGTATGATTTAGAGTAGGTGCATCTGATCTTACCCCTGTGTTACTGTCGATAGTCTATAGATTATTGTTATCTGGTCTTACCACTGTGTTAGTATGATTTAGCGTAGTTGTATCTGGTCTTACCCCTGTGTTACTGTCGATAGACTATAGATTATTGTTATCTGGTCTTACCACTGTGTTAGTATGATTTAGAGTAGTTGTATCTGGTCTTACCCCTGTGTTAGTGTCGATAGACTATAGATTATTGTTATCTGGTCTTACCACTGTGTTAGTATGATTTAGAGTAGTTGTATCTTTTCTTACCACTGTGTTAGTATGATTTAGAGTAGCTGTATCTGGTCTTACTACTGTGTTAGTATGATTTAGAGTAGTTGTATCTGGTCTTACCACTGTGTTAGTATGATTTAGAGTAGTTGTATCTGGTCTTACCACTGTGTTAGTATGATTTAGAGTAGTTGTATCTGGTCTTACCACTGTGTTAGTATGAATTAGATTAGTTGTATCTGGTCTTACCACTGTGTTAGTATGATTTAGAGTAGTTGTATCTGGTCTTACCACTGTGTTAGCATGATTTAGAGTAGTTGTATCTGGTCTTACCACTGTGTTAGTATGATTTAGAGTAGGTGCATCTCATCTTACCCCTGTGTTACTGTCGATAGACTATAGATTATTGTTATCTGGTCTTACCACTGTGTTAGTATGATTTAGAGTAGGTGCATCTGATCTTACCCCTGTGTTACTGTCGATAGTCAATAGATTATTGTTATCTGGTCTTACCACTGTGTTAGTATGATTTAGAGTAGGTGCATCTGATCTTACCCCTGTGTTACTGTCGATAGACTATAGATTATTGTTATCTGGTCTTACCACTGTGTTAGTATGATTTAGAGTAGGTGCATCTGATCTTACCCCTGTGTTACTGTCGATAGACTATAGATTATTGTTATCTGGTCTTACCACTGTGTTAGTATGATTTAGAGTAGGTGCATCTGATCTTACCCCTGTGTTACTGTCGATAGTCTATAGATTATTGTTATCTGGTCTTACCACTGTGTTAGTATGATTTAGAGTAGGTGCATCTGATCTTACCCCTGTGTTACTGTCGATAGACTATAGATTATTGTTATCTGGTCTTACCACTGTGTTAGTATGATTTAGAGTAGGTGCATCTGATCTTACCCCTGTGTTACTGTCGATAGACTATAGATTATTGTTATCTGGTCTTACCACTGTGTTAGTATGATTTAGAGTAGGTGCATCTGATCTTACCCCTGTGTTACTGTCGATAGACTATAGATTATTGTTATCTGGTCTTACCACTGTGTTAGTATGATTTAGAGTAGGTGCATCTGATCTTACCCCTGTGTTACTGTCGATAGACTATAAATTATTGTTATCTGGTCTTACCACTGTGTTAGTATGATTTAGAGTAGGTGCATCTGATCTTACCCCTGTGTTACTGTCGATAGACTATAGATTATTGTTATCTGGTCTTACCACTGTGTTAGTATGATTTAGAGTAGGTGCATCTGATCTTACCCCTGTGTTACTGTCGATAGTCTATAGATTATTGTTATCTGGTCTTACCACTGTGTTAGTATGATTTAGAGTAGGTGCATCTCATCTTACCCCTGTGTTACTGTCGATAGACTATAGATTATTGTTATCTGGTCTTACCACTGTGTTAGTATAATTTAGAGTAGGTGCATCTGATCTTACCCCTGTGTTACTGTCGATAGACTATAGATTATTGTTATTTGGTCTTACCACTGTGTTTGTATGATTTAGAGTAGGTGCATCTGATCTTACCCCTGTGTTACTGTCGATAGACTATAGATTATTGTTATCTGGTCTTACCACTGTGTTAGTATGATTTAGAGTAGGTGCATCTGATCTTACCCCTGTGTTACTGTCGATAGACTATAGATTATTGTTATCTGGTCTTACCACTGTGTTAGTATGATTTAGAGTAGGTGCATCTGATCTTACCCCTGTGTTACTGTCGATAGACTATAGATTATTGTTATCTGGTCTTACCACTGTGTTAGTATGATTTAGAGTAGTTGTATCTGGTCTTACCCCTGTGTTACTGTCGATAGACTATAGATTATTGTTATCTGGTCTTACCACTGTGTTAGTATGATTTAGAGTAGTTGTATCTGGTCTTACCCCTGTGTTACTGTCGATAGACTATAGATTATTGTTATCTGGTCTTACCACTGTGTTAGGATGATTTAGAGTAGTTGTATCTGGTCTTACCCCTGTGTTACTGTCGATAGACTATAGATTATTGTTATCTGGTCTTACCACTGTGTTAGGATGATTTAGAGTAGGTGTATCTGATCTTACCCCTGTGTTACTGTCGATAGTCCATAGATTATTGTTATCTGGTCTTACCACTTTGTTAGGATGATTTAGAGTAGGTGCATCTGATCTTACCCCTGTGTTACTGTCGATAGACTATAGATTATTGTTATCTGGTCTTACCACTGTGTTAGGATGATTTAGAGTAGGTGTATCTGATCTTACCCCTGTGTTACTGTCGATAGACTATAGATTATTGTTATCTGGTCTTACCACTGTGTTAGTATGATTTAGAGTAGGTGTATCTGATCTTACCCCTGTGTTACTGTCGATAGACTATAGATTATTGTTATCTGGTCTTACCACTGTGTTAGGATGATTTAGAGTAGGTGCATCTGATCTTACCCCTGTGTTACTGTCGATAGACTATAGATTATTGTTATCTGGTCTTACCACTGTGTTAGGATGATTTAGAGTAGGTGCATCTGATCTTACCCCTGTGTTACTGTCGATAGTCTATAGATTATTGTTATCTGGTCTTACCACTGTGTTAGGATGATTTAGAGTAGGTGTATCTGATCTTACCCCTGTGTTACTGTCGATAGACTATAGATTATTGTTATCTGGTCTTACCACTGTGTTAGGATGATTTAGAGTAGGTGCATCTGATCTTACCCCTGTGTTACTGTCGATAGACTATAGGTTATTGTTATCTGGTCTTACCACTGTGTTAGGATGATTTAGAGTAGGTGCATCTGATCTTACCCCTGTGTTACTGTCGATAGACTATAGATTATTGTTATCTGGTCTTACCACTGTGTTAGGATGATTTGGAGTAGGTGTATCTGATCTTACCCCTGTGTTACTGTCGATAGACTATAGATTATTGTTATCTGGTCTTACCACTGTGTTACTGTCGATAGTCTATAGATTATTGTTATCTGGTCTTACCACTGTGTTAGGATGATTTAGAGTAGGTGTATCTGATCTTACCCCTGTGTTACTGTCGATAGACTATAGATTATTGTTATCTGGTCTTACCACTGTGTTAGGATGATTTAGAGTAGGTGTATCTGATCTTACCCCTGTGTTACTGTCGATAGACTATAGATTATTGTTATCTGGTTTTACCACTGTGTTAGGATGATTTAGAGTAGGTGTATCTGATCTTATTCCTATCTTACTGTCGATCGATAGGCTTTAGAGTGTTTGTATCTGATCTTACCGCCTTGTTGGTGTCAGTGACATGCATGATGAAGCCTCGCATTCCCTTACAACACCATCGGGTGCAACAGCCAGACTCTGAAACAATAATTCAACAAAAGTAACGAACAGAGTCACCCTACCTGACACATGGTGTATCTCTCTGTGCTTCAACGTTGTATTTTAGTTGCCAAGCGAAAACAAGACGTCAGTGGGCACCTGACAGATTGGACGAAATTTGACATCTTAATCATTTCTGAACCTTATTTCGCGGAAATATGAGGAAGATGCATAATCTTCTTTCCTTTCAAAGATATCACAATATCCAACGTGAGCTTTCTGACATTCAGAAACTGCCTAACCTCCCTTAAGATTTATCACCTACGACACGTTTTTGATCTCCGCCCGGCTTTTGGATCTGCACTCTCCGACCTCCTACCTCCGCTGTTCAATAACCTCCTTTTATGTAAGTTTCCTCGACAGATACGGACGGCTTTCGTATGTCGTAAGAATATCCCTTAACATATTTTTGATAAACTTTGCTCACCTTCTTTAGCTTTGAAGATTTCTTTTCCCTTTTGGTCCACAACTTTGAATTTATTTTTGCCTTCGAACCCGACAATCGCTGAAAGACAACAGTCGTTGAACAGTCACAGTAAGCTGATGCTCATAGGTTACATTGGAATTGGGACAGGTGATGACATCGCAAATAGCTCGAATCACCGCATGGGTCGTGTGGAACAACAAACGACTCATTCGCTTAAATCAGCATTACGCATTGTTTATTAAGAAAAATGGTTTTATTCACAGGAATATCAGTGCTATATGTACTGTGTATTCACTACATTACCTGCGTTACACATTGTATATTCACTACATTACTTGCGTTACACACTGTGTATTCACTACATTACAGCGTTACACACAGTATATTCACTACATTACCTGCGTTACACACTGTGTATTCACTACATTACCTGCGTTACACACTGTGTATTCACTACATTACCTGCGTTACACACTATGTATTCACTACATTACCTACGTTACACACTGTATATTCACTACATTACCTGCGTTACACACTGTGTACTTACTACATTACCTGCGTTACACACTGTGTATTCACTACATTACAGCGTTACACACAGTATATTCACTACATTACCTGCGTTACACACTGTGTATTCACTACATTACCTGCGTTACACACTGTGTATTCACTACATTACCTGCGTTCCACATTGTGTATTCACTACATTACCTGCGTTACACACTGTGTATTCACTACATTACCTACGTTACACTGTGTATTCACTACATTATCTGCGTTACACTGTGTAGTCACTACATTACCTGCGTTACACATTGTATATTCACTACATTACCTACGTTGCACACTGTGTATTCACTACATTACAGCGTTACACACTGTGTATTCACTACATTACCTGCGTTACACTGTATATTCACTACATTACCTGCGTTACACACTGTGTATTCAGTACATTACTTGCGTTACACTGTGTATTCACTACATTACCTGCGTTACACTGTGTATTCACTACATTACCTGCGTTACACTGTGTATTCACTACATTACCTACGTTACACACTGTATTTACTACATTACCTACGTTACACACTGTGTATTCAATATATAACCTACGTTACACGCTGTCCGTTAAGCACAATGGTACGAGAGCGTTCGTGCGCCAGACTCTGTGAGATACTTACATTCACCCACGTTGACTTTCTGCTTGAGCATCACCTGGTCCGTGGCCAGAAGGGGCTCCAGCCCTGGCGGACACTCCGGAACCAAACTCCTGGGGACTTCACGGATCCCTCCCAACGATTCTGGCTGGGTCACGACCGCTGTTGCCATGGTGATCATGCAGAACGTTACGTTAGGGCAATCGCTTTGGTTATATAAGTCGTTCTTCCATGTTAGAGTGAACCAACAGTTCAGCATGGCTCACGTATGGCTCACGCCTGCCATTTACTACAATAATCCATTTTGTGGGCTCCAACATGAGAGTGGGGGTGAACATTAAGTATATAATCATATGTAATCATGATGAAGTGTAGGTTACACGTTATTTGGGGCATGAGACCTGGACGCTATACAGTCGTAAGAAAACTTCCATTTCTGCTCATCTAGGGCTCAAAATACGATGAGTTGCGATAACATACACATAATAATTAAGTACGCTTACAAGATTACATTGTTTAAATCAAGACATAACCGCAGTATACATTTATTTGGTCTTACCATTCAGTTCGAACGGTTCTATGTGAGATGGAAACGCCATTGCGTCACCCTTAGCAGACTAGACAGAAGGGCTGAAAAGGAAAATCGTAAAATCAAATTATGCACATGTTCATTGCCACTACATATAAAGTGAATTTGTGTTCCTAAGGATAATATTATAAAAACGAAATGAATAAATCTGGGAACAGTTGGATATATAGAATGAAGGAAAAGGAAAGCAGCATTAGGCATTATATTGTCTTGTATACAAGGACCGATCCAGGGGTTTGAAAGAAGAGGGCGGGGGGGGGGGGGCACTTTGAGGTTGACACATAAATGTGTCCCCAACAAAGATGGCGCACACATTTCATTGAAAACGGACATCCACACTCACAAATCTACCAGTGTTGTGGTGATAGTTAAAACACTTCTTCACGTGTCTTATCAACTGCCATAATCAGTCAGTATTGATTAGGTCCATATGAGCTGCAGCATCTCATGGCAACGCACCCTGTTTTGTAGACCCTACCACATGAGTGTACTGTCGACGATAACAGGCACTTTAATCCTTGTGATACCCTATATACAAGATAGATGTCGGTCAGCTGCTGCTGATCTTCAACGGCTTTCCAGGTCAACTGCGTTCCACTTGTGTGACTCGTGACTGCAGAAACAGCGCGGTCGTGTTTGTAGACACATTCAGACCACCACCTCCCTCTCAACGCCATCTCTCCCGCCCCTCTCTCTCTCTCTCTCTCCCCCCCCCCCTCCCTCTCCCTCTCATGGTCGACGCAGTAGAGGGTGAGGCGCGGTTTTTTCTATTATTACGTCGCTCATGGGTGAGGCGGGTAGGGTGGGTGGGGTGTGCAGATCACTGATAATCCATATAATTCTACCACAGGTAGCCCTATCACAGATGTATGTATCACAGTGCATAGGGGTCCACATAAACCGTTGGCCTGGCTGCCAAACGGTGTATTTAACAGTGGCTATACTAGAGGCCAATACGATGACCACTCGGCCTCATATTTCTTACATTTATACATTTATAGGCCTAATCTGTTGTGGATGGTCCACCATTTGTCCAGCGGTAACATACGATGTCGTAATATATCAATTCTCGCGTGTGTTCCCATTTTTCCGCGTCCCAAATTTGCAAAGAAACTCGCCAATGTTCCAACCTTTCGTTTGAGTTTAAAGTGGAGAGAACACCCGTCGAGGGAGGGGGGATGGGGCTGGGAGAGGGGGTTGGGAGAGGGGGCTGGGAGAGGGGGTTGGGAGAGGGGGCTGGGAGAGGTGGCTAGGAGAGAGGACTGGGAGAGGGGGAGGGGAAGGGGCTGGGAGTGGGGGCTGGGAGAGGGGGGGGGGGCACGTTCCTGTAGTGTACCCCGCATCACCCTCTCGCCTTGAGATGAGATGAGACGTATGTAAAAAAAATCACATTTACAAGCAAAAACAACTTTTTGAAAATGTCATAAACCATTACTAATGCACTTGCCTCCAACCCTTTCGGTGTATAACCCTTTGGTGAGTGACTGCCATCACCATTGACGGAACAAAGGCAACTCATCGATTCGTTTCAACACTTATCCGATCATACAGAGAGGATTAACATATTACGCTTGTCTATCTTTATCAGGCTAAAGGAAAAGGTCAAGTACAATACATGGCAAAGAAATTACAAACCATCAAAACTATACCTGCAGGATTGTCACTGACAGTATAATTTGTTGTATCCTGTTGGTGAAGTCCGATTGCTTTGTTGTGCCTCACACAGCGACCGTCTGGGTTTATTTATCCCGTCTTACTGTATGTGGCGACCATACACGATGACGGCAGAAAGGTTTTAATAGAAATACCTTAGAGCTTAGGACAGGAACACCTATGCACGTATATGTGACTCGTTACAGTAGACTGACTGATGCCTCCAGTCTTTCTCTCACGCTAGCGTCAGTGTCGTTATAACTGTGGTGCCGTGACCAGGATCGAGAGACATGCACGACAATATCTTGACGTGTGTCAATCCCTGGGTGTCAATTCCAATCTAGTGGCGTTCATAGGATCCCACATACAGCCTGCCGGACCAGCTGGCGATAACACCGGGCGATAATAGATCAAAATATTACATGAGGAGATAGCGCATGAGGACTATGAAACACTTCACAATCGACAGATGTTTTTTCATGTCATCTTGAGGTGTGGTGGCGGCATTCTGCTGGACCAGGAAGTCTCGGACCAATCCAGCAAAACTTACTGAGCTCGCTGATATGCACGGTCGGGTCACTGAGAACGTGCAAAAACGTCCTATCAGGTATAAAATAAGAGTTAGCAAATTATATTTATGCTCATATATATTTATATTTTCAAAGAGATATAAACAGCATCATAATTTACTATTTGTACAAATGCCACACGGCGCCGCCTTCGCCATGTTCACCACGTTCGTTTTATTATAGGGGTTTATGTCTTCGCTGATGATACTGGACGACGAGATAAAACTACAGACGATCGTTGTCAGTTTTCAAAATAATTCAATTTCCAAAAATGTACTGTTACAACGAGCTTAGAAATTGGTTGACTCAGTGTGACCAACATGTTTCTTGTTAAACAATCTTTACATATTGGCGGTCACAAAATCGGCAATCGTAGTAAATACTTGTTGTTTGACGTAAGTGAGGTTCTCTGAAAAAAAAGTGACTGCCACAGGTGCAACGAACTAGAAGACTGCAAATGCATCAGTCGTTTTGCATTAAATTACTGTTATGACGTCATCCTATTGTCTAAACTGTACATTTTTCAAGAATGTACTGTTTTAGCGAGCTGATAAATTGCGATTGACTCGCTCCCCTTACTTACCCAAACTATTTTCCTGTAGAACAATCTTCCTTCTGTTACGAAATCGACAATCGCAGTCAATGCCAATTATGAACAATAAGTGAGCTTGTCTGAAACATATCACAACCACAATGAATGATGAACTGGAAGCTTGACGCCCGATGGAAAGCCTCAGCAAAAACAGATACAAATTTCTCTTCAAAACAAGCCCAGATCACAAAATCCAGTTTTAGAAACTGAATTTGAGATCTTATGTTATTCATATGCAAAATACATACCGACATTTCCTTATGAATATGTCCTATAATCACACTGGAAATCATTTTTTTTTCTCGTGAAGACCACGAAACTCATTTTGCAAAGCGTATCCTATCCATCAACAACGCACGTGGTGTTCCTTGTTTTAAGCACCATCGCAACATCGCTGCATATGCTTTGAGTATCAAATAATTTTGAACGGTTGTATCATATTCCACATTCAAATGACAATATTCGTCTGTATAATGACGCATAATCCATGTGAACGTTTTCGCTGCCATGCATAAGACGTAATACATACAAAATATAGGCGAATCCAATTACAACGATGTTCTCAAACATATATGTAACACATTGAAATATGATTCACAGGTTGTTTTTCTTGTGCTCTAGTCATGCAGGGTCGTATTAGGTTCGTGAATCATTGAGATGCACCCATTACACCGTGTGGCAGTGTAACTGTAACCATATTGGAACGGGACCAGGGTGCGGAAAGCAAGACAAACCATCAAAATGTCATTGAGGAAATCAAATCGGTTTATTTATGTTAAAAACACTGCGAAAACCACTTGACCACGGTAGCAAATAAGAATGGTACCTTAGAATGCTATTATAATAATAGTAATGATATACGTAATATATTCTTGATATGGCAGGACATAACTTTATTAGTCTCCAAATATCAGTTTCGCAACATCAATACAACATCGTAAAAATTTTAAACAAAACACAATTTCTGGCTGTTTGTCAATTTTATGCGATGTTTGTCGGCCATGTGGTCGTTATTGTCAGTGTTTAAGGTGGATGTCCATATTGGTGTTCCTGGTCAGGATAATGCCATGTCTGTCGGCCATGTGGTCATTATTGTCAGCGTTTAAGGTGGACGTCCATATTGGTGTTCCTGGGCAGGGTAATGCCATGTTTTTCGGCCATGTGGTCGTTATTGTCAGTGTCTAAGATGGACGTCCATATTGATGTTTCTGGGCAGGGTAATGCCATGTCTGTCGGCCATGTGGTCATTATTGTCAGCGTTTAAGGTGGACGTCCATATTGGTGTTCCTGGGCAGGATAATGCCATGTTTTTCGGCCATGTGGTCGTTATTGTCAGTGTTTAAGGTGGACGTCCATATTGGTGTTCCTGGTCAGGATAATGCCATGTCTGTCGGCCATGTGGTCGTTATTGTCAGTGTTTAAGGTGGACGTCCATATTGATGTTTCTGGGCAGGGTAATGCCATGTTTTTCGGCCATGTGGTCGTTATTGTCAGTGTCTAAGATGGACGTCCATATTGATGTTTCTGGGCAGGGTAATTCCATGTCTGTCGGCCATGTGGTCATTATTGTCAGCGTTTAAGGTGGACGTCCATATTGGTGTTCCTGGGCAGGGTAATGCCATGTTTTTCGGCCATGTGGTCGTTATTGTCAGTGTTTAAGGTGGACGTCCATATTGGTGTTCCTGGTCAGGATAATGCCATGTCTGTCGGCCATGTGGTCGTTATTGTCAGTGTCTAAGGTGGACGTCCATATTGATGTTCCTGGGCAGGGTAATGCCATGTCTGTCGGCCATGTGGTCGTTATTGTCAGTGTTTAAGGTGGACGTCCATATTGATGTTCCTGGGCAGGGTAATGCCATGTTTGTCGGCCATGTGGTCGTTATTGTCAGTGTTTAAGGTGGACGTCCATATTGATGTTCCTGGTCAGGATAATGCCATGTTTGTCGGCCATGTGGTCGTTATTGTCAGTGTTTAAGGTGGACGTCCATATTGATGTTCCTGGGCAGGGTAATGCCATGTTTGTCGGCCATGTGGTCGTTATTGTCAGTGTTTAAGGTGGACGTCCATATTGATGTTCCTGGTCAGGATAATGCCATGTTTGTCGGCCATGTGGTCGTTATTGTCAGTGTTTAAGGTGGACGTCCATATTGATGTTCCTGGGCAGGGTAATGCCATGTCTGTCGGCCATGTGGTCGTTATTGTCAGTGTTTAAGGTGGACGTCCATATTGATGTTCCTGGTCAGGATAATGCCATGTTTGTCGGCCATGTGGTCGTTATTGTCAGTGTTTAAGGTGGACGTCCATATTGATGTTCCTGGGCAGGGTAATGCCATGTCTGTCGGCCATGTGGTCGTTATTGTCAGTGTTTAAGGTGGACGTCCATATTGATGTTCCTGGGCAGGGTAATGCCATGTCTGTCGGCCATGTGGTCGTTATTGTCAGTGTTTAAGGTGGACGTCCATATTGGTGTTCCTGGGCAGGGTAATGCCATGTTTTTCGGCCATGTGGTCCTTCAAGTTGTGCCCATATGAGAAGCGAGTCTGGCAGGCCGGGCAGTGGTAGCCCTTGGCCTCCGTGTGCTGCGCGAACTCGTGCCGCTTCATGGTGGAGCGGTCCATGAAGCCCTTGCCGCACGTCGGGCAGTGACAGCTGTACTTGCCGTAGTGGCACGCCAGATGGCGCCTCAGGTGGCTGGGCTGCGACAGGACGCGGCCGCACAGGTGACACGCGCAGTTGGTGTCGGCACTGCCGCTTCCGGTCGTCATCAGGGTGAAGGACGGCATCTGGAGTCCCGGGAAGGTCATGGCACGTGACAGTTGAATCTGGATGGAGTTAAGACCATATATGTTAATCTAGTATTAAAAAACAACTAATATGTTATTCTATTCGTGCATCAGTAGACCTATTAAACAGGAAGCCCCCATAGATCGGCACGCAGGCTGAGCTACAGAGAAACAGGTCGTGGGTTCGCGCCCTGATGCACCTGGGGCATGTTTCATCCTGCTCATTGTCATTGTCCCGGAAGTTTTATGGCAGAAAGGTGGCCTAAGAAAGATATCAACAGTTCATTTACTTTCATATTCACCAATCGATCAGTGGTTCCGGTTATCAAGACGGCATCGAGAGGCGGACATAACCTTGTACCCACGTTACGGCAGAGCTCCCCTTACCCTGGTCATGGAGACGGCACAGAGAGGCGGACATGACCTTGTACCCACGTTACGGCAGAGCTCCCCTTACCCTGGTCATGGAGACGGCACCGAGAGGCGGACATGACCTTGTACCCACGTTATGGCAGAGCTCCCCCTACCCTGGTCATCGAGACGGCACCGAGCTGGAGAGGCGGACATGACCTTGTACCCACGTTATGACAGAGCTCCCCTTACCCTGGTCATCGAGACGGCACCGAGAGGCGGACATGACCTTGTACCCACGTTATGGCAGAGCTCCCCTTACCCTGGACATCGAGACGGCACCGAGAGGCGGACATGCCCTTGTACCCACGTTAAGGCAGAGCTCCCCTTACCCTGGTCATCGAGACGGCACCGAGCTGGAGAGGCGGACATGACCTTGTACCCACGTTATGGCGGAGCTCCCCTTACCCTGGTCATCGAGACGGCACCGAGAGGCGGACATGACCTTGTACCCACGTTATGGCAGAGCTCCCCTTACCCTGGTCATCGAGACGGCACCGAGCTGGCGAGGCGGACATGACCTTGTACCCACGTTATGGCAGAGCTCCCCTTACCCTGGTCATCGAGACGCCACCGAGGTGGAGAGGCGGACATGACCTTGTACCCACGTTACGGCAGAGCTCCCCTTACCCTGGTCATCGAGACGGCACCGAGCTGGAGAGGCGGACATGACCTTGTACCCACGTTATGGCAGAGCTCCCCTTACCCTGGTCATCGAGACGCCACCGAGGTGGAGAGGCGGACATGACCTTGTACCCACGTTATGGCAGAGCTCCCCTTACCCTGGTCATCGAGACGGCACCGAGGTGGAGAGGCAGACATGACCTTGTACCCACGTTATGGCAGAGCTCCCCTTACCCTGGTCATCGAGACGGCCCCGAGAGGCGGACATGACCTTGTACCCACGTTATGACAGAGCTCCCCTTACCCTGGTCATCGAGACGGCACCGAGAGGCGGACATGCCCTTGTACCCACGTTATGGCAGAGCTCCCCTTACCTTGGTCATCGAGACGGCACCGAGCTGGAGAGGCGGACATGACCTTGTACCCACGTTATGGCAGAGCTCCCCTTACCCTGGTCATCGAGACGGCCCCGAGAGGCGGACATGACCTTGTACCCACGTTATGACAGAGCTCCCCTTACCCTGGTCATCGAGACGGCACCGAAAGGCGGACATGACCTTGTACCCACGTTACGGCAGAGCTCCCCTTACCCTGGTCATCGAGACGACACCGAGCTGGAGAGGCGGACATGACCTTGTACCCACGTTATGGCGGAGCTCCCCTTACCCTGGTCATCGAGACGACACCGAGAGGCGGACATGACCTTGTACCCACGTTATGGCAGAGCTCCCCTTACCCTGGTCATCGAGACGCCACCGAGGTGGAGAGGCGGACATGACCTTGTACCCACGTTATGGCAGAGCTCCCCTTACCCTGTGCATCGAGACGGCACCGAGGTGGAGAGGCAGACATGACTTTGTACCCACGTTATGGCAGAGCTCCCCTTACCCTGGTCATCGAGACGGCAACGAGAGGCGGACATGACCTTGTACCCACGTTATGACAGAGCTCCCCTTACCCTGGTCATCGAGACGGCACCGAGAGGCGGACATGACCTTGTACCCACGTTATGGCAGAGCTCCCCTTACCCTGGTCATCAAGACGGCACCGAGGTGGAGAGGCGGATATGACCTTGTACTCACGTTATGGCAGAGCTCCCCTTACCCTGGTCATCGTGACGGCACCGAGGTGGAGAGGCGGACATGACCTTGTACCCACGTTACGGCAGAGCTCCTCTTACCCTGGTCATCCAGACGGCACCAAGCTGGAGAGGCGGACATGACCTTGTACCCACGTTATGACAGAGCTCCACTTACCCTGGTCATCGAGACGGCACCGAGAGGCGGACATGACCTTGTACCCACGTTATGGCAGAGCTCCCCTTACCCTGGACATCGAGACAGCACCGATAGGCGGACATGCCCTTGTACCCACGTTATGGCAGAGCTCCCCTTACCCTGGTCATCGAGACGGCACCGAGCTGGAGAGGCGGACATGACCTTGTACCCACGTTATGGCGGAGCTCCCCTTACCCTGGTCATCGAGACGGCACCGAGAGGCGGACATGACCTTGTACCCACGTTATGGCAGAGCTCCCCTTACCCTGGTCATCGAGACGGCACCGAGCTGGCGAGGCGGACATGACCTTGTACCCACGTTATGGCAGAGCTCCCCTTACCCTGGTCATCGAGACGGCACCGAGCTGGAGAGGCCGACATGACCTTGTACCCACGTTATGACAGAGCTCCCCTTACCCTGGTCATCGAGACGGCACCGAGAGACGGACATGACCTTGTACCCACGTTATGGCAGAGCTCCCCTTACCCTGGTCATCGAGATGGCACCGAGCAGGAGAGGCGGACATGACCTTGTACCCACGTTATGGCGGAGCTCCCCTTACCCTGGTCATCGAGACGGCACCGAGTGGCGGACATGACCTTGTACCCACGTTATGGCAGAGCTCCCCTTTCCCTGGTCATCGAGACGACACCGAGCTGGAGAGGCGGACATGACCTTGTACCCACGTTACGGCAGAGCTCCCCTTACCCTGGTCATCGAGACGGCACCGAGAGGCGGACATGACCTTGTACCCACGTTACGGCAGAGCTCCCCTTACCCTGGTCATCGAGACGACACCGAGCTGGAGAGGCGGACATGACCTTGTACCCACGTTACGGCAGAGCTCCCCTTACCCTGGTCATCGAAACGGCACCGAGAGGCGGACATGACCTCGTACCCACGTTACGGCAGAGTTCCCCTTACCCTGGTCATCGAGACGACACCGAGCTGGAGAGGCGGACATGACCTTGTACCCACGTTACGGCAGAGTTCCCCTTACCCTGGTCATCGAGACGGCACCGAGCTGGAGAGGCGGACATGACCTTGTACCCACGTTACGGCAGAGCTCCCCTTACCCTGGTCATCGAGACGGCACCGAGCTGGAGAGGCGGACATGACCTTGTACTCACGTTACGGCAGAGTTCCCCTTACCCTGGTCATCGAGACGGCACCGAGCTGGAGAGGCGGACATGACCTTGTACCCACGTTATGGCAGAGCTCCCCTTACCCTGGTCATCGAGACGGCACCGAGCTGGAGAGGCGGACATGACCTTGTACCCACGTTATGGCAGAGCTCCCCTTACCCTGGTCATCGAGACGGCACCGAGCTGGAGAGGCGGACATGACCTTGTACCCACGTTACGGCAGAGCTCCCCTTACCCTGGTCATCGAGACGACACCGAGCTGGAGAGGCGGACATGACCTTGTACCCACGTTACGGCAGAGCTCCCCTTACCCTGGTCATCGAGACGGCACCGAGCTGGAGAGGCGGACATGACCTTGTACCCACGCTACGGCAGAGTTCCCCTTACCCTGGTCATCGAGACGGCACCGAGCTGGAGAGGCGGACATGACCTTGTACCCACGTTACGGCAGTTCCCCTTACCCTGGTCATCGAGACGACACCGAGCTGGAGAGGCGGACATGACCTTGTACCCACGTTACGGCAGAGCTCCCCTTACCCTGGTCATTGAGACGGCACCGAGCTGGAGAGGCGGACATGACCTTGTACCCACGTTACGGCAGAGTTCCCCTTACCCTGGTCATCGAGACGGCACCGAGCTGGAGAGGCGGACATGACCTTGTACCCACGTTATGGCAGAGCTCCCCTTACCCTGGTCATCGAGACGACACCGAGCTGGAGAGGCGGACATGACCTTGTACCCACGTTATGGCAGAGCTCCCCTTTCCCTGGTCATCGAGACGGCACCGAGCTGGAGAGGCGGACATGACCTTGTACCCACGTTACGGCAGCTCCCCTTACCCTGGTCATCGAGACGACACCGAGCTGGAGAGGCGGACATGACCTTGTACCCACGTTACGGCAGCTCCCCTTACCCTGGTCATCGAGACGGCACCGAGCTGGAGAGGCGGACATGACCTTGTACCCACGTTACGGCAGAGCTCCCCTTACCCTGGTCATCGAGACGGCACCGAGAGGCGGACATGACCTTGTACCCACGTTACGGCAGAGCTCCCCTTACCCTGGTTATCGAGACGGCACCGAAGTGAAGAGGCGGACATGACCTTGTACCCAGGTTACGGCAGAGCTCCCCTTACCCTGGTCATCGAGACGACACCGAGCTGGAGAGGCGAACATGACCTTGTACCCACGTTATGGCAGAGCTCCCCTTACCCTGGTCATCGAGACGACACCGAGCTGGAGAGGCGAACATGACCTTGTACCCACGTTATGGCAGAGCTCCCCTTTCCCTGGTCATCGAGACGGCACCGAGAGGCGGACATGACCTTGTACCCACGTTACGGCAGAGTTCCCCTTACCCTGGTCATCGAGACGACACCGAGCTGGAGAGGCGGACATGACCTTGTACCCACGTTACGGCAGAGTTCCCCTTACCCGGGTCATCGAGACGACACCGAGCTGGAGAGGCGGACATGACCTTGTACCCACGTTATGGCAGAGCTCCCCTTACCCTGGTCATCGAGACGGCACCGAGAGGCGGACATGACCTTGTACCCACGTTACGGCAGAGCTCCCCTTACCCTGGTCATCGAGACGGCACCGAGAGACGGACATGACCTTGTACCCACGTTACGGCAGAGTTCCCCTTACCCTGGTCATCGAGACGACACCGAGCTGGAGAGGCGGACATGACCTTGTACCCACGTTATGGCAGAGCTCCCCTTACCCTGGTCATCGAGACGACACCGAGCTGGAGAGGCGGACATGACCTTGTACCCACGTTACGGCAGAGTTCCCCTTACCCTGGTCATCGAGACGGCACCGAGCTGGAGAGGCGGACATGACCTTGCACCCACGTTACGGCAGAGTTCCCCTTACCCTGGTCATCGAGACGGCACCGAGCTGGAGAGGCGGACATGACCTTGTACCCACGTTATGGCAGAGCTCCCCTTACCCTGGTCATCGAGACGACACCGAGCTGGAGAGGCGGACATGACCTTGTACCCACGTTACGGCAGAGCTCCCCTTACCCTGGTCATCGAGACGGCACCGAGCTGGAGAGGCGGACATGACCTTGTACCCACGTTATGGCAGAGCTCCCCTTACCCTGGTCATCGAGACGGCACCGAGCTGGAGAGGTGAACATGACCTTGTACCCACGTTATGGCAGAGCTCCCCTTACCCTGGTCATCGAGACGACACCGAGCTGGAGAGGCGGACATGACCTTGTACCCACGTTATGGCAGAGCTCCCCTTACCCTGGTCATCGAGACGGCACCGAGCTGGAGAGGCGGACATGAGCTTGTACCCACGTTATGGCAGAGCTCCCCTTACCCTGGTCATCGAGACGACACCGAGCTGGAGAGGCGGACATGACCTTGTACCCACGTTATGGCAGAGCTCCCCTTACCCTGGTCATCGAGACGGCACCGAGCTGGAGAGGCGAACATGACCTTGTACCCACGTTATGGCAGAGCTCCCCTTACCCTGGTCATCGAGACGGCACCGAGCTGGAGAGGCGGACATGACCTTGTACCCACGTTATGGCAGAGCTCCCCTTACCCTGGTCATCGAGACGGCACCGAGCTGGAGAGGCGAACATGACCTTGTACCCACGTTATGGCAGAGCTCCCCTTACCCTGGTCATCGAGACGGCACCGAGCTGGAGAGGCGAACATGACCTTGTACCCACGTTATGGCAGAGCTCCCCTTACCCTGGTCATCGAGACGCCACCGAGGTGGAGAGGCGGACATGACCTTGTACCCACGTTATGGCAGAGCTCCCCTTACCCTGGTCATCGAGACGGCACCGAGGTGGAGAGGCAGACATGACCTTGTACCCACGTTATGGCAGAGCTCCCCTTACCCAGGTCATCGAGACGGCCCCGAGAGGCGGACATGACCTTGTACCCACGTTATGACAGAGCTCCCCTTACCCTGGTCATCGAGACGGCACCGAGAGGCGGACATGCCCTTGTACCCACGTTATGGCAGAGCTCCCCTTACCCTGGTCATCGAGACGACACCGAGCTGGAGAGGCGGACATGCCCTTGTACCCACGTTATGGCAGAGCTCCCCTTACCCTGGTCATCGAGACGGCACCGAGCTGGAGAGGCGGACATGACCTTGTACCCACGTTATGGCAGAGCTCCCCTTACCCTGGTCATCGAGACGGCCCCGAGAGGCGGACATGACCTTGTACCCACGTTATGACAGAGCTCCCCTTACCCTGGTCATCGAGACGGCACCGAGAGGCGGACATGCCCTTGTACCCACGTTATGGCGGAGCTCCCCTTACCCTGGTCATCGAGACGACACCGAGCTGGAGAGGCGGACATGCCCTTGTACCCACGTTATGGCAGAGCTCCCCTTACCCTGGTCATCGAGACGGCACCGAGCTGGAGAGGCGGACATGACCTTGTACCCACGTTATGGCAGAGCTCCCCTTACCCTGGTCATCGAGACGGCCCCGAGAGGCGGACATGACCTTGTACCCACGTTATGACAGAGCTCCCCTTACCCTGGTCATCGAGACGGCACCGAAAGGCGGACATGACCTTGTACCCACGTTATGACAGAGCTCCCCTTACCCTGGTCATCGAGACGGCCCCGAGAGGCGGACATGACCTTGTACCCACGTTATGACAGAGCTCCCCTTACCCTGGTCATCGAGACGGCACCGAGAGGCGGACATGCCCTTGTACCCACGTTATGGCGGAGCTCCCCTTACCCTGGTCATCGATACGGCACCGAGAGGCGGACATGACCTTGTACCCACGTTATGGCAGAGCTCCCCTTACCCTGGTCATCGAGACGGCACCGAGCTGGCGAGGCGGACATGACCTTGTACCCACGTTATGGCAGAGCTCCCCTTACCCTGGTCATCGAGACGCCACCGAGGTGGAGAGGCGGACATGACCTTGTACCCACGTTATGGCAGAGCTCCCCTTACCCTGGTCATCGAGACGGCACCGAGGTGGAGAGGCAGACATGACTTTGTACCCACGTTATGGCAGAGCTCCCCTTACCCTGGTCATCGAGACGGCAACGAGAGGCGGACATGACCTTGTACCCACGTTATGACAGAGCTCCCCTTACCCTGGTCATCGAGACGGCACCGAGAGGCGGACATGACCTTGTACCCACGTTATGGCAGAGCTCCCCTTACCCTGGTCATCAAGACGGCACCGAGGTGGAGAGGCGGATATGACCTTGTACTCACGTTATGGCAGAGCTCCCCTTACCCTGGTCATCGTGACGGCACCGAGGTGGAGAGGCGGACATGACCTTGTACCCACGTTACGGCAGAGCTCCTCTTACCCTGGTCATCGAGACGGCACCAAGCTGGAGAGGCGGACATGACCTTGTACCCACGTTATGACAGAGCTCCCCTTACCCTGGTCATCGAGACGGCACCGAGAGGCGGACATGACCTTGTACCCACGTTATGGCAGAGCTCCCCTTACCCTGGACATCGAGACGGCACCGAGAGGCGGACATGCCCTTGTACCCACGTTATGGCAGAGCTCCCCTTACCCTGGTCATCGAGACGGCACCGAGCTGGAGAGGCGGACATGACCTTGTACCCACGTTATGGGGGAGCTCCCCTTACCCTGGTCATCGAGACGGCACCGAGAGGCGGACATGACCTTGTACCCACGTTATGGCAGAGCTCCCCTTACCCTGGTCATCGAGACGGCACCGAGCTGGCGAGGCGGACATGACCTTGTACCCACGTTATGGCAGAGCTCCCCTTACCCTGGTCATCGAGACGGCACCGAGCTGGAGAGGCCGACATGACCTTGTACCCACGTTATGACAGAGCTCCCCTTACCCTGGTCATCGAGACGGCACCGAGAGACGGACATGACCTTGTACCCACGTTATGGCAGAGCTCCCCTTACCCTGGTCATCGAGATGGCACCGAGCAGGAGAGGCGGACATGACCTTGTACCCACGTTATGGCGGAGCTCCCCTTACCCTGGTCATCGAGACGGCACCGAGTGGCGGACATGACCTTGTACCCACGTTATGGCAGAGCTCCCCTTTCCCTGGTCATCGAGACGGCACCGAGCTGGAGAGGCGGACATGACCTTGTACCCACGTTATGGCAGAGCTCCCCTTACCCTGGTCATCGAGACGGCACCGAGCTGGAGAGGCGGACATGACCTTGTACCCACGTTACGGCAGAGCTCCCCTTACCCTGGTCATCGAGACGGCACCGAGCTGGAGAGGCGGACATGACCTTGTACCCACGTTACGGCAGAGCTCCCCTTACCCTGGTCATCGAGACGGCACCGAGCTGGAGAGGCGGACATGACCTTGTACCCACGTTATGGCAGAGCTCCCCTTACCCTGGTCATCGAGACGGCACCGAGAGGCGGACATGACCTTGTACCCACGTTACGGCAGAGCTCCCCTTACCCTGGTCATCGAGACGGCACCGAGAGGCGGACATGACCTTGTACCCACGTTACGGCAGAGTTCCCCTTACCCTGGTCATCGAGACGGCACCGAGCTGGAGAGGCGGACATGACCTTGTACCCACGTTACGGCAGAGCTCCCCTTACCCTGGTCATCGAGACGACACCGAGCTGGAGAGGCGGACATGACCTTGTACCCACGTTACGGCAGAGCTCCCCTTACCCTGGTCATCGAGGCGGCACCGAGAGGCGGACATGACCTTGTACCCACGTTACGGCAGAGCTCCCCTTACCCTGGTCATCGAGACGACACCGAGCTGGAGAGGCGGACATGACCTTGTACCCACGTTACGGCAGAGCTCCCCTTACCCTGGTCATCGAGACGGCACCGAGAGGCGGACATGACCTTGTACCCACGTTACGGCAGAGTTCCCCTTACCCTGGTCATCGAGACGACACCGAGCTGGAGAGGCGGACATGACCTTGTACCCACGTTACGGCAGAGTTCCCCTTACCCTGGTCATCGAGACGGCACCGAGCTGGAGAGGCGGACATGACCTTGTACCCACGTTACGGCAGAGCTCCCCTTACCCTGGTCATCGAGACGGCACCGAGCTGGAGAGGCGGACATGACCTTGTACTCACGTTACGGCAGAGTTCCCCTTACCCTGGTCATCGAGACGGCACCGAGCTGGAGAGGCGGACATGACCTTGTACCCACGTTATGGCAGAGCTCCCCTTACCCTGGTCATCGAGACGGCACCGAGCTGGAGAGGCGGACATGACCTTGTACCCACGTTATGGCAGAGCTCCCCTTACCCTGGTCATCGAGACGGCACCGAGCTGGAGAGGCGGACATGACCTTGTACCCACGTTACGGCAGAGTTCCCCTTACCCTGGTCATCGAGACGGCACCGAGCTGGAGAGGCGGACATGACCTTGTACCCACGTTACGGCAGTTCCCCTTACCCTGGTCATCGAGACGACACCGAGCTGGAGAGGCGGACATGACCTTGTACCCACGTTACGGCAGAGCTCCCCTTACCCTGGTCATTGAGACGGCACCGAGCTGGAGAGGCGGACATGACCTTGTACCCACGTTACGGCAGAGTTCCCCTTACCCTGGTCATCGAGACGGCACCGGGGTGGAGAGGCGGACATGACCTTGTACCCACGTTATGGCAGAGCTCCCCTTACCCTGGTCATCGAGACGACACCGAGCTGGAGAGGCGGACATGACCTTGTACCCACGTTATGGCAGAGCTCCCCTTTCCCTGGTCATCGAGACGGCACCGAGCTGGAGAGGCGGACATGACCTTGTACCCACGTTACGGCAGCTCCCCTTACCCTGGTCATCGAGACGACACCGAGCTGGAGAGGCGGACATGACCTTGTACCCACGTTACGGCAGCTCCCCTTACCCTGGTCATCGAGACGGCACCGAGCTGGAGAGGCGGACATGACCTTGTACCCACGTTACGGCAGAGCTCCCCTTACCCTGGTCATCGAGACGGCACCGAGAGGCGGACATGACCTTGTACCCACGTTACGGCAGAGCTCCCCTTACCCTGGTTATCGAGACGGCACCGAAGTGAAGAGGCGGACATGACCTTGTACCCACGTTACGGCAGAGCTCCCCTTACCCTGGTCATCGAGACGACACCGAGCTGGAGAGGCGAACATGACCTTGTACCCACGTTATGGCAGAGCTCCCCTTACCCTGGTCATCGAGACGACACCGAGCTGGAGAGGCGAACATGACCTTGTACCCACGTTATGGCAGAGCTCCCCTTTCCCTGGTCATCGAGACGGCACCGAGAGGCGGACATGACCTTGTACCCACGTTACGGCAGAGTTCCCCTTACCCTGGTCATCGAGACGACACCGAGCTGGAGAGGCGGACATGACCTTGTACCCACGTTACGGCAGAGTTCCCCTTACCCGGGTCATCGAGACGACACCGAGCTGGAGAGGCGGACATGACCTTGTACCCACGTTATGGCAGAGCTCCCCTTACCCTGGTCATCGAGACGGCACCGAGAGGCGGACATGACCTTGTACCCACGTTACGGCAGAGCTCCCCTTACCCTGGTCATCGAGACGGCACCGAGAGGCGGACATGACCTTGTACCCACGTTACGGCAGAGTTCCCCTTACCCTGGTCATCGAGACGACACCGAGCTGGAGAGGCGGACATGACCTTGTCCCCACGTTATGGCAGAGCTCCCCTTACCCTGGTCATCGAGACGACACCGAGCTGGAGAGGCGGACATGACCTTGTACCCACGTTACGGCAGAGTTCCCCTTACCCTGGTCATCGAGACGGCACCGAGCTGGAGAGGCGGACATGACCTTGTACCCACGTTACGGCAGAGTTCCCCTTACCCTGGTCATCGAGACGGCACCGAGCTGGAGAGGCGGACATGATCTTGTACCCACGTTATGGCAGAGCTCCCCTTACCCTGGTCATCGAGACGACACCGAGCTGGAGAGGCGGACATGACCTTGTACCCACGTTACGGCAGAGCTCCCCTTACCCTGGTCATCGAGACGGCACCGAGCTGGAGAGGCGGACATGACCTTGTACCCACGTTATGGCAGAGCTCCCCTTACCCTGGTCATCGAGACGGCACCGAGCTGGAGAGGGGAAACATGACCTTGTACCCACGTTATGGCAGAGCTCCCCTTACCCTGGTCATCGAGACGACACCGAGCTGGAGAGGCGGACATGACCTTGTACCCACGTTATGGCAGAGCTCCCCTTACCCTGGTCATCGAGACGGCACCGAGCTGGAGAGGCGGACAAGAGCTTGTACCCACGTTATGGCAGAGCTCCCCTTACCCTGGTCATCGAGACGACACCGAGCTGGAGAGGCGGACATGACCTTGTACCCACGTTATGGCAGAGCTCCCCTTACCCTGGTCATCGAGACGGCACCGAGCTGGAGACGCGAACATGACCTTGTACCCACGTTATGGCAGAGCTCCCCTTACCCTGGTCATCGAGACGGCACGGAGCTGGAGAGGCGAACATGACCTTGTACCCACGTTATGGCAGAGCTCCCCTTACCCTGGTCATCGAGACGGCACCGAGCTGGAGAGGCGAACATGACCTTGTACCCACGTTACGGCAGAGTTCCCCTTACCCTGGTCATCGAGACGGCACCGAGCTGGAGAGGCGGACATGACCTTGTACCCACGTTATGGCAGAGCTCCCCTTTCCCTGGTCATCGAGACGGCACCGAGCTGGAGAGGCGGACATGACCTTGTACCCACGTTACGGCAGCTCCCCTTACCCTGGTCATCGAGACGACACCGAGCTGGAGAGGCGGACATGACCTTGTACCCACGTTACGGCAGCTCCCCTTACCCTGGTCATCGAGACGGCACCGAGCTGGAGAGGCGGACATGACCTTGTACCCACGTTACGGCAGAGCTCCCCTTACCCTGGTCATCGAGACGGCACCGAGAGGTGGACATGACCTTGTACCCACGTTACGGCAGAGCTCCCCTTACCCTGGTTATCGAGACGGCACCGAAGTGAAGAGGCGGACATGACCTTGTACCCACGTTACGGCAGAGCTCCCCTTACCCTGGTCATCGAGACGACACCGAGCTGGAGAGGCGAACATGACCTTGTACCCACGTTATGGCAGAGCTCCCCTTACCCTGGTCATCGAGACGACACCGAGCTGGAGAGGCGAACATGACCTTGTACCCACGTTATGGCAGAGCTCCCCTTTCCCTGGTCATCGAGACGGCACCGAGCTGGAGAGGCGAACATGACCTTGTACCCACGTTATGGCAGAGCTCCCCTTTCCCTGGTCATCGAGACGGCACCGAGAGGCGGACATGACCTTGTACCCACGTTACGGCAGAGTTCCCCTTACCCTGGTCATCGAGACGACACCGAGCTGGAGAGGCGGACATGACCTTGTACCCACGTTACGGCAGAGTTCCCCTTACCCGGGTCATCGAGACGACACCGAGCTGGAGAGGCGGACATGACCTTGTACCCACGTTATGGCAGAGCTCCCCTTACCCTGGTCATCGAGACGGCACCGAGAGGCGGACATGACCTTGTACCCACGTTACGGCAGAGCTCCCCTTACCCTGGTCATCGAGACGGCACCGAGAGGCGGACATGACCTTGTACCCACGTTACGGCAGAGTTCCCCTTACCCTGGTCATCGAGACGACACCGAGCTGGAGAGGCGGACATGACCTTGTACCCACGTTATGGCAGAGCTCCCCTTACCCTGGTCATCGAGACGACACCGAGCTGGAGAGGCGGACATGACCTTGTACCCACGTTACGGCAGAGTTCCCCTTACCCTGGTCATCGAGACGGCACCGAGCTGGAGAGGCGGACATGACCTTGTACCCACGTTACGGCAGAGTTCCCCTTACCCTGGTCATCGAGACGGCACCGAGCTGGAGAGGCGGACATGACCTTGTACCCACGTTATGGCAGAGCTCCCCTTACCCTGGTCATCGAGACGACACCGAGCTGGAGAGGCGGACATGACCTTGTACCCACGTTACGGCAGAGCTCCCCTTACCCTGGTCATCGAGACGGCACCGAGCTGGAGAGGCGGACATGACCTTGTACCCACGTTATGGCAGAGCTCCCCTTACCCTGGTCATCGAGACGGCACCGAGCTGGAGAGGTGAACATGACCTTGTACCCACGTTATGGCAGAGCTCCCCTTACCCTGGTCATCGAGACGACACCGAGCTGGAGAGGCGGACATGACCTTGTACCCACGTTATGGCAGAGCTCCCCTTACCCTGGTCATCGAGACGGCACCGAGCTGGAGAGGCGGACATGAGCTTGTACCCACGTTATGGCAGAGCTCCCCTTACCCTGGTCATCGAGACGACACCGAGCTGGAGAGGCGGACATGACCTTGTACCCACGTTATGGCAGAGCACCCCTTACCCTGGTCATCGAGACGGCACCGAGCTGGAGAGGCGAACATGACCTTGTACCCACGTTATGGCAGAGCTCCCCTTACCCTGGTCATCGAGACGACACCGAGCTGGAGAGGCGGACATGACCTTGTACCCACGTTATGGCAGAGCTCCCCTTACCCTGGTCATCGAGACGGCACCGAGCTGGAGAGGCGGACATGACCTTGTACCCACGTTATGGCAGAGCTCCCCTTACCCTGGTCATCGAGACGGCACCGAGCTGGAGAGGCGAACATGACCTTGTACCCACGTTACGGCAGAGTTCCCCTTACCCTGGTCATCGAGACGGCACCGAGCTGGAGAGGCGGACATGACCTTGTACCCACGTTATGGCAGAGCTCCCCTTACCCTGGTCATCGAGACGGCACCGAGCTGGAGAGGCGGACATGACCTTGTACCCACGTTATGGCAGAGCTCCCCTTACCCTGGTCATCGAGACGACACCGAGCTGGAGAGGCGGACATGACCTTGTACCCACGTTACGGCAGAGCTCGACTTACCCTGGTCATCGAGACGGCACCGAGCTGGAGAGGCGGACATGACCTTGTACCCACGTTATGGCAGAGCTCCCCTTACCCTGGTCATCGAGACGGCACCGAGCTGGAGTGGTGAACATGACCTTGTACCCACGTTATGGCAGAGCTCCCCTTACCCTGGTCATCGAGAAGACACCGAGCTGGAGAGGCGGACATGACCTTGTACCCACGTTATGGCAGAGCTCCCCTTACCCTGGTCATCGAGACGGCACCGAGCTGGAGAGGCGGACATGAGCTTGTACCCACGTTATGGCAGAGCTCCCCTTACCCTGGTCATCGAGACGGCACCGAGCTGGAGAGGCGAACATGACCTTGTACCCACGTTATGGCAGAGCTCCCCTTACCCTGGTCATCGAGACGGCACCGAGCTGGAGAGGCGGACATGATCTTGTACCCACGTTATGGCAGAGCTCCCCTTACCCTGGTCATCGAGACGACACCGAGCTGGAGAGGCGAACATGACCTTGTACCCACGTTATGGCAGAGCTCCCCTTACCCTGGTCATCGAGACGACACCGAGCTGGAGAGGCGAACATGACCTTGTACCCACGTTATGGCAGAGCTCCCCTTTCCCTGGTCATCGAGACGGCACCGAGAGGCGGACATGACCTTGTACCCACGTTACGGCAGAGTTCCCCTTACCCTGGTCATCGAGACGACACCGAGCTGGAGAGGCGGACATGACCTTGTACCCACGTTACGGCAGAGTTCCCCTTACCCGGGTCATCGAGACGACACCGAGCTGGAGAGGCGGACATGACCTTGTACCCACGTTATGACAGAGCTCCCCTTACCCTGGTCATCGAGACGGCACCGAGAGGCGGACATGACCTTGTACCCACGTTACGGCAGAGCTCCCCTTACCCTGGTCATCGAGACGGCACCGAGAGGCGGACATGACCTTGTACCCACGTTACGGCAGAGTTCCCCTTACCCTGGTCATCGAGACGACACCGAGCTGGAGAGGCGGACATGACCTTGTACCCACGTTACGGCAGAGTTCCCCTTACCCTGGTCATCGAGACGGCACCGAGCTGGAGAGGCGGACATGACCTTGTACCCACGTTACGGCAGAGTTCCCCTTACCCTGGTCATCGAGACGGCACCGAGCTGGAGAGGCGGACATGACCTTGTACCCACGTTATGGCAGAGCTCCCCTTACCCTGGTCATCGAGACGACACCGAGCTGGAGAGGCGGACATGACCTTGTACCCACGTTACGGCAGAGCTCCCCTTACCCTGGTCATCGAGACGGCACCGAGCTGGAGAGGCGGACATGACCTTGTACCCACGTTATGGCAGAGCTCCCCTTACCCTGGTCATCGAGACGGCACCGAGCTGGAGAAGTGAACATGACCTTGTACCCACGTTATGGCAGAGCTCCCCTTACCCTGGTCATCGAGACGACACCGAGCTGGAGAGGCGGACATGACCTTGTACCCACGTTATGGCAGAGCTCCCCTTACCCTGGTCATCGAGACGGCACCGAGCTGGAGAGGCGGACATGAGCTTGTACCCACGTTATGGCAGAGCTCCCCTTACCCTGGTCATCGAGACGACACCGAGCTGGAGAGGCGGACATGACCTTGTACCCACGTTATGGCAGAGCTCCCCTTACCCTGGTCATCGAGACGGCACCGAGCTGGAGAGGCGAACATGACCTTGTACCCACGTTATGGCAGAGCTCCCCTTACCCTGGTCATCGAGACGACACCGAGCTGGAGAGGCGGACATGACCTTGTACCCACGTTACGGCAGCTCCCCTTACCCTGGTCATCGAGACGACACCGAGCTGGAGAGGCGGACATGACCTTGTACCCACGTTACGGCAGCTCCCCTTACCCTGGTCATCGAGACGGCACCGAGCTGGAGAGGCGGACATGACCTTGTACCCACGTTACGGCAGAGCTCCCCTTACCATGGTCATCGAGACGGCACCGAGAGGCGGACATGACCTTGTACCCACGTTACGGCAGAGCTCCCCTTACCCTGGTTATCGAGACGGCACCGAAGTGAAGAGGCGGACATGACCTTGTACCCACGTTACGGCAGAGCTCCCCTTACCCTGGTCATCGAGACGACACCGAGCTGGAGAGGCGAACATGACCTTGTACCCACGTTATGGCAGAGCTCCCCTTACCCTGGTCATCGAGACGACACCGAGCTGGAGAGGCGAACATGACCTTGTACCCACGTTATGGCAGAGCTCCCCTTTCCCTGGTCATCGAGACGGCACCGAGAGGCGGACATGACCTTGTACCCACGTTACGGCAGAGTTCCCCTTACCCTGGTCATCGAGACGACACCGAGCTGGAGAGGCCGACATGACCTTGTACCCACGTTATGGCAGAGCTCCCCTTACCCTGGTCATCGAGACGGCACCGAGAGGCGGACATGACCTTGTACCCACGTTACGGCAGAGCTCCCCTTACCCTGGTCATCGAGACGGCACCGAGAGGCGGACATGACCTTGTACCCACGTTACGGCAGAGTTCCCTTACCCTGGTCATCGAGACGACACCGAGCTGGAGAAGCGGACATGACCTTCTACCCACGTTATGGCAGAGCTCCCCTTACCCTGGTCATCGAGACGACACCGAGCTGGAGAGGCGGACATGACCTTGTACCCACGTTACGGCAGAGTTCCCCTTACCCTGGTCATCGAGACGGCACCGAGCTGGAGAGGCGGACATGACCTTGTACCCACGTTACGGCAGAGTTCCCCTTACCCTGGTCATCGAGACGGCACCGAGCTGGAGAGGCGAACATGACCTTGTACCCACGTTATGGCAGAGCTCCCCTTACCCTGGTCATCGAGACGACACCGAGCTGGAGAGGCGGACATGACCTTGTACCCACGTTACGGCAGAGCTCCCCTTACCCTGGTCATCGAGACGACACCGAGCTGGAGAGGCGGACATGACCTTGTACCCACGTTACGGCAGAGCTCCCCTTACCCTGGTCATCGAGACGACACCGAGCTGGAGAGGCGGACATGACCTTGTACCCACGTTATGGCGGAGCTCCCCTTACCCTGGTCATCGAGACGGCACCGAGCTGGAGAGGCGGACATGACCTTGTACCCACGTTACGGCAGAGCTCCCCTTACCCTGGTCATCGAGACGACACCGAGCTGGAGAGGCGGACATGACCTTGTACCCACGTTACGGCAGAGCTCCCCTTACCCTGGTCATCGAGACGACACCGAGCTGGAGAGGCGGACATGACCTTGTACCCACGTTACGGCAGAGCTCCCCTTACCCTGGTCATCGAGACGGCACCGAGAGGCGGACATGACCTTGTACCCACGTTACGGCAGAGCTCCCCTTACCCTGGTCATCGAGACGACACCGAGCTGGAGAGGCGGACATGACCTTGTACCCACGTTATGGCAGAGCTCCCCTTACCCTGGTCATCGAGACGACACCGAGCTGGAGAGGCGGACATGACCTTGTACCCACGTTACGGCAGAGCTCCCCTTACCCTGGTCATCGAGACGGCACCGAGCTGGAGAGGCGGACATGACCTTGTACCCACGTTACGGCAGAGCTCCCCTTACCCTGGTCATCGAGACGACACCGAGCTGGAGAGGCGGACATGACCTTGTACCCACGTTACGGCAGAGCTCCCCTTACCCTGGTCATCGAGACGACACCGAGCTGGAGAGGCGGACATGACCTTGTACCCACGTTACGGCAGAGCTCCCCTTACCCTGGTCATCGAGACGACACCGAGCTGGAGAGGCGGACATGACCTTGTACCCACGTTACGGCAGAGCTCCCCTTACCCTGGTCATCGAGACGGCACCGAGCTGGAGAGGCGGACATGACCTTGTACCCACGTTACGGCAGAGCTCCCCTTACCCTGGCCATCGAGACGGCACCGAGCTGGAGAGGCGGACATGACCTTGTACCCACGTTACGGCAGAGCTCCCCTTACCCTGGTCATCGGGACGACACCGAGCTGGAGAGGCGGACATGACCTTGTACCCACGTTACGGCAGAGCTCCCCTTACCCTGGTCATCGAGACGACACCGAGCTGGAGAGGCGGACATGACCTTGTACCCACGTTACGGCAGAGCTCCCCTTACCCTGGTCATCGAGACGACACCGAGCTGGAGAGGCGGACATGACCTTGTACCCACGTTACGGCAGAGCTCCCCTTACCCTGGTCATCGAGACGACACCGAGCTGGAGAGGCGGACATGACCTTGTACCCACGTTATGGCGGACCTCCCCTTACCCTGGTCATCGAGACGGCACCGAGCTGGAGAGGCGGACATGACCTTGTACTCACGTTACGGCAGAGCTCCCCTTACCCTGGTCATCGAGACGACACCGAGCTGGAGAGGCGGACATGACCTTGTACCCACGTTACGGCAGAGCTCCCCTTACCCTGGTCATCGAGACGACACCGAGCTGGAGAGGCGGACATGACCTTGTACCCACGTTACGGCAGAGCTCCCCTTACCCTGGTCATCGAGACGGCACCGAGAGGCGGACATGACCTTGTACGCACGTTACGGCAGAGCTCCCTTTACCCTGGTCATCGAGACGACACCGAGCTGGAGAGGCGGACATGACCTTGTACCCACGTTATGGCAGAGCTCCCCTTACCCTGGTCACCGAGACGACACCGAGCTGGAGAGGCGGACATGACCTTGTACCCACGTTACGGCAGAGCTCCCCTTACCCTGGTCATCGAGACGGCACCGAGCTGGAGAGGCGGACATGACCTTGTACCCACGTTACGGCAGAGCTCCCCTTACCCTGGTCATCGAGACGACACCGAGCTGGAGAGGCGGACATGACCTTGTACCCACGTTACGGCAGAGCTCCCCTTACCCTGGTCATCGAGACGACACCGAGCTGGAGAGGCGGGCATGACCTTGTACCCACGTTACGGCAGAGCTCCCCTTACCCTGGTCATCGAGACGACACCGAGCTGGAGAGGCGGACATGACCTTGTACCCACGTTACGGCAGAGCTCCCCTTACCCTGGTCATCGAGACGGCACCGAGCTGGAGAGGCGGACATGACCTTGTACCCACGTTACGGCAGAGCTCCCCTTACCCTGGTCATCGAGACGGCACCGAGCTGGAGAGGCGGACATGACTTTGTACCTACGTTACGGCAGAGCTCCCCTTACCCTGGTCATCGAGACGACACCGAGCTGGAGAGGCGGACATGACCTTGTACCCACGTTACGGCAGAGCTCCCCTTACCCTGGTCATCGAGACGACACCGAGCTGGAGAGGCGGACATGACCTTGTACCCACGTTACGGCAGAGCTCCCCTTACCCTGGTCATCGAGACGGCACCGAGCTGGAGAGGCGGACATGACCTTGTACCCACGTTACGGCAGAGCTCCCCTTACCCTGGCCATCGAGACGGCACCGAGCTGGAGAGGCGGACATGACCTTGTACCCACGTTACGGCAGAGCTCCCCTTACCCTGGTCATCGAGACGACACCGAGCTGGAGAGGCGGACATGACCTTGTACCCACGTTACGGCAGAGCTCCCCTTACCCTGGTCATCGAGACGACACCGAGCTGGAGAGGCGGACATGACCTTGTACCCACGTTACGGCAGAGCTCCCCTTACCCTGGTCGTCGAGACGACACCGAGCTGGAGAGGCGGACATGACCTTGTACCCACGTTACGGCAGAGCTCCCCTTACCCTGGTCATCGAGACGACACCGAGCTGGAGAGGCGGACATGACCTTGTACCCACGTTATGGCGGAGCTCCCCTTACCCTGGTCATCGAGACGGCACCGAGCTGGAGAAGCGGACATGACCTTGTACCCACGTTACGGCAGAGCTCCCCTTACCCTGGTCATCGAGACGACACCGAGCTGGAGAGGCGGACATGACCTTGTACCCACGTTACGGCAGAGCTCCCCTTACCCTGGTCATCGAGACGACACCGAGCTGGAGAGGCGGACATGACCTTGTACCCACGTTACGGCAGAGCTCCCCTTACCCTGGTCATCGAGACGACACCGAGCTGGAGAGGCGGACATGACCTTGTACCCACGTTATGGCGGAGCTCCCCTTACCCTGGTCATCGAGACGGCACCGAGCTGGAGAGGCGGACATGACCTTGTACCCACGTTACGGCAGAGCTCCCCTTACCCTGGTCATCGAGACGACACCGAGCTGGAGAGGCGGACATGACCTTGTACCCACGTTACGGCAGAGCTCCCCTTACCCTGGTCATCGAGACGACACCGAGCTGGAGAGGCGGACATGACCTTGTACCCACGTTACGGCAGAGCTCCCCTTACCCTGGTCATCGAGACGGCACCGAGAGGCGGACATGACCTTGTACCCACGTTACGGCAGAGCTCCCCTTACCCTGGTCATCGAGACGACACCGAGCTGGAGAGGCGGACATGACCTTGTACCCACGTTATGGCAGAGCTCCCCTTACCCTGGTCATCGAGACGACACCGAGCTGGAGAGGCGGACATGACCTTGTACCCACGTTACGGCAGAGCTCCCCTTACCCTGGTCATCGAGACGGCACCGAGCTGGAGAGGCGGACATGACCTTGTACCCACGTTACGGCAGAGCTCCCCTTACCCTGGTCATCGAGACGACACCGAGCTGGAGAGGCGGACATGACCTTGTACCCACGTTACGGCAGAGCTCCCCTTACCCTGGTCATCGAGACGACACCGAGCTGGAGAGGCGGACATGACCTTGTACCCACGTTACGGCAGAGCTCCCCTTACCCTGGTCATCGAGACGACACCGAGCTGGAGAGGCGGACATGACCTTGTACCCACGTTACGGCAGAGCTCCCCTTACCCTGGTCATCGAGACGACACCGAGCTGGAGAGGCGGACATGACCTTGTACCCACGTTACGGCAGAGCTCCCCTTACCCTGGTCATCGAGACGACACCGAGCTGGAGAGGCGGACATGACCTTGTACCCACGTTACGGCAGAGCTCCCCTTACCCTGGCCATCGAGACGGCACCGAGCTGGAGAGGCGGACATGACCTTGTACCCACGTTACGGCAGAGCTCCCCTTACCCTGGTCATCGAGACGACACCGAGCTGGAGAGGCGGACATGACCTTGTACCCACGTTACGGCAGAGCTCCCCTTACCCTGGTCATCGAGACGACACCGAGCTGGAGAGGCGGACATGACCTTGTACCCACGTTACGGCAGAGCTCCCCTTACCCTGGTCATCGAGACGGCACCGAGCTGGAGAGGCGGACATGACCTTGTACCCACGTTACGGCAGAGCTCCCCTTACCCTGGTCATCGAGACGACACCGAGCTGGAGAGGCGGACATGACCTTGTACCCACGTTATGGCGGAGCTCCCCTTACCCTGGTCATCGAGACGGCACCGAGCTGGAGAGGCGGACATGACCTTGTACCCACGTTACGGCAGAGCTCCCCTTACCCTGGTCATCGAGACGACACCGAGCTGGAGAGGCGGACATGACCTTGTACCCACGTTACGGCAGAGCTCCCCTTACCCTGGTCATCGAGACGACACCGAGCTGGAGAGGCGGACATGACCTTGTACCCACGTTACGGCAGAGCTCCCCTTACCCTGGTCATCGAGACGACACCGAGCTGGAGAGGCGGACATGACCTTGTACCCACGTTATGGCGGAGCTCCCCTTACCCTGGTCATCGAGACGGCACCGAGCTGGAGAGGCGGACATGACCTTGTACCCACGTTACGGCAGAGCTCCCCTTACCCTGGTCATCGAGACGACACCGAGCTGGAGAGGCGGACATGACCTTGTACCCACGTTACGGCAGAGCTCCCCTTACCCTGGTCATCGAGACGACACCGAGCTGGAGAGGCGGACATGACCTTGTACCCACGTTACGGCAGAGCTCCCCTTACCCTGGTCATCGAGACGGCACCGAGAGGCGGACATGACCTTGTACCCACGTTACGGCAGAGCTCCCCTTACCCTGGTCATCGAGACGACACCGAGCTGGAGAGGCGGACATGACCTTGTACCCACGTTATGGCAGAGCTCCCCTTACCCTGGTCATCGAGACGACACCGAGCTGGAGAGGCGGACATGACCTTGTACCCACGTTACGGCAGAGCTCCCCTTACCCTGGTCATCGAGACGGCACCGAGCTGGAGAGGCGGACATGACCTTGTACCCACGTTACGGCAGAGCTCCCCTTACCCTGGTCATCGAGACGACACCGAGCTGGAGAGGCGGACATGACCTTGTACCCACGTTACGGCAGAGCTCCCCTTACCCTGGTCATCGAGACGACACCGAGCTGGAGAGGCGGACATGACCTTGTACCCACGTTACGGCAGAGCTCCCCTTACCCTGGTCATCGAGACGACACCGAGCTGGAGAGGCGGACATGACCTTGTACCCACGTTACGGCAGAGCTCCCCTTACCCTGGTCATCGAGACGGCACCGAGCTGGAGAGGCGGACATGACCTTGTACCCACGTTACGGCAGAGCTCCCCTTACCCTGGCCATCGAGACGGCACCGAGCTGGAGAGGCGGACATGACCTTGTACCCACGTTACGGCAGAGCTCCCCTTACCCTGGTCATCGAGACGACACCGAGCTGGAGAGGCGGACATGACCTTGTACCCACGTTACGGCAGAGCTCCCCTTACCCTGGTTATCGAGACGACACCGAGCTGGAGAGGCGGACATGACCTTGTACCCACGTTACGGCAGAGCTCCCCTTACCCTGGTCATCGAGACGACACCGAGCTGGAGAGGCGGACATGACCTTGTACCCACGTTACGGCAGAGCTCCCCTTACCCTGGTCATCGAGACGACACCGAGCTGGAGAGGCGGACATGACCTTGTACCCACGTTATGGCGGAGCTCCCCTTACCCTGGTCATCGAGACGGCACCGAGCTGGAGAGGCGGACATGACCTTGTACCCACGTTACGGCAGAGCTCCCCTTACCCTGGTCATCGAGACGACACCGAGCTGGAGAGGCGGACATGACCTTGTACCCACGTTACGGCAGAGCTCCCCTTACCCTGGTCATCGAGACGACACCGAGCTGGAGAGGCGGACATGACCTTGTACCCACGTTACGGCAGAGCTCCCCTTACCCTGGTCATCGAGACGGCACCGAGAGGCGGACATGACCTTGTACCCACGTTACGGCAGAGCTCCCCTTACCCTGGTCATCGAGACGACACCGAGCTGGAGAGGCGGACATGACCTTGTACCCACGTTATGGCAGAGCTCCCCTTACCCTGGTCATCGAGACGACACCGAGCTGGAGAGGCGGACATGACCTTGTACCCACGTTACGGCAGAGCTCCCCTTACCCTGGTCATCGAGACGGCACCGAGCTGGAGAGGCGGACATGACCTTGTACCCACGTTACGGCAGAGCTCCCCTTACCCTGGTCATCGAGACGACACCGAGCTGGAGAGGCGGACATGACCTTGTACCCACGTTACGGCAGAGCTCCCCTTACCCTGGTCATCGAGACGACACCGAGCGGGAGAGGCGGGCATGACCTTGTACCCACGTTACGGCAGAGCTCCCCTTACCCTGGTCATCGAGACGACACCGAGCTGGAGAGGCGGACATGACCTTGTACCCACGTTACGGCAGAGCTCCCCTTACCCTGGTCATCGAGACGGCACCGAGCTGGAGAGGCGGACATGACCTTGTACCCACGTTACGGCAGAGCTCCCCTTACCCTGGTCATCGAGACGGCACCGAGCTGGAGAGGCGGACATGACTTTGTACCCACGTTACGGCAGAGCTCCCCTTACCCTGGTCATCGAGACGACACCGAGCTGGAGAGGCGGACATGACCTTGCACCCACGTTACGGCAGAGCTCCCCTTACCCTGGTCATCGAGACGACACCGAGCTGGAGAGGCGGACATGACCTTGTACCCACGTTACGGCAGAGCTCCCCTTACCCTGGTCATCGAGACGGCACCGAGCTGGAGAGGCGGACATGACCTTGTACCCACGTTACGGCAGAGCTCCCCTTACCCTGGCCATCGAGACGGCACCGAGCTGGAGAGGCGGACATGACCTTGTACCCACGTTACGGCAGAGCTCCCCTTACCCTGGTCATCGAGACGACACCGAGCTGGAGAGGCGGACATGACCTTGTACCCACGTTACGGCAGAGCTCCCCTTACCCTGGTCATCGAGACGACACCGAGCTGGAGAGGCGGACATGACCTTGTACCCACGTTACGGCAGAGCTCCCCTTACCCTGGTCATCGAGACGACACCGAGCTGGAGAGGCGGACATGACCTTGTACCCACGTTATGGCGGAGCTCCCCTTACCCTGGTCATCGAGACGGCACCGAGCTGGAGAAGCGGACATGACCTTGTACCCACGTTACGGCAGAGCTCCCCTTACCCTGGTCATCGAGACGACACCGAGCTGGAGAGGCGGACATGACCTTGTACCCACGTTACGGCAGAGCTCCCCTTACCCTGGTCATCGAGACGACACCGAGCTGGAGAGGCGGACATGACCTTGTGCCCACGTTACGGCAGAGCTCCCCTTACCCTGGTCATCGAGACGACACCGAGCTGGAGAGGCGGACATGACCTTGTACCCACGTTACGGCAGAGCTCCCCTTACCCTGGTCATCGAGACGACACCGAGCTGGAGAGGCGGACATGACCTTGTACCCACGTTACGGCAGAGCTCCCCTTACCCTGGTCATCGAGACGACACCGAGCTGGAGAGGCGGACATGACCTTGTACCCACGTTACGGCAGAGCTCCCCTTACCCTGGTCATCGAGACGACACCGAGCTGGAGAGGCGGACATGACCGTGTACCCACGTTACGGCAGAGCTCCCCTTACCCTGGTCATCGAGACGACACCGAGCTGGAGAGGCGGACATGACCTTGTACCCACGTTATGGCAGAGCTCCCCGTACCCTGGTCATCGAGACGACACCGAGCTGGAGAGGCGGACATGACCTTGTACCCACGTTACGGCAGCTCCCCTTACCCTGGTCATCGAGACGGCACCGAGCTGGAGAGGCGAACATGACCTTGTACCCACGTTACGGCAGCTCCCCTTACCCTGGTCATCGAGACGGCACCGAGCTGGAGAGGCGGACATGACCTTGTACCCACGTTACGGCAGAGCTCCCCTTACCCTGGTCATCGAGACGACACCGAGCTGGAGAGGCGGACATGACCTTGTACCCACGTTACGGCAGCTCCCCTCACCCTGGTCATCGAGACGACACCGAGCTGGAGAGGCGGACATGACCTTGTACCCACGTTATGGCAGAGCTCCCCTTACCCTGGTCATCGAGACGGCACCGAGCTGGAGAGGCGAACATGACCTTGTACCCACGTTACGGCAGAGCTCCCCTTACCCTGGTCATCGAGACGACACCGAGCTGGAGAGGCGGACATGACCTTGTACTCACGTTACGGCAGAGCTCCCCTTACCCTGGTCATCGAGACGGCACCGAGCTGGAGAGGCGGACATGACCTTGTACCCACGTTATGACAGAGCTCCCCTTACCCTGGTCATCGAGACGGCACCGAGTGGCGGACATGACCTTGTACCCACGTTATGGCAGAGCTCCTCTTACCCTGGTCATCGAGACGACACCGAGCTGGAGAGGCGGACATGACCTTGTACCCACGTTATGGCAGAGCTCCCCTTACCCTGGTCATCGAGACGGCACCGAGCTGGAGAGACGAACATGACCTTGTACCCACGTTACGGCAGAGCTCCCCTTACCCTGGTCATCGAGACGACACCGAGCTGGAGAGGCGGACATGACCTTGTACCCACGTTATGGCAGAGCTCCCCTTACCCTGGTCATCGAGACGGCACCGAGCTGGAGAGGCGAACATGACCTTGTACCCACGTTATGGCAGAGCTCCCCTTACCCTGGTCATCGAGACGGCACCGAGCTGGAGAGGCGAACATGCCCTTGTACCCACGTTACGGCAGCTCCCCTTACCCTGGTCATCGAGACGACACCGAGCTGGAGAGGCAGACATGACCTTGTACCCACGTTACGGCAGAGCTCCCCTTACCCTGGTCATCGAGACGGCACCGAGCTGGAGAGGCGAACATGACCTTGTACCCACGTTACGGCAGAGCTCCCCTTACCCTGGTCATCGAGACGACACCGAGCTGGAGAGGCGGACATGACCTTGTACCCACGTTATGGCAGAGCCCCCTTACCCTGGTCATCGAGACGGCACCGAGCTGGAGAGGCGAACATGACCTTGTACCCACGTTATGGCAGAGCTCCCCTTACCCTGGTCATCGAGACGACACCGAGCTGGAGAGGCGGACATGACCTTGTACCCACGTTACGGCAGAGCTCCCCTTACCCTGGTCCTCGAGACGGCACCGAGCTGGAGAGGCGGACATGACCTTGTACCCACGTTACGGCAGAGCTCCCCTTACCCTGGTCATCGAGACGGCACCGAGCTGGAGAGGCGGACATGACCTTGTACCCACGTTACGGCAGAGTTCCCCTTACCCTGGTCATCGAGACGGCACCGAGAGGCGGACATGACCTTGTACCCACGTTACGGCAGAGCTCCCCTTACTCTGGTCATCGAGACGACACCGAGCTGGAGAGGCGGACATGACCTTGTACCCACGTTACGGCAGAGCTCCCCTTACCCTGGTCATCGAGACGACACCGAGCTGGAGAGGCGGACATGACCTTGTACCCACGTTACGGCAGAGCTCCCCTTACCCTGGTCATCGAGACGGCACCGAGAGGCGGACATGACCTTGTACCCACGTTACGGCAGAGCTCCCCTTACCCTGGTCATCGAGACGACACCGAGCTGGAGAGGCGAACATGACCTTGTACCCACGTTATGGCAGAGCTCCCCTTACCCTGGTCATCGAGACGACACCGAGCTGGAGAGGCGAACATGACCTTGTACCCACGTTATGGCAGAGCTCCCCTTTCCCTGGTCATCGAGACGGCACCGAGAGGCGGACATGACCTTGTACCCACGTTACGGCAGAGTTCCCCTTACCCTGGTCATCGAGACGACACCGAGCTGGAGAGGCGGACATGACCTTGTACCCACGTTACGGCAGAGTTCCCCTTACCCGGGTCATCGAGACGACACCGAGCTGGAGAGGCGGACATGACCTTGTACCCACGTTATGGCAGAGCTCCCCTTACCCTGGTCATCGAGACGGCACCGAGAGGCGGACATGACCTTGTACCCACGTTACGGCAGAGCTCCCCTTACCCTGGTCATCGAGACGGCACCGAGAGGCGGACATGACCTTGTACCCACGTTACGGCAGAGTTCCCCTTACCCTGGTCATCGAGACGACACCGAGCTGGAGAGGCGGACATGACCTTGTACCCACGTTATGGCAGAGCTCCCCTTACCCTGGTCATCGAGACGACACCGAGCTGGAGAGGCGGACATGACCTTGTACCCACGTTACGGCAGAGTTCCCCTTACCCTGGTCATCGAGACGGCACCGAGCTGGAGAGGCGGACATGACCTTGTACCCACGTTACGGCAGAGTTCCCCTTACCCTGGTCATCGAGACGGCACCGAGCTGGAGAGGCGGACATGACCTTGTACCCACGTTATGGCAGAGCTCCCCTTACCCTGGTCATCGAGACGACACCGAGCTGGAGAGGCGGACATGACCTTGTACCCACGTTACGGCAGAGCTCCCCTTACCCTGGTCATCGAGACGGCACCGAGCTGGAGAGGCGGACATGACCTTGTACCCACGTTATGGCAGAGCTCCCCTTACCCTGGTCATCGAGACGGCACCGAGCTGGAGAAGTGAACATGACCTTGTACCCACGTTATGGCAGAGCTCCCCTTACCCTGGTCATCGAGACGACACCGAGCTGGAGAGGCGGACATGACCTTGTACCCACGTTATGGCAGAGCTCCCCTTACCCTGGTCATCGAGACGGCACCGAGCTGGAGAGGCGGATATGAGCTTGTACCCACGTTATGGCAGAGCTCCCCTTACCCTGGTCATCGAGACGACACCGAGCTGGAGAGGCGGACATGACCTTGTACCCACGTTATGGCAGAGCTCCCCTTACCCTGGTCATCGAGACGGCACCGAGCTGGAGAGGCGAACATGACCTTGTACCCACGTTATGGCAGAGCTCCCCTTACCCTGGTCATCGAGACGACACCGAGCTGGAGAGGCGGACATGACCTTGTACCCACGTTATGGCAGAGCTCCCCTTACCCTGGTCATCGAGACGGCACCGAGCTGGAGAGGCGGACATGACCTTGTACCCACGTTATGGCAGAGCTCCCCTTACCCTGGTCATCGAGACGGCACCGAGCTGGAGAGGCGAACATGACCTTGTACCCACGTTACGGCAGAGTTCCCCTTACCCTGGTCATCGAGACGGCACCGAGCTGGAGAGGCGGACATGACCTTGTACCCACGTTATGGCAGAGCTCCCCTTACCCTGGTCATCGAGACGACACCGAGCTGGAGAGGCGGACATGACCTTGTACCCACGTTATGGCAGAGCTCCCCTTTCCCTGGTCATCGAGACGGCACCGAGCTGGAGAGGCGGACATGACCTTGTACCCACGTTACGGCAGCTCCCCTTACCCTGGTCATCGAGACGACACCGAGCTGGAGAGGCGGACATGACCTTGTACCCACGTTACGGCAGCTCCCCTTACCCTGGTCATCGAGACGGCACCGAGCTGGAGAGGCGGACATGACCTTGTACCCACGTTACGGCAGAGCTCCCCTTACCATGGTCATCGAGACGGCACCGAGAGGCGGACATGACCTTGTACCCACGTTACGGCAGAGCTCCCCTTACCCTGGTTATCGAGACGGCACCGAAGTGAAGAGGCGGACATGACCTTGTACCCACGTTACGGCAGAGCTCCCCTTACCCTGGTCATCGAGACGACACCGAGCTGGAGAGGCGAACATGACCTTGTACCCACGTTATGGCAGAGCTCCCCTTACCCTGGTCATCGAGACGACACCGAGCTGGAGAGGCGAACATGACCTTGTACCCACGTTATGGCAGAGCTCCCCTTTCCCTGGTCATCGAGACGGCACCGAGAGGCGGACATGACCTTGTACCCACGTTACGGCAGAGTTCCCCTTACCCTGGTCATCGAGACGACACCGAGCTGGAGAGGCGGACATGACCTTGTACCCACGTTATGGCAGAGCTCCCCTTACCCTGGTCATCGAGACGGCACCGAGAGGCGGACATGACCTTGTACCCACGTTACGGCAGAGCTCCCCTTACCCTGGTCATCGAGACGGCACCGAGAGGCGGACATGACCTTGTACCCACGTTACGGCAGAGTTCCCTTACCCTGGTCATCGAGACGACACCGAGCTGGAGAGGCGGACATGACCTTCTACCCACGTTATGGCAGAGCTCCCCTTACCCTGGTCATCGAGACGACACCGAGCTGGAGAGGCGGACATGACCTTGTACCCACTTTACGGCAGAGTTCCCCTTACCCTGGTCATCGAGACGGCACCGAGCTGGAGAGGCGGACATGACCTTGTACCCACGTTACAGCAGAGTTCCCCTTACCCTGGTCATCGAGACGGCACCGAGCTGGAGAGGCGAACATGACCTTGTACCCACGTTATGGCAGAGCTCCCCTTACCCTGGTCATCGAGACGACACCGAGCTGGAGAGGCGGACATGACCTTGTACCCACGTTACGGCAGAGCTCCCCTTACCCTGGTCATCGAGACGACACCGAGCTGGAGAGGCGGACATGACCTTGTACCCACGTTACGGCAGAGCTCCCCTTACCCTGGTCATCGAGACGACACCGAGCTGGAGAGGCGGACATGACTTTGTACCCACGTTATGGCGGAGCTCCCCTTACCCTGGTCATCGAGACGGCACCGAGCTGGAGAGGCGGACATGACCTTGTACCCACGTTACGGCAGAGCTCCCCTTACCCTGGTCATCGAGACGACACCGAGCTGGAGAGGCGGACATGACCTTGTACCCACGTTACGGCAGAGCTCCCCTTACCCTGGTCATCGAGACGACACCGAGCTGGAGAGGCGGACATGACCTTGTACCCACGTTACGGCAGAGCTCCCCTTACCCTGGTCATCGAGACGGCACCGAGAGGCGGACATGACCTTGTACCCACGTTACGGCAGAGCTCCCCTTACCCTGGTCATCGAGACGACACCGAGCTGGAGAGGCGGACATGACCTTGTACCCACGTTATGGCAGAGCTCCCCTTACCCTGGTCATCGAGACGACACCGAGCTGGAGAGGCGGACATGACCTTGTACCCACGTTACGGCAGAGCTCCCCTTACCCTGGTCATCGAGACGGCACCGAGCTGGAGAGGCGGACATGACCTTGTACCCACGTTACGGCAGAGCTCCCCTTACCCTGGTCATCGAGACGACACCGAGCTGGAGAGGCGGACATGACCTTGTACCCACGTTACGGCAGAGCTCCCCTTACCCTGGTCATCGAGACGACACCGAGCTGGAGAGGCGGACATGACCTTGTACCCACGTTACGGCAGAGCTCCCCTTACCCTGGTCATCGAGACGACACCGAGCTGGAGAGGCGGACATGACCTTGTACCCACGTTACGGCAGAGCTCCCCTTACCCTGGTCATCGAGACGGCACCGAGCTGGAGAGGCGGACATGACCTTACACCCACGTTACGGCAGAGCTCCCCTTACCCTGGCCATCGAGACGGCACCGAGCTGGAGAGGCGGACATGACCTTGTACCCACGTTACGGCAGAGCTCCCCTTACCCTGGTCATCGAGACGACACCGAGCTGGAGAGGCGGACATGACCTTGTACCCACGTTACGGCAGAGCTCCCCTTACCCTGGTCATCGAGACGACACCGAGCTGGAGAGGCGGACATGACCTTGTACCCACGTTACGGCAGAGCTCCCCTTACCCTGGTCATCGAGACGACACCGAGCTGGAGAGGCGGACATGACCTTGTACCCACGTTACGGCAGAGCTCCCCTTACCCTGGTCATCGAGACGACACCGAGCTGGAGAGGCGGACATGACCTTGTACCCACGTTATGGCGGAGCTCCCCTTACCCTGGTCATCGAGACGGCACCGAGCTGGAGAGGCGGACATGACCTTGTACCCACGTTACGGCAGAGCTCCCCTTACCCTGGTCATCGAGACGACACCGAGCTGGAGAGGCGGACATGACCTTGTACCCACGTTACGGCAGAGCTCCCCTTACCCTGGTCATCGAGACGACACCGAGCTGGAGAGGCGGACATGACCTTGTACCCACGTTACGGCAGAGCTCCCCTTACCCTGGTCATCGAGACGGCACCGAGAGGCGGACATGACCTTGTACCCACGTTACGGCAGAGCTCCCCTTACCCTGGTCATCGAGACGACACCGAGCTGGAGAGGCGGACATGACCTTGTACCCACGTTATGGCAGAGCTCCCCTTACCCTGGTCATCGAGACGACACCGAGCTGGAGAGGCGGACATGACCTTGTACCCACGTTACGGCAGAGCTCCCCTTACCCTGGTCATCGAGACGGCACCGAGCTGGAGAGGCGGACATGACCTTGTACCCACGTTACGGCAGAGCTCCCCTTACCCTGGTCATCGAGACGACACCGAGCTGGAGAGGCGGACATGACCTTGTACCCACGTTACGGCAGAGCTCCCCTTACCCTGGTCATCGAGACGACACCGAGCTGGAGAGGCGGGCATGACCTTGTACCCACGTTACGGCAGAGCTCCCCTTACCCTGGTCATCGAGACGACACCGAGCTGGAGAGGCGGACATGACCTTGTACCCACGTTACGGCAGAGCTCCCCTTACCCTGGTCATCGAGACGGCACCGAGCTGGAGAGGCGGACATGACCTTGTACCCACGTTACGGCAGAGCTCCCCTTACCCTGGTCATCGAGACGGCACCGAGCTGGAGAGGCGGACATGACTTTGTACCCACGTTACGGCAGAGCTCCCCTTACCCTGGTCATCGAGACGACACCGAGCTGGAGAGGCGGACATGACCTTGTACCCACGTTACGGCAGAGCTCCCCTTACCCTGGTCATCGAGACGACACCGAGCTGGAGAGGCGGACATGACCTTGTACCCACGTTACGGCAGAGCTCCCCTTACCCTGGTCATCGAGACGGCACCGAGCTGGAGAGGCGGACATGACCTTGTACCCACGTTACGGCAGAGCTCCCTTTACCCTGGCCATCGAGACGGCACCGAGCTGGAGAGGCGGACATGACCTTGTACCCACGTTACGGCAGAGCTCCCCTTACCCTGGTCATCGAGACGACACCGAGCTGGAGAGGCGGACATGACCTTGTACCCACGTTACGGCAGAGCTCCCCTTACCCTGGTCATCGAGACGGCACCGAGCTGGAGAGGCGGACATGACCTTGTACCCACGTTACGGCAGAGCTCCCCTTACCCTGGTCATCGAGACGACACCGAGCTGGAGAGGCGGACATGACCTTGTACCCACGTTACGGCAGAGCTCCCCTTACCCTGGTCATCGAGACGGCACCGAGAGGCGGACATGACCTTGTACCCACGTTATGGCAGAGCTCCCCTTACCCTGGTCATCGAGACGACACCGAGCTGGAGAGGCGGACATGACCTTGTACCCACGTTACGGCAGAGCTCCCCTTACCCTGGTCATCGAGACGACACCGAGCTGGAGAGGCGGACATGACCTTGTACCCACGTTACGGCAGAGCTCCCCTTACCCTGGTCATCGAGACGACACCGAGCTGGAGAGGCGGACATGACCTTGTACCCACGTTACGGCAGAGCTCCCCTAACCCTGGTCATCGAGACGACACCGAGCTGGAGAGGCGGACATGACCTTGTACCCACGTTATGGCGGAGCTCCCCTTACCCTGGTCATCGAGACGGCACCGAGCTGGAGAGGCGGACATGACCTTGTACCCACGTTACGGCAGAGCTCCCCTTACCCTGGTCATCGAGACGACACCGAGCTGGAGAGGCGGACATGACCTTGTACCCACGTTACGGCAGAGCTCCCCTTACCCTGGTCATCGAGACGACACCGAGCTGGAGAGGCGGACATGACCTTGTGCCCACGTTACGGCAGCTCCCCTTACCCTGGTCATCGAGACGACACCGAGCTGGAGAGGCGGACATGACCTTGTACCCACGTTACGGCAGAGCTCCCCTTACCCTGGTCATCGAGACGACACCGAGCTGGAGAGGCGGACATGACCGTGTACCCACGTTACGGCAGAGCTCCCCTTACCCTGGTCATCGAGACGACACCGAGCTGGAGAGGCGGACATGACCTTGTACCCACGTTATGGCAGAGCTCCCCGTACCCTGGTCATCGAGACGACACCGAGCTGGAGAGGCGGACATGACCTTGTACCCACGTTACGGCAGCTCCCCTTACCCTGGTCATCGAGACGGCACCGAGCTGGAGAGGCGAACATGACCTTGTACCCACGTTACGGCAGCTCCCCTTACCCTGGTCATCGAGACGGCACCGAGCTGGAGAGGCGGACATGACCTTGTACCCACGTTACGGCAGAGCTCCCCTTACCCTGGTCATCGAGACGACACCGAGCTGGAGAGGCGGACATGACCTTGTACCCACGTTACGGCAGCTCCCCTCACCCTGGTCATCGAGACGACACCGAGCTGGAGAGGCGGACATGACCTTGTACCCACGTTATGGCAGAGCTCCCCTTACCCTGGTCATCGAGACGGCACCGAGCTGGAGAGGCGAACATGACCTTGTACCCACGTTACGGCAGAGCTCCCCTTACCCTGGTCATCGAGACGACACCGAGCTGGATAGGCGGACATGACCTTGTACTCACGTTACGGCAGAGCTCCCCTTACCCTGGTCATCGAGACGGCACCGAGCTGGAGAGGCGGACATGACCTTGTACCCACGTTATGACAGAGCTCCCCTTACCCTGGTCATCGAGACGGCACCGAGTGGCGGACATGACCTTGTACCCACGTTATGGCAGAGCTCCCCTTACCCTGGTCATCGAGACGACACCGAGCTGGAGAGGCGGACATGACCTTGTACTCACGTTACGGCAGAGCTCCCCTTACCCTGGTCATCGAGACGGCACCGAGCTGGAGAGGCGGACATGACCTTGTACCCACGTTATGACAGAGCTCCCCTTACCCTGGTCATCGAGACGGCACCGAGTGGCGGACATGACCTTGTACCCACGTTATGGCAGAGCTCCCCTTACCCTGGTCATCGAGACGCCACCGAGGTGGAGAGGCGGACATGCCCTTGTACCCACGTTATGGCAGAGCTCCCCTTACCCTGGTCATCGAGACGACACCGAGCTGGAGAGGCGGACATGCCCTTGTACCCACGTTACGGCAGAGCTCCCCTTACCCTGGTCATCGAGACGACACCGAGCTGGAGAGGCGGACATGCCCTTGTACCCACGTTATGGCAGAGCTCCCCTTACCCTGGTCATCGAGACGCCACCGAGCTGGAGAGGCGGACATGACCTTGTACCCACGTTAAGGCAGAGCTCCCCTTACCCTGGTCATCGAGACGGCACCGAGCTGGAGAGGCGGACATGACCTTGTACTCACGTTACGGCAGAGCTCCCCTTACCCTGGTCATCGAGACGGCACCGAGCTGGAGAGGCGGACATGACCTTGTACCCACGTTATGACAGAGCTCCCCTTACCCTGGTCATCGAGACGGCACCGAGTGGCGGACATGACCTTGTACCCACGTTATGGCAGAGCTCCCCTTACCCTGGTCATCGAGACGCCACCGAGGTGGAGAGGCTGACATGCCCTTGTACCCACGTTATGGCAGAGCTCCCCTTACCCTGGTCATCGAGACGCCACCGAGCTGGAGAGGCGGACATGACCTTGTACTCACGTTACGGCAGAGCTCCCCTTACCCTGGTCATCGAGACGGCACCGAGGTGGAGAGGCAGACATGACCTTGTACCCACGTTATGGCAGAGCTCCCCTTACCCTGGTCATCGAGACGGCACCGAGAGGCGGACATGACCTTGTACCCACGTTATGGCAGAGCTCCCCTTACCCTGGTCATCGAGACGGCACCGAGCTGGAGAGGCGGACATGACCTTGTACCCACGTTATGACAGAGCTCCCCTTACCCTGGTCATCGAGACGGCACCGAGTGGCGGACATGACCTTGTACCCACGTTATGGCAGAGCTCCCCTTACCCTGGTCATCGAGACGCCACCGAGGTGGAGAGGCGAACATGACCTTGTACCCACGTTATGGCAGAGCTCCCCTTACCCTGGTCATCGAGACGCCACCGAGCTGGAGAGGCGGACATGCCCTTGTACCCACGTTATGGCAGAGCTCCCCTTACCCTGGTCATCGAGACGGCACCGAGGTGGAGAGGCGGACATGACCTTGTACCCACGTTATGGCAGAGCTCCCCTTACCCTGGTCATCGAGACGCCACCGAGCTGGAGAGGCGGACATGACCTTGTACCCACGTTATGGCAGAGCTCCCCTTACCCTGGTCATCGAGACGGCACCGAGCTGGAGAGGCGGACATGACCTTGTACCCACGTTACGGCAGAGCTCCCCTTACCCTGGTCATCGAGACGGCACCGAGCTGGAGAGGCGGACATGACCTTGTACCCACGTTATGACAGAGCTCCCCTTACCCTGGTCATCGAGACGGCACCGAGTGGCGGACATGACCTTGTACCCACGTTATGGCAGAGCTCCCCTTACCCTGGTCATCGAGACGCCACCGAGGTGGAGAGGCTGACATGCCCTTGTACCCACGTTATGGCAGAGCTCCCCTTACCCTGGTCATCGAGACGCCACCGAGCTGGAGAGGCGGACATGACCTTGTACTCACGTTACGGCAGAGCTCCCCTTACCCTGGTCATCGAGACGGCACCGAGGTGGAGAGGCAGACATGACCTTGTACCCACGTTATGGCAGAGCTCCCCTTACCCTGGTCATCGAGACGGCACCGAGAGGCGGACATGACCTTGTACCCACGTTATGGCAGAGCTCCCCTTACCCTGGTCATCGAGACGGCACCGAGCTGGAGAGGCGGACATGACCTTGTACCCACGTTATGACAGAGCTCCCCTTACCCTGGTCATCGAGACGGCACCGAGTGGCGGACATGACCTTGTACCCACGTTATGGCAGAGCTCCCCTTACCCTGGTCATCGAGACGCCACCGAGGTGGAGAGGCGAACATGACCTTGTACCCACGTTATGGCAGAGCTCCCCTTACCCTGGTCATCGAGACGCCACCGAGGTGGAGAGGCGGACATGACCTTGTACCCACGTTATGGCAGAGCTCCCCTTACCCTGGTCATCGAGACGCCACCGAGCTGGAGAGGCGGACATGCCCTTGTACCCACGTTATGGCAGAGCTCCCCTTACCCTGGTCATCGAGACGGCACCGAGGTGGAGAGGCGGACATGACCTTGTACCCACGTTATGGCAGAGCTCCCCTTACCCTGGTCATCGAGACGCCACCGAGCTGGAGAGGCGGACATGACCTTGTACCCACGTTACGGCAGAGCTCCCCTTACCCTGGTCATCGAGACGGCACCGAGCTGGAGAGGCGGACATGACCTTGTACCCACGTTATGGCAGAGCTCCCCTTACCCTGGTCATCGAGACGCCACCGAGGTGGAGAGGCGGACATGACCTTGTACCCACGTTATGGCAGAGCTCCCCTTACCCTGGTCATCGAGACGCCACCGAGCTGGAGAGGCGGACATGCCCTTGTACCCACGTTATGGCAGAGCTCCCCTTACCCTGGTCATCGAGACGGCACCGAGGTGGAGAGGCGGACATGACCTTGTACCCACGTTATGGCAGAGCTCCCCTTACCCTGGTCATCGAGACGCCACCGAGCTGGAGAGGCGGACATGACCTTGTACCCACGTTATGGCAGAGCTCCCCTTACCCTGGTCATCGAGACGGCACCGAGCTGGAGAGGCGGACATGACCTTATACCCACGTTACGGCAGAGTTCCCCTTACCCTGTGGCGGATTTCACGAACGCAGTTTAGCCGACTAGGGCGCTTAGTCGTCTAAAGTTACCATGTAAACGATGGGCGATTTTAGCCGTCTAAGCCCCGTAGCCGGCTAAACTATGTTCGTGAAATAGGCCACTGGTCATCGAGACGACACCGAGCTGGAGAAGCGGACATGAACGAGGACAAAGAATAAGACGGTTTGGAAAACTCGCTGTGGCTGATCACCACAGTTGTCAGTTGGAATAACGTGGCGTAAGATGTCCTTTCAGTCTATCATATGTAACATGTCCAGGGCGAATTGAAGCTGCCAGATGTAAAGCCACATAGGCGAGGCTTGTTGATTTGGCATAAGCCTAAAATGAACGAAATAAGATCAAACCCCTGTAGATATCCACCCCTCGCCCTCCAACAGCCACCAATGAAAGTCAAATAATAGATTACAGACTGTATTGCCCTCTCTGATGGGGTGAGTAACCCTAGCGCAGGTTGCCCGAGGGAGGAGCCGTGGACCAAGAGGTTGTGGGTTCGCGTCCTGACGCCAGCATCTGGGGCATGTCTCCAGTCAACCCATGTCACTGTCCTGACAGGTTTCCTGGTACAGTTAAAGGCGTTTGTTATCTGTCTGATGGTTCGGCAAGGCGGCAACAGCAATATCAGCAGCGATGACGTAGACAAAGCCAAAGTCAAAGAATACTACAGTCAAAACGGAAACTCTCCGGACATCGAAATTTGCGGATTATTTGTTTACTCTACGAGCTGAGGACGAAATCTATGCATATTCCTTATCTATGAAGTGGGGCCTGTCTGAATAATTGTTTATCCGATCTGCAGTTCGATTCCTATCCTCACAATACATGACCTGCCATGCTATTTAATAGAGCAGACGATGTTGTTTTTATCGTTCTCTTGTCAGTCGCGCAAATGTAAAGGTCATCCAACTGCCACCTGATTGGTTCAAAATCTAGGTCAGGTTGGCAAAGTCCATCGCGTCATTTGACTAGGGTACCGAGGTTGAATGCAATTGTCAGGGGGTAGTGGTTGATCTGCTGTACCCACTTTTGCGGGAGGCGTTTGCTTTCGCGCAATGAATCCAAGTTTAGCCTCAATTGATACTAAACTGATTTCAAGTTCCCTCTGGGTCACTTTAGGTATGCGTCAACGCTTAAAAACAGAGTTAATGATAAAACACTACAAAGGAATTCAAACCTATGACCCCTTGCGGCAAAGATGTAAATGGTATCGCCCAGTGACGTCACAATAAACAGTGAATGGCGCCATCAAGCCGATCGGCTGCTTCGAAGTGCAGCAAAGCAACATTTGCTTATAGTTTATTTGCAAGTGTCTCAGGAAACGTGAGTTGACATACACTTATTGGGCCCCGATTTGAAGTTCACACAGAAAGCATTTTTTTCATAGAATCTGTGAATATTTTCTCGTAAACGGGAAATTTCGTTGTCCGGAGAGTTTCCGTTGCGACTATAGTGTACGCAGTAGATGTGACACAATAGAATATAAATTATAGCGCTTACTAACGATTCCTTATTCGAAGTTAGCCAACACCTGCAACAAAATGGCTAAAATATTTTCGATTTCAGCCAAACCATTGTGTACATTTACGAAAGTTTAAACCTTTCTCTTGACCCAAGCCGTTAAGGTCTCCACTTTATTCGACACAAATATACAACAAGCAAAATCCGTTTACTCACTATCTTTTATTATTCACATAAATGTATCATGATAAAAAATTGCACACATTACACATAACAACAACTAAAAGATAAGACTGCCTGTCGGGACCTTTGCTGTGCTAAAAAGGTTATTGGTCGTTTAACGGAATTCTCCGTCCCACAGTATCCAACAGTCACCGCATGCCTATACCAAACAGTGCATTACAACAGACACAGTGACCTTCAAGATGGAGGGACAGAGGAAGCGCTCTAGGTGAGTTTGCTATGCTAAAAAGGTTAAAAAAGAATTCCTCTCGCTCCACGATGCCATACCACTCAGTGTTGAACGAGACACCCACTGGCCTTCTTCAGCTTGAAGATGGAGGGACAGAGGAAGCGGCTTTGAGATAGACGTCCATCAGAGGGCGCTCTAGGGGAGTTTGCTATGCTAAAAAGGTTATTGGTCGTTTAAAAGAATTCCTCTCGCTCCACGATGCCATACCACTCAGTGTTGGACGAGGCACCCACTGGCCTTCTTCAGCTTGACGGCGGAGGGACAGACGAGACGAGATAGACGTCCATCAGAGGGCGCTCTAGGGGAGTTTGCCATGCTAAAAAGGTTATTGGTCGTTTAAAAGAATTCCTCTCGCTCCACGATGCCATACCAGTCAGTGTTGAACGAGGCACCCACTGGCCTTCTTCAGCTTGAAGATGGAGGGACAGAGGAAGCGGCTTTGAGATAGACGTCCATCAGAGGGCGCTCTAGGGGAGCTTGCTATGCTAAAAAGGGTATTGGTCGTTTAAAAGAATTCCTCTCGCTCCACGATGCCATACCACTCAGTGTTGGACGAGGCACCCACTGGCCTTCTTCAGCTTGAAGATGGAGGGACAGAGGAAGCGGCTTTGAGATAGACGTCCATCAGAGGGCGCTCTAGGGGAGTTTGCTATGCTAAAAAGGTTATTGGTCGTTTAAAAGAATTCCTCTCGCTCCACGATGCCATACCACTCAGTGTTGGACGAGACACCCACTGGCCTTCTTCAGCTTGAAGATGGAGGGACAGAGGACGCGGCTTTGAGACAGACGTCCATCAGAGGGCGCTCTAGGGGAGTTTGCTATGCTAAAAAGGTTATTGGTCGTTTAAAAGAATTTCTCTCGCTTCACGATCCCATACCACTCAGTGTTGAACGAGGCACCCACTGGCCTTCTTCAGCTTGAAGATGGAGGGACAGAGGAAGCGGCTTTGAGATAGACGTCCATCAGAGGGCGCTCTAGGGGAGTTTGCTATGCTAAAAAGGTTATTGGTCGTTAAAAAGAATTCCTCTCGCTCCACGATGCCATACCACTCAGTGTTGAACGAGGCACCCACTGGCCTTCTTCAGCTTGAAGATGGAGGGACAGAGGAAGCGGCTTTGAGATAGACGTCCATCAGAGGGCGCTCTAGGGGAGTTTGCTATGCTAAAAAGGTTATTGGTCGTTAAAAAGAATTTCTCTCGCTCCACGATGCCATACCACTCAGTGTTGAACGAGGCACCCACTGGCCTTCTTCAGCTTGAAGATGGAGGGACAGAGGAAGCGGCTTTGAGATAGACGTCCATCAGAGGGCGCTCTAGGGGAGTTTGCTATGCTAAAAAGGTTATTGGTCGTTTAAAAGAATTCCTCTCGCTCCACGATGCCATACCACTCAGTGTTGGACGAGACACCCACTGGCCTTCTTCAGCTTGAAGATGGAGGGACAGAGGACGCGGCTTTGAGACAGACGTCCATCAGAGGGCGCTCTAGGGGAGTTTGCTATGCTAAAAAGGTTATTGGTCGTTTAAAAGAATTTCTCTCGCTTCACGATCCCATACCACTCAGTGTTGAACGAGGCACCCCCTGGCCTTCTTCAGCTTGAAGATGGAGGGACAAACGAAGCGGCTTTGAGATAGACGTGAATCAGAGGGCGCTCTAGGGGAGCTTGCTATGCTAAAAAGGTTATTGGTCGTTAAAAAGAATTCCTCTCGCTCCACGATGCCATACCACTCAGTGTTGGACGAGGCACCCACTGGCCTTCTTCAGCTTGAAGATGGAGGGACAGAGGAAGCGGCTTTGAGATAGACGTCCATCAGAGGGCGCTCTAGGGGAGTTTGCTATGCTAAAAAGGTTATTGGTCGTTAAAAAGAATTCCTCTCGCTCCACGATGCCATACCACTCAGTGTTGGACGAGGCACCCACTGGCCTTCTTCAGCTTGAAGATGGAGGGACAAACGAAGCGGCTTTGAGATAGACGTGAATCAGAGGGCGCTCTAGGGGAGTTTGCTATGCTAAAAAGGTTATTGGTCGTTTAAAAGAATTCCTCTCGCTCCACGATGCCATACCACTCAGTGTTGAACGAGGCACCCACTGGCCTTCTTCAGCTTGAAGATGGAGGGACAAACGAAGCGGCTTTGAGATAAACGTCCATCAGAGGGCGCTCTAGGGGAGTTTGCTATGCTAAAAAGGTTATTGGTCGTTTAAAAGAATTCCTCTCGCTCCACGATGCCATACCACTCAGTGTTGAACGAGGCACCCCCTGGCCTTTTTCAGCTTGAAGATGGAGGGACAAACGAAGCGGCTTTGAGATAGACGTCCATCAGAGGGCGCTCTAGGGGAGTTTGCTATGCTAAAAAGGTTATTGGTCGTTAAAAAGAATTCCTCTCGCTCCACGATGCCATACCACTCAGTGTTGGACGAGGCACCCACTGGCCTTCTTCAGCTTGAAGATGGAGGGACAGAGGAAGCGGCTTTGAGATAGACGTCCATCAGAGGGCGCTCTAGGGGAGTTTGCTATGCTAAAAAGGTTATTGGTCGTTTAAAAGAATTCCTCTCGCTCCACGATGCCATACCACTCAGTGTTGAACGAGGCACCCCCTGGCCTTCTTCAGCTTGAAGATGGAGGGACAAACGAAGCGGCTTTGAGATAGACGTGAATCAGAGGGCGCTCTAGGGGAGTTTGCTATGCTAAAAAGGTTATTGGTCGTTAAAAAGAATTCCTCTCGCTCCACGATGCCATACCACTCAGTGTTGGACGAGGCACCCACTGGCCTTCTTCAGCTTGAAGATGGAGGGACAGAGGAAGCGGCTTTGAGATAGACGTCCATCAGAGGGCGCTCTAGGGGAGTTTGCTATGCTAAAAAGGTTATTGGTCGTTTAAAAGAATTCCTCTCGCTCCACGATGCCATACCACTCAGTGTTGAACGAGGCACCCACTGGCCTTCTTCAGCTTGAAGATGGAGGGACAAACGAAGCGGCTTTGAGATAAACGTCCATCAGAGGGCGCTCTAGGGGAGTTTGCTATGCTAAAAAGGTTATTGGTCGTTTAAAAGAATTCCTCTCGCTCCACGATGCCATACCACTCAGTGTTGAACGAGGCACCCACTGGCCTTCTTCAGCTTGAAGATGGAGGGACAAACGAAGCGGCTTTGAGATAGACGTCCATCAGAGGGCGCTCTAGGGGAGTTTGCTATGCTAAAAAGGTTATTGGTCGTTTAAAAGAATTCCTCTCGCTCCACGATGCCATACCACTCAGTGTTGGACGAGGCACCCACTGGTCTTCTTCAGCTTGAAGATGGAGGGACAAACGAAGCGGCTTTGAGATAGACGTCCATCAGAGGGCGCTCTAGGGGAGTTTGCCATGCTACAAAGGTTATTGATCGTTTAAAAGAATTCCCCTCGCTCCACGATCCCATACCAATCAGTGTTGAACGAGGCACCCACTGGCCTTCTTCAGCTTGAAGATGGAGGGACAAACGAAGCGGCTTTGAGATAGACGTCGATCAGAGGGCGCTCTAGGGGAGTTTGCTATGCTAAAAAGGTTATTGGTCGTTTAAAAGAATTCCTCTCGCTACACGATCCCATACCACTCAGTGATGAACGAGGCACCCACTGGCCTTCTTCAGCTTGAAGATGGAGGGACAAACGAAGCGGCTTTGAGATAGACGTCCATCAGAGGGCGCTCTAGGAGAGTTTGCTATGCTAAAAAGGTTATTGGTCGTTCAAAAGAATTCCTCTCGCTACACGATCCCATACCAGTCAGTATTGAACGAGGCACCCACTGGCCTTCTTCAGCTTGAAGATGGAGGGACAAACGAAGCGGCTTTGAGATAGACGTCCATCAGAGGGCGCTCTAGGGGAGTTTGCCATGCTAAAAAGGTTATTGGTCGTTTAAAAGAATTCCTCTCGCTCCACGATGCCATACCACTCAGTGTTGAACGAGGCACCCACTGGCCTTCTTCAGCTTGAAGATGGAGGGACAGAGGAAGCGGCTTTGAGATAGACGTCCATCAGAGGGCGCTCTAGGGGAGTTTGCTATGCTAAAAAGGTTATTGGTCGTTCAAAAGAATTCCTCTCGCTCCACGATGCCATACCACTCAGTGTTGAACGAGGCACCCACTGGCCTTCTTCAGCTTGAAGATGGAGGGACAAACGAAGCGGCTTTGAGATAGATGTCCATCAGAGGGCGCTCTAGGGGAGTTTGCTATGCTAAAAAGGTTATTGGTCGTTTAAAAGAATTCCTCTCGCTCCACGATGCCATACCACTCAGTGTTGGACGAGACACCCACTGGCCTTCTTCAGCTTGACGGCGGAGGGACAGACGAGACGAGATAGACGTCCATTGGAGCGCTCTTGGGCAGGAAGATGTTATGTCTGTCGACCATGTGGTCCTTGAGGCTGTGGCCATACGAGTACCTGGCCTCGCAGGCTGGGCAGTGGTAGCCCTTGGCCTCCGTGTGCTGCGCGAACTCGTGCCGCTTCATGGTGGAGCGGTCCATGAAGCCCTTGCCGCACGTCGGGCAGTGACAGCTGTACTTGCCGTAGTGGCACGCCAGATGGCGCCTCAGGTGGCTGGGCTGCGACAGGACGCGACCGCACAGGTGACACGTGCATTTGTTGGCATTTCCGGTGCCGGCGCTGGGTCCGCCAGAGGGCGCCGAGGCGGCCGGGGACGCCAGTCCGCGCTGGTGAATGACTAAACTCGGCGGAAGCAGCACCTAGAACGGGAAAAACCCAGAGCTGTTATTGTGGAGAGAACGGGTAATCTCAACACTTTTACAGTATCCACAGCGGGCAAACAACCAGGGATGTTACAGTACCAGGAACTGACAACAGAAAAAGTGCGTATCTCATACAGTCAAAAAGTGTCTCTATCAGTGGTTAGACAATGAATCCCTCATTGAGCTGAAGCATCTAAAACACAGGAGCTGTCTGATACGCGGAGGCGTGCACACCCACAGGGTCGCCCAGTGTGGTGTCGTGCACACCCACAGGGTCGCCCAGTGTGGTGTCGTGTGGCACACCCACAGGGTCGCCCAGTAAGGTGTCGTGTGGCACACCCACAGGGGCGCCCAGTGAGGTGTCGTGTGGCACACCCACAGGGGCGCCCAGTGAGGTGTCGTATGGCACACCCACAGGGTCGCCCAGTGAGGTGTCGTGTGGCACACCCACAGGGGCGCCCAGTGAGGTGTCGTGTGGCACACCCACAGGGGCGCCCAGTGACGTGTCGTGTGGCACACCCACAGGGTCGCCCAGTGAGGTGTCGTGTGGCACACCCACAGGGGCGCCCAGTGAGGTGTCGTATGGCACACCCACAGGGTCGCCCAGTGAGGTGTCGTGTGGCACACCCACAGGGGCGCCCAGTGAGGTGTCGTGTGGCACACCCACAGGGGCGCCCAGTGACGTGTCGTGTGGCACACCCACAGGGTCGCCCAGTGAGGTGTCGTGTGGCACACCCACAGGGGCGCCCAGTGAGGTGTCGTGTGGCACACCCACAGGGTCGCCCAGTGTGGTGTCGTGTGGCACACCCACAGGGTCGCCCAGTGTGGTGTCGTGTGGCACACCCACAGGGGCGCCCAGTGAGGTGTCGTGTGGCACACCCACAGGGTCGCCCAGTGAGGTGTCGTGTGGCACACCCACAGGGGCGCCCAGTGAGGTGTCGTGTGGCACACCCACAGGGTCGCCCAGTGTGGTGTCGTGTGGCACACCCACAGGGTCGCCCAGTGTGGTGTCGTGTGGCACACCCACAGGGTCGCCCAGTGTGGTGTCGTGTGGCACACCCACAGGGTCGCCCAGTGTGGTGTCGTGTGGCACACCCACAGGGGCGCCCAGTGAGGTGTCGTGTGGCACACCCACAGGGGCGCCCAGTGAGGTGTCGTGCACACCCACAGGGGCGCCCAGTGAGGTGTCGTGTGGCACACCCACAGGGGCGCCCAGTGTGGTGTCGTGTGGCACACCCACAGGGGCGCCCAGTGTGGTGTCGTGCACACCCACAGGGGCGCCCAGTGAGGTGTCGTGCACACCCACAGGGGCGCCCAGTGTGGTGTCGTGTGGCACACCCACAGGGGCGCCCAGTGTGGTGTCGTGTGGCACACCCACAGGGGCGCCCAGTGAGGTGTCGTGCACACCCACAGGGGCGCCCAGTGAGGTGTCGTGCACACCCACAGGGTCGCCCAGTGTGGTGTCGTGTGGCACACCCACAGGGGCGCCCAGTGAGGTGTCGTGCACACCCACAGGGGCGCCCAGTGTGGTGTCGTGTGGCACACCCACAGGGTCGCCCAGTGAGGTGTCGTGCACACCCACAGGGGCGCCCAGTGTGGTGTCGTGTGGCACACCCACAGGGGCGCCCAGTGAGGTGTCGTGTGGCACACCCACAGGGGCGCCCAGTGAGGTGTCGTGTGGCACACCCACAGGGTCGCCCAGTGAGGTGTCGTGCACACCCACAGGGTCGCCCAGTGTGGTGTCGTGTGGCACAGCCACAGGGGCGCCCAGTGAGGTGTCGTGCACACCCACAGGGTCGCCCTGTGTGGTGTCGTGTGGCACACCTCGCCGTCCCTGGCTACATCCGGGTTCTATCGGTGCGCCATCGACACAAAGAATTGTAACCAGCGGCCTAATCTTACATCTATGTTATCGTCCAGTGTGCTTGGCCAGGCCAGCGGTGCGGGGGGTGGGGGGGGGGGGGGGGCTCGGCCAGGCCAGCGCATACGGCCGGTCAGTGGTTCAAATGGCCTGTGTGCGAAAGTCTAACAAATGTTAGTGCAGGAGAACGATCCCATGTGTTTCTTTGCAACAGAGTTTTACTCTCGGAGACCCTCTCTACCTTCACCTGCCCTATTTTCACGATGTGACCTTCAGAGATTAAAGGGCCCTACTTAAACCAACCAACGAACTTAATTCTCTTCTGTTTGGACATAACAACATGGACTGTGTGTTAAGACCCCCCCCCCCCCACCATACACACACACACACCACATGGGATGATGAGAGGACCTTGTCCAGATTCACATTCCGCCCGTAAGCCATATTTATTATGACGAAAATTCGTCATATGTCAGTTGGTCGTGTTTGTTCGTTCGTTTGACCTAACGGCTGCATACATCGGTTCGCAGTCTTCAGTATCTAATAGCTAGGCTATAGGGCTACACCATACTCGTCACCCAGGTTAAAAGGTCAAAGGCCAAGGTCACAGCGATTTTTTGAAAAAATAACTAAAAACGCTTATATCTCCGTTAATATTGATGCTACAGATCTCTGGTCAGTTTCAAGATGTGCTGGCATTTAAGGCGCAATTTTCGGGTATTGTTAACTTTTTGATGCGTAATACTCATTTTCGAGTAAAATGAGGTAATAAGTTTTGCGGAAAACGCACTAAATGACCTCTCAGTTTTCTCGCTTTTGGGCACATTTGCCATCATGCTATCGCTATGACGTTCTAACATGCCATAGAATTATGAATTGAGATGAGTTGTGTCGAATCTTAGAGTTTTCTGATGCGTCACGTGACGTCACGATGACGTCACTTTTGGTACTTAAAACAAATCGTCAAAAATCAGAAAAAAATTCTAAAAATGAGAAAGTAGCATCATATTATAGGAAACGTAGTTCCTCGTATAGCTGCAAGCTAAAAACAATATGTTCCTATCTTACTTCCGGTTCCAGGGCCGACGGCATTTCTCTATGGGACTTCCCATGTTAAAGCGCTGTATCTTCAGGCTGGGAAAACTGTTTTGTCGTGTATTTCACAAGTGCCTCCATCAAGGCACACTGGGATTTTTTCCTTAGTTAAACATGATATATAGTAGCCTAAGTGCTTACCGCATGCGATTGGATCAAATAGTGACGTCACACGATTTTATTGAAATTTGGCCAATGGTGAAAGATACGGCTTTTTGGTGTTAGCAGAGGCTCCCACAGGCGTCCTATTCAAGCCATCACTCAATGCTCGCAGCTGTGGATGGATAATACTAAGCTGAGTCATAATCTATCCACATGGTTCCATAGTCATATTATTTTTCGGTATATAGTCAAAATCGTTTAACATGGGATCCTATGGGGAAAAATGAACTTGAGTGAATATGACCTACTTCCGCTCAAGCTATTTCAGTCTCCTTCACCACACAGTGAGGTAATATCACCTTAAAGCAAGTTATAAGAAAAACACGGCGATCTCTGTATTACTTTTTGTTTCCATGGCAACGAAGCCACTGGCCTAATGATAAACATACAGATTCTTGCCATTGAAAGAAAAATCGTCAAAAATCAGATAAAAATGCTAAAATTGCAAACTTTTCGCCAACTAGTTGCCAATAAGCATCTACAGATCACTTAATGCTTCAATCAGGCGAATGTTGCTCAGTTATGGCGCTAGAGCGCTTCAAAGTGGGACGGCACCTTTGCGAGGCCACCAATGATGAGTGAATGGGGATTGTGTCCATCTTGAAAACAACGTCAAAATTTAGAAAAACATGCCAGAGCTGTGATCTTTACGCGAAACGGTAGGGACCATTGATCTTCAGAGAACTAGTAAAGAAACAAATGAGTTGCTATATCACTTTGCCTGCGGTGTTCTTTCTTCTTGACCTAGGTCTCCGTGTCTCCGCAATGATGAACTAATGCAACTTTTGGCCATTTCGTCAAGCTATAGCTGAAGGACTATTCTTTCTATGGCCTAGCTCTTTAATCGAATAAGTTGTGGCAGTAAACCTTGGCGTATTGCCATTTGAACGTTGTCGTGCGTCACGTCATAACGTCACTATGACGTCATGACGTCACACTTCTTACGTAAGCTATTACTCAGCTATTATAAGGTATGGCGACCTTCGGGTCGCTTGACGTTGCAGGTTGTGTTCAGGGACAGTTTGTGCCGTGTGTAACTCTTTTGGCGCAGGGGATAAGTATGCGTCAAAAATGACGTCATAGCTAACGTGCTCCTACGAAATGTTTGGTTTGCTATATTTTCAGCCAGTTTGGCAATAGCTGTCACAACCAGAGTTGATAAGTAGGCATATTAAAAAAATAAAAGCCATCTTGAGCATTTTCGCGAACGTCAAATGACGTCATGTCACGTCACGATGACGTAGTATTAGATAAAATGTTAAATTCGTACTGCCATTCATAATGAGTCAAGCAATCGCTCTTGAGAACAAAAATTCATGTTCACTTAAACACGTCGTCTTCAGAGACACCTTATGGCGAGGGGGCTAACTGTGCGTCAACGTCATGCTCTATATACTGACTGATGCTTTATATACTGACTGATGCTCTATATACTGACTGATGCTCTATATACCGACTGATGGTCTATATACCGACTGATGAACTATATACTGACTGATGTTCTATATCAGGACTGATGCTCTACCGGCTGATGCTCTACCGACTGATGTTCTATATACCGACTGATGCTCTGCGACTGATGCTCTATATACCGACTGATGCTCTACCGACTGATGCTCTATATACCGACTGATGCTCTACAGACTAATGCGCTACATACCGACTGATGCTCTACCGACTGATGCTCTACCGACTGATGTTCTATATAACGACTGATGCTCTACCGACTGATGCTCTATATACCGACTGATGCTCTACCGACTGATGCTCTATGTACCGACTGATGTTCTATATACCGACTGATGCTCTATATACCGACTGATGCTCTATATACCGACTGATGTTGTATATAAAATGTTATACTATATACACCGACTGATGCTCCATATACCGACTGATGCTCTACCGACTGATGCTCTATATACCGACTGATGCTCTATCGACTGATGCTCTATATACCGACTGATGCTCTACCGACTGATGCTCTATATACCGACTGATGCTCTATATACTGACTGATGCTCTATATACTGACTGATTCTCTATATATCGACTGATGCTCTACCGACTGATGCTCTAATATTTAATAAAATACAATTTAATGATGAGGCTGGCGCACATTGAGAGATTTAGGTCTTCTGGTATCATTCATCAGGACCCGGCCAAGTCAATGGCACGGGGGTGTAACAGAGCGCCAGGCCACACAACACCGGCGTCTTATCCATACTTAGCAGGCGAAAACAATGTCACTTCGTCGGAGGGTTTATGAATGACGCCAGATCATTGCTGACTAAAAAGTAGCCTTCCGTCGCAAAGTGCTGTCATTATCAGATGATGTGTCTGCTTCGGGTAAGACAACACGCAGCGCTATCTTCGGCACAGTGTGTCACGTGGCACATCCGCAGCGCTACCTGGCTTACAGTTACCCTTAGAATTGGTATAAACATCCCTGACACAGATGTGTCTTTTGCTGCAACCGCCCGTGGCATTATGTATGCTGTCCTATGGCGCAGTTAGCTAACGCACCTCATAGGCGGAGGAACCGGGGGGGGGGGGTATCCGGGGCACGTGCCCCCCCCCCCTAACAAAATATAGGGGGGGGGGTCAAGGTATCTTTATGCCGCCCACCCCCACCCAATAATTCATATGCTGCTTACCAAACTAACACGTAATAACTTGAAACATCTTTGTATGGGCGCGTCATATCAGGTTATATATAGAACCACGAATCAATGCAGTATTGCAATTGCTGAGCAAGTCGCTTCCAACGTGGTGTTTTGTGCGAAAAACACACAACATATAGCCAAAGATATTAGTACACCAAGATAGGTCATACGGCGATTTCATTGTAATCGTTCTCCGGTGGCGCCGCCAAGCGGTGAGCGCGTAGTGTTGCACAGTGCCGCCGTCAACAGGCATCAACTTCAAATTTCTTCTGCCATGAATGGCGCGAATTCGCGAAAAAAATGTCCAGGAACGTCGTTTTTCAGATTCCCCAAGGAAAAATAAAGATAAAACCTGCGTCGTGCTTTAATTGTATCAGTCATGGATATGGTGCATCGATTGTCACCTCCACAACTGCTGACAATTCTCTATTATTGCCCACGACGAAGCAGGCGAGTGATGCCAGTAAAGGCATTTCAAAATCGATCAGGCAAAGTAAATCAGAGGCGGTGGGGGGGGGGGGGGGTGTAGGGGTCCCCCACAGCGTATTAGAAACTCAGTAGGAAACCACCTGCTGGTTCCCCTGACACCTGTGCTAAATAATTATGAAGTTGTAGTCTTATTCTATTATAATCGCTAACAAGCAGCAACAAAATGATCAGCAAGTTAGAGAAACCAGCCCCCCCCCCCTGACACCTGTGCTATATAATTATGAAGTTGTAGCCTTTTTATAATCGCTAACAAGCAGCAAAAATTATCAGCAAGTTAGGAAAACCAGCGCCCCCCCCCCCACCCCGCCAAATCAAACAGTAGACTGCCAGTGAATGACGTTCCCGGAATATATATCTATAGGACGCCTTGGTGGCACTGACAGCTAGGCCTAAACATTGCCGCATCAACACTACGAAATTACACATATTTAATGTCAAATACACATGAAAGCATGAAAGGATACCGCCAGGCTTTTTATCAACTCGATTAATAGCGATCATCATATTTTTAGTTAACAGGGCGCCGCTGATCACGCAGACTGCGTAGTCAGCGCAGTGGCAGCTCAACGTTACGCGCTCGCCGCATAGCGGCGCCACTATTCGCCGCATTACACATTTTACAATGGGCGCGGGCCGTATGACCTATCTTTGTGTACTAATATCTTTGATAAAGCCAATATAGAAACGTTAAATCACATGCTGCTACATTTTGGGTTCGTAAAACAGCCGATGAAGCCAGTAACCTTGAATCTCGACTCGGCAATTTGATTTTGATTATTGTTTCATATCCGTTAATTTATTCTAGCTTTGCATCAAATCAATTTTTTTTCCAGGCGGGGGGAGGGGGCACAAGGGGCACGTGCCCCCCCCCCCTCTTGCAGACCCTTAGATATATATTTGTGCCCCCCTCCCCCTTCCCATTCTGTGCCACCTGGCCAGGGGTAGGGGGAGGCCACAGGGGGCACGTGTCCCCCTTCCCTTTCAAACCCTAAGGTATTCTTTACCCCCCCCCGCCTCCCCCTTTTAAATTTTGTGTACCACCGAAACCTATCTATGAATGAACGAAACTATGACTAAGACCGAACGAAAAAAGCGACCCCGTACGCATGGGTGTGTCCAGGGGGGCAGAGGGGGCACGCGCCCTCCCCCCTTTCAGATCTAGGATATGTTTGTGGCCCCTCCCTCCCTTTTCAAATTATGTGCCCTCTGGCCAGTAGTTGTGGGCACAGGGGGCACGTGCCTCCCTTCCCTTTCAGACCCTAAAGTATACCCTCCCCCCCTCCCCTTTTTAAAGTCTGTGCTCCACGGTAACCTAGGTCTAAGGCGTTTACACGCATTCCTACTGTTCTCCCCCCCCCCCCTCCCCCGCCCTTGAAGAATTCGTGCTCATGCCCCTGGTACGTATTGGTTGTGGACCCCCCCCCCCAATCTCAACAATCTTCCTACGCCTATGCTCCTAGCCGGGCTTAACTGGGGGGGGGGGGGACTCAGACCAATCACGATGCGAGCATCATGTCACCACCTTGCCTGCAGTGTCTCGCTGTAGTCCCGCCCTTCCCCTGCCGGGAAGTGTCGTTATATAAGAAGCCAGCAGTCAACGCACAAAGCGTTACTGCTGAACACCAGAGGGCAGCAAGAGACATTCATCAAGTGATTTCGCAGGCAACAGCAACAGAGGATTTCAGAAATTCACGCGAAGGCACTGTATGCAAGGTAAAGGATATTTTGTGGTGGACAGAAATATAATGATAGACATTCAGTCACGTTAGTTGTTAGTTGTATTTTATTGTCTCGCGGGTCGCTATAGTGCTGCTACCAAGCTACTTTTAGTTGAGATTTATCTTCGTATGTTAAAGGTAAGCAAACAAGAACGTGTTTCAGTAATACTCTTTTTTGTTGAAATCAATACAAAAAAGTCGCTCTCATAGCTGCAGAACGGAGATCTGGGCGCGAGCATTGTATGTATATGAGCGTTATTAGGGAATTGATGTCGCAAGATTGTCATGTGACCTTTGTTGTTGTGCGTAGATATTTGTTGATGAGGTTGCATTGCAGACACGATTGAGTGTTTTCGTTGTGTTCAAGCCAATGAAAGCGTTCAATGTATTTCGAATTGTATTTCTCTATGATAACATAATGTTGTCTCGCCCTTAAAGCAATATGCTTACATGCGCCATCTTAGACATTTTACATTTTAGAATCAAGACTAAAGGCATCTCAAAATTGATGATGCATATGTTTTATATCTCTTTGAGTCTGTAAAACAAACATTTCAACATAAAACTGCCCGGTTTATTTATATCGCGCGCGGACGTGATAGCGAGCCGCGGTCGACATCACACACAAAATACCGAACGGCGAACAGGCGCGTAGGGATATAAAGCCGGCCATCAACTTCTGCTCCGGTGACCAAAATGCTTCTCTCCGAATAGCCCGCAGGCTTTCCGGATTTAAATTCAAGAGAGAATATACTTATTTGACATAGAGAAGAGGTTGGTAATACAAAAAAATACGGAATATATTGCTTTAAATTTCAACTTAAATTTTAATTCTATGACATTCACTTAGAATTGATTGTTCTCTTTGTCTTTGGCTTGATAAAAATGGGATTATAAGTGAGTAGAGACAACGGGTAATAGAATAGTGTTGGTGTCTTACAAACTGTTTAACACCTTTAATAAGAATGAATAAAGACGCACGCATTTGAAAGTCGATCTGTCTGATAACTAGGCCATGATACCATGAGTGGTATGTGGGGGTGGGGGGGGGGGGGGGGGGGTAGGCGAGATGGGGTAGTGTGCCTCCAGATAAGTCAGAATTAATTCCCTAATCTAATGACATTATTCTTTTTGAAACGCCCCGTGCAAAATACAGGTTGGAACCGAGACCCAACCGACTCGGAGTGGGTTTCCCGGTGCTAACAAGGGATGTCAGCTGCCATTATTTTGTATCGAATGTAAAGCTCGTTGTGGTTCTTGTTTTTGTGATAGCGTGTAACTGTAAATAACACGGCTCGCGCCGCTAGGAGAGCCGTTTGTATCCACAGCCAGAGTTGCCTTTTGTGTGACGTCATGTGTGCGTGTTCTGCGCTTCACTAAAGTTATATATCCTGGAGACCACGAATGGTTATGTACCATTAGGCTTACTAATAGGGCCTTCAGACAGCACGTTAATAATGCGGATAAATAACACCATCATCCACTCGTATTAACATATGGGAGCCCAGGTGTGCGAAAAATGGGAGGGATACTTTACATATACATAAATACGGCAATAAATATTACGATAGGTCATACGGCGAGCGCCCATTGTAAAATGTGTGGTTACTGGGCTGACACCAACGCAGTCTGCCTGACCAGCGGCGTCCGGGGAACTACAAATTAGACTGGATCAAGGCGTCATATTCCGAGATGATAATGATAAACAACAAAGCCATGCTTAATGATTAGATTTTTTTTAAATACAAAAATGCAAACCTTGACAAAATCACATCGAATGGTTTGTGTGGTTTCTACGTATAGCTATTTCTGATCGAGAAGTACGCAGAACAGATGATGAACCAGTAGGCGCCTTGCTTTGGGCCGGAACGGTAGGCCGCCCGGTATACTCGAGCTCTTTTCAATCAACCGCCATCTTCTCCCGAATGTCCGACGCTGTTTTGAACGGGGCAAATCGATCGGCATTACGAATGGATGCGCGCGCATCTGACCCGCGTAAAAGAAATGTGGGGCGGTAAACTGATGAGTAATGGGCATATTAGTTCTACTGTGGGGATACACCCGAGTTATCAAAGAAATGCGCCCGGTATCTACATAGAGCATAAGTGACCCTCGTGCATCTCGTGGGATCTCGATCAGATCAGTAAAACTGCTCAGCCTAATTGAAGCAAGCTGCGTCGTCACATTTACTGTGTGAGAATTTTAGGAAAGGCCTAGAAACTGTTCCAAATATGCCTATATCAGGCTGCATGAATGTAAACGAAATCGGTCGAATGACGTGTCCTACCCAATGTTAAGATATACTGCTTTCGGCATTTACTAATTTAGTGATGTTTGGTTGCACCACTAAATTAAGACATCCTGAAACTTTCAGATTTTTTTTCTTTAAAACGAGAAATGTGTTATTGATTTAGTTACACATATGACGTAATATAGACTAGTGCGATGTGAAGACATCACGACTGTCAGACGGGGGGTGGGGGGGGGGAGCACTACATAAGGTTAGCCGCATTATATGTTGTGGCCATAACCATGGGCTCATGGTACGACACATTTACACATTATTTACTAACAGTGCACCATCGTCTATAATCCTAAAACAGTGATCTGTGTATGCTGCTAGGTTACATATCATCTTGTCATTTTTTGTCTTCATTATTGTGTGGAAATTATCTCGGGTAACCTATTTGTCAAGAATAAGAATTTCGTATTTGATTTATCTCATTTCCTAGTACCTTTACATTCGGATTTAAGCCATAACTGCAATATCTTTCCTCTGAAAAGGAATTATCTGTCTGGATCGCTGTGGCTTCTACCAGTTAACATAGTTAAGTATATACAGTGGAACCCCGCCTTAAGTCCACCCCTGTAATGTGACCATCCGGCCATTGCGACCACTTTTTCCCAGTCCCGAATTTTTGCCTATAATTTAACATTGGCCTGAACCCCGCAAATGCTACCACCCCGCTAATCCGGCATTAAGACCACCAAGACCAGACCCAACCAATCAGTTTCAATGGAAGTCAACCCCGCTAATGCAACCACCGCAGTTTCGACGAATCTGTTTTGTAACTCGTAGACAACACTAAGCATCAAACGAACTGTTTTTACCCAATGAGTGTCCGTGAGTCCCGAGCCCTGAAACAAAGAGTAAGTGCTTTCCTTTGACGCGAGACCGTGAATGCACTTGTGGACATTGATGTGTACAAGGACATATGGGTTACATCAGGGACACGGCCGCGGGCTCCGTCTTTTTCTGCTAGTGAAATGTTTATTTGACAGATTAAAGGATACGTATTAACCTCTTGCCGACTGATGTATGTGTGTGGGTCAACATTGGTGGGTACAAAGACGGGTAACACACATCATTATTTGATCTGTTATATCAGGGACATGGCTTTGCTAGTGACATGTTTATTTTACATCTTAAACACTAGTTTCGCTCAACAGGCATGGCAATAGTGATTAACTGCTTGTAAACTGGCCGAGCCGTTGGGCTTCATTCATTTATACCTGACATGATTCTGGCTTGATGCTGAAGGTGTTCACGGTTCAATACCATAATGTGTATAAAAGAACGTCAGCGACTGTACTTGTTATCGTATTTATTTAATGAACATATGAAAGCTTTATTTATGCAACTGGATAAGGGAGCTCATGTGAGCCAGAAGCCAATTTTAGTAGGTGTAGTGTACCGACCACCGGATACCAACGTTGTTGCATTTAATGAGCAGTTCGACGAGTTATTGCATAAGATCTGCATAACCTCTGAAAAGGTGGTTTGTTATCTCGCAGGAGATTTTAACATTAGTCTGCTGAATATAGACTCTCATAGACCCACAGCTGAATTTATTGATTCAATGTTTAGCCATGCGTTTCTACACGCTATAAGCAAACCGAGCAGAGTAACAAGTACCACAGCTACGCTGATTGATAATATCTTCACTAACGAGTGCGATATTAACTCTTCCTGAAAGGCATTATGTACACAGATATTACAGATCATTTTCCTGTGTTCTATATATCAGAATATGCTAAGATCAATGTTGACAGAGTTAATTAACATCATGAAAAGGAATATGAGTAAGCCCAATATTGAGAATTTTTTTCATTGTATAACCAACGAAAACTGGGATAATATTTATGAAAGATACCAATAGTAAATCGCTTTTCCTTGAGCCAGTTACTAGTAGTGAAGTCCGCAACGCCCTTGCATCCCTAAAGAACAGCTCACCAGGATGGGACTCGCTAACAGCCAAAGTAATCAAAACGATTATAGATCCCCTCACCCAACCCTTAACACATGTAATTATTCTCTCATTTAGTGAAGTTATATTTCTCGAAGATCTTAAACGTGCAAAAGTAACATCAATCCTGAAAGGCCAATTTCAATTCTTCCAACATTCTCTAAAGTGTTCGAACAGCTGATGCAGAAACGTTTAACATCTTTATTAACAAGTAGGACTTACTACACAAAAACCAACTTGGTTTTAGATCAACTCACTCTACTACCTTGGCCCTTTTACTTCTGCAAGATAAACTAACGACTGCTAGGAAAATGGGACAAACTACTGTTGGTATATTTCTTGATTTCTCGAAAGCCTTTGATACGGTTGACCACGATATATTGTTTAAAAAATTAGGCAGATACGACGTAAGAGGGCCTGCTTTAACGTGGCTAAAAAGTGACCTCAGTGCAAGAGAACAGTTTGTAGTTTACAATAATACATTTTCGAACCGATCTCGAATAGTATGTGGAGTCCCGCAAGGTTCTGTTCTAGGTCCACTTTTATTTCTTTTATACATTAATGACTTGATGAATGTAAGTAAGCAATTGTTTGGAATCTTATTTGCAGATGATTACAATTATGGCGTAAAATCTTCGATTTTACGGCATCTATCACTTCGTTCTTTTGTCTGTCTGTGTGCGGGTGTGTGCGTGTGTGTGCGCGCGCTCTGTAGGTCGCAAAAGGCAACATTTTGTTCTGTAACTTTACCCATCGATAGGTATTCGACATATCTCGGTCAAGTTCGTTAGCGGGGTATGTACGTCAAAGGTCAAGGTCACAGGATTTTTTTGTTTGTTCCTTAACCATTGGGAGATAGGACCACAAATCGGGAAAGTCGCTATAACGTTCACAGTGTTCATTTAATGACGCTGTACATTATGTCACGTATTGAGCCCGTCGGTAACTTGTATCACGTCTTTGAATTTTGCAACTCGCCTAATTAGTTTGTCTGCAAAAAAATGCTAAACTTTAACATAAGACCTTACGAGAGCTATTAACTATTAAGAACAGCTGGTCCATCTCTATCGCCTGGTGACCTGTCAGGGCCCCCACGCCACGGCATGCCTTATCATACCATAACAAAGCGCGACGGGGTGGTGGGACAATTAAGTTGACTGTCGCGAGCGGTGACAGCGACCGCGATGCCAGTGTAGGCATACTGTTGTGGGGGGCGGGGCGGGGGAGGGGGGGGGGGTTCAAGCTGGGGTGCTGGGATGATTCAGTTGCTATGAAACTAATGTGCATGGTAGAGATGTAGTAACTAGAAATGTAGACCGAAACTAAATAAACGGGCAGTTTGGTTTTAGCTGTCCACCGAGTGAGATCGTTGAGCCTGGGAGAAACTATAGAATGATTTTACTTTTGGGATGGGGCCAACAATTGAGAGGATGCTCACTATAGCGACAGTTTTAGAGCTGCCGGATCTGAGGGGTCAATATGGATCTGAGGTATCAAATATGCCAAATATAGATCTGAGGGGTCAATCTGCATCTGAGGTATCACATCTAGATCTGAGGGGCTCAATACGTCACAAATAAAGTCAGTCAAGTCAATTATTAATGGCAAGGCCATTGTAGTGGACCGAAGACATAATTCGGATTTTACATTTTACGTCATTTTCACCCTACGGGTGACGCAATCTCGTTTAGGCATACTGTTGTATGGATATCAATTAAACGATTGAAACGCTGAATGGGGAATTAAACCACATACAGTATTGGTTACAAATTAATAATCTTGCTCTCAATCTCGATAAAACTAAATTCATGGTTTTTAAACCCAAGCGAAAGAAAATTAGTATTAACAGCAGTGTCATCATTTCTGGCGAAATTGTTGTACAAACTACTATCACGAAATTTTTGAGGGTACAATTAGACTGTGACCTTATGTGGAAACAACGCATAGATTATATTAAAGGTAGCTTTTAAACCCCTCTTATGCTGATAAAAAAAAAACAGTTCGCATATTGTCTGGAGTTAATAAATGGGCCCACTCAGCGCCGTTATTCGTAGCGAATAAGATTCTCCCGCTCACATCATTATACGAGTTTAGTGTTTTATCATTTATGTTTAAGCAATACAATGGATTGCAACCTCATATAATAAAAGATTTGTTTATAAGAAATACTGACATACATAAGTATAACACTAGAAGGTCGCAGCTATTACATGTTCCTAAGCACAAGTGTCAATTGACGAAAATATCTATGAAATATAATGGGATATATATTTTTAATAAATGGTTTGGTAAGGTAAACTTTCAATCATCGCTTAACCTTTTTAAGAGAAAAACTAAGGATAATTTGTTAAATATAATTGATACGAGTAATTTAATTTAACAAATATTAATGTTAATTTGATGTGTAACTAGCCATCACAATATAATGCTATCTGTTAATGAGTTAATAGAAAGAAAGAACTATTATAGCGCAACGATTGGGCCAAATCGATATTATCTAGATTGTTGTACACTGTTCCATGTACCGTTTTCTTTTTCTTTTTTTCCGTTTTCTTTTTCTTTTTCTTTTTTTGAGCCAATAAGCCGCGGCTTCTGCTCCTTGCTAACCAGTTCTGTATTATAGTGATTTGTGTACTCTTCATGGCAATAACGATTATTATTATTCGTACTAATTAAACCGCTATCCACCCCCCCCCCCCCCCTGCATCTCACGCCCCATTGTGTTGGCGTCAGTGATAATCTCAGTTATATTAATACTAACAGTTGTTATCGGGGAAGTTTTGATAATGAGACCACCCCGCTAATGAGACCACTTTTGCTCTGTCCCGTTCGCGGTCTTAATGGCGGGGTTATGTCACTGTACATATACCCATTTTGTCGTGTTTTTTTTTCTCAGTCCCCAGAGAAGACATCTGCAAGTCTCTCGATGTGTCCATCTGCGAATACATTTGTGTCAAAATTGCAGCTCTTGACTTAGCTTTTGATTTTATATGCCCGCAGATAGAAAACGTGTTTAAGTGATTAATCTCCATATACTTAGCCAGAACTGATACTGTCTGTGGATGCCTTCTCCAACCCAAAGTGTCTCGCCTTGAGTGATCTGGCCACCTGAGAGCCTCACGCTTTGTCTGTGTCTGTGTGGTTGCAGCATGCAGATCCCATGTTCGCAAAGAATAGCGGGTTACCCCTGGGGGCATGGCTCCACTCTCCCTTCCTTCTCCCATTGACACGATATGACCGAAACTGGTTAAAATCTCTTGATTATACAACCAACCAAGCAATCTCGTTCTCAATATGTGGCAAGGCATGGGCGGCACACCCCCACCACTGAAGTAATGTAGTACCCCCCCGCCCCCTCCCTCCGGGCGCCCTGGTCATGTCGCCTGAAACCGTTTTGCAGTAGTACTAGTTGTCATGTTCGTGCACAAGTACTTTCTTTGATTATGTATTAGTGTGACCGTGGCTGATGTAAAACATAACTTTCAGACATGGCGGAGGGCAGTGAGACCACTCTTCCCCACCAGGCGTCACCAGCAGTCCTGGCCGAGGACTTGGCCGCCTACCGAGTGGGTCGCGGACTATACATCTACCTCTCGCCCCTTCTTCTCGTCGTGGGTCTCGTCGGCAACGTGATATCGTTTGTGGTTATGTCCCGTCGCGCGGGCAAGCTGCCGGCGACCCACTTATACCTGTCGGTGTTGGCCGTGGTGGACGTGTTGGCGCTGTATGTCCCCTGTGTGCACGGGTGGCTCCTCCACATGGTCGGGGTCGACCTCATGCAACACATGGGCTGCGGCTGGTTCATTTTCGTATGGTTTGCCACCACCAATATCTCCGTCTACACCGTCGTCTGCCTGACAGTGGACCGCTGCATACAGGTCGTGTTTCCTTGGGCCGCCAAGCGAATCTGCACTCTTCGCAATGCCAAGATTGCGTTGACTGTGACGTCATTGCTCGCGACCACGCCATACTTGCATTTTCCGTGGTCGTTGGTGATGGCGCCACTAGAGGCCGCCGCTGGTCCCCGGCCTCAGGTTGCCACGGCGGACAACGTGACAAGCCTTCCCGCGACGGAGAATGACCCTGAATACATTTGCCAACCACGGGACGAAGCCACCTCTTCGCTTATTTTCGTATGGGCGTATGTAGACTTGACGATCTATTCGTTCCTCCCATTCGCTGTCTTGATGATCTGTAACTTCTCTATTCTGCTCAAGATGGCCAGACAGGCTAAGGCCTTTGGCAAGAACCAGCAGATTCCGCTCTCGGCCCCACGTACCAAGCCGACGACAAGCTCATGCCCGGTTCAAGGCGATGGGCAAAATAAAAAGCGAGATCACGTGACTCAAAATCGTATCGCTCATCGCATCGAGGACGAACACTCGAGGGTCAGTCCCCCTAGAAATCCTGGTAAAAATCAAGGCGACGATCATTTAAAGAATTCTTCGCAAGAGACTGGTCAGTGTCAAGGGCACACTCAAGGGCGGGTTAAGGGTCAAACTTTTAAGGGTCACGGACGAAGCGAATTGATTACGGTTATCAGGGTGAATGCGTCAGGCCCTACAGCAAGCACATCCCAAATGTTACAAACGTCGAGGCCAGGGCTCCCTAGCAGCCAGCCTAAGATGAGCCAAAAAAAAAAAACGACCATGCTTGTTCTGCTCAACGTCTTCTTCTTGGTTACGACGACCCCCGGCGTGTTTCTGCACATCGCTGAGCCTTACTGGGATCACTCTGATCCCCGCCAGGAAGCGCTGTACATGTTGGTGGTGGCGCTGTGCGACCACCTGATGTACCTCAACAACTGTCTCAATTTCCTCTTCTACCTAGTTGCCTCCCCGAAATTCAGAGAAGATGTGCGCGCCATGTTTAAAGCCATCAGGAACAAGGTCTCTCCGCTTAGATAGGTTTAGATATAATAAGGCTTAGATATAATAACATTATATAGGCATAGGCTTAGATATAATAACATATAGTAACATATAATAACATGTAATAACATAAGCTTACATATAATAGCATCATTGAGAGTCTTTTTTGTGTGGAATTCAAAGTGTGGTATGTTTTTGGTTTTTTTTCGCTTTCTTTTAACTTTGACATTAGACAGTGCGTCATTTAAACATCACAAGACACTGGAGTGAGACAAGCAAAAAAGTGACAAAAGGGACTGATCTCTTCAGAGAACGCTACACATAAATGAAAAACAAAACATAGTGAGTTTTGACTTTCCATGTCGTTAGTATATGTGTTGCGTAGACATCTGTCCACACAAAGTAGAATGATATACCTTCTATGTAGTACATGCATTATTAAGCTGGTTATCTTTGAATAGGTATAGTTTCTCTAACAGCTGTGGTGTTGTCCAACGAAATCACTCATTGTTCCGGGGAGATCCTTGGCCTCGTGTTTTCTAAACTAAAGCCATAGCCATGTCCGTCCGGTCCAATCCATATTAGTGTGACGTCACCTAACGTTGGGGAGTGAAACCCCTGTTGTATGACGTCACTCACCGTCACTGTTGGTGATGTCGATGTGACGTCATCACTGTGGTGATGTGCAACCCATATTAGTGTGACGTCACCTAACGTAACCTACTGTTGAAAATTTTCTTTTCGCGGGATGGTTGTTTTAAGCAACACGACATTTTCAGCATCATGAGGGATAAATTGGAGCACTATATAGTCGAAGCACAAGGAAGCACTCAAACCATATGTGAAAGCATTAAATAGCGTATTATCTCCGAAGACTTGCAGTGGCAACCGATATTAAGTTATACAATAACTAGCGATTTCTATCCTTACTTTACTGATCACAAATTTATTAATCCAGTTGCTGAACAAAGATAGCGGGATGAACTGCAGATGCCTGACCATGACTTTTCCAGCTTGTACAGGAATCGCATCTTTTGTATTAGTGACATTTTTATCGGGTTACATTTTAAGTGTTTTAATCGCTATTTGCCACGTGCTTCTAACCTGTTTAAATGGAACAAACGCGAGAAATAATATGCTTAATATGTATAAAATTACTCATATCGTAACACATATGACCTTTGAATGCAGCCAGGCAAAGGCAGTGTAGATCACATTGGCGGATGTTTTAGATATCGACAACATTGTCGCATTGAATTTATATTTGGGTTCGTTCAGAATAAGCCAGTCAATCATTTTGTTGTGTCACTCATATCATATTGCATTTATAAATATTGGTTGTTATTGGACAAACAAAATAGTATTATTAAAACCTATTAATCGAGTTATGATATACTATCTGCAGCATAATAGTGCAATATATAAATTAACGAAACTCTAGGAACATTGCTCTGATATTGAGTCAGTAATTAATGCACTATAGTTTTGACTGATGTAGTTATTATCTGCGTCTGTATTTGGCATATGCACTTGGAAATAATAAAAAAAAAATATAAAACGCTGTCGGTGTGATGTCATCCATTGTGGTGTTGTGCAACCCATGTCCATCGGACATCATTTACCGTGGAGTTGTACAACACAACCCCTGTCGGTGTGACGTCATCCACTATGGTGATATGCAAGCCCTGTCTGTGTGACGTCATTCTCTATGGTAATATGCAAGCCCTGTCTGTGTGACGTCATCCACTACGGTCATATGCAAGCCCAGTCGGTGTGACGTCATCCACTATGGTGATATGCAAGCCCTGTCTGTGTGACGTCATCCACTATGGTAATATGCAAGCCCTGTCTGTGTGACATCATCCACTATGGTAATATGCAATCCGAGTCGGTGTGACGTCATTGACAGCGGAAGGATTGGTTGTATATTCAGGACGCTTTAACCACTTATGGTCATATCGCGTCCATTGGAAAAGGAAGGGAGAGTGGAGCCATGTCCCTGAAGGACATGGGATCTTTATCCTGTGACCACACAGACACGGCCCCAGGGGACGACAGAGGAAGGAAACATACTCGATTTTCTAATGGTAAGCAGCGTGTCATTTTGGGTGGCAGCTGAAAGCTTGCATAACTCATATTAGTCAGCCGGCCAACTCCGGAACAATTCTGTTCATAAGGGTGTTTAGCAAAAGTTCTTGGCGAACACGAACGACGAAGTTGGAAAACTCGAAATCATTTACTAAGACAAAAACAAGGTAACTTCCCACCGGTAGGACAACAACGAAACTCCAAATACCGAAAAAAATGAAACTTGCTCAACCACCCGAACATTCTCCCCTTCTTTGATATCACTATGTCAATACACTACAACACTGTAGTTGCAGTTTACTCGAGAGGTTTATCTAGATTAATGCAATGCAAAACGTGTATGAAAAAAAAAATGATAACCACATGTCCGTTTAGCAATTCAGCAAATGGCACAGCTTAACTACTGGGCGATGCAAAACGTTTTTTTCCGATCTTCGGTCCCGTCCGGGCTGTGTTGCCACGTGGGGTCCCCCGTGGAGTCCCCGGTGATACAACAGCGACCACGTCGCCGATTTGGAGATCCCTGTTAACGCGAAACCATTTTTTCCTTGCGCTTAGTCGTGGTAACCACTCGCGCATCCATCGGTACCAACAATGGCGAACAAGTACCTGAACTCGTCACCATCGCTTTCTGGGATTGAATGCTGTTTCGTCAACCACTTCCGGCGCGAATCTCCCGCCCATCTGACCGGAGGTACACAATCCGACGGGTTGGCTGATTGGTATGTCAGTGGGCGCGAGTTCATTAGTCCCTCTGCTCCCACTACCGCACTCAACAGTTCCTCATCTGTTATATCGGCGGATCCCAATACGGCGTATATGGTCCTTTTGCTGCTTGGACCATAATTTCGTGAACACCGTTGAAATGAGGTGCGGCAGGCGGGTTGAAGTGCCATCTCACGGTCGGGGTTCTATCCTGAATTTGCTCTTGGTTTAAGGCATTTACGGGTTGAAGTTCGTTGTTTGCACCTACAAAGTTCGTCCCGTTGTCTGAGGTAATATCCTCAGGCAGCCCACGTCGAGCCGCCATCCTGCAGAAAGCGTTCAAAAACGAGTCTGTAGCCAGGCTGTAAGCCACTGCTAAATGCACGGCTCTCGTTGCAAAGCAAGTGAATAAGCAGAGGTATCGCTTCTGCCGAACTCTACCCCGGCCTTGCTTGGTGAGGAACGGGCCTGAGAAGTCGACTGACACTTGAGTGAATGCCCGAAGCGACGTTCGTGTACGCTGTTCCGGCAACGGAGCCATGGTCGGGACGAATGGAACAGCTCGTCTCCGTCGACACTCCATGCACTCCCTTTCCCAGTCTCTGATCGCTTCCCTGCCAGAGACAATCCAATAGCGTCGGGACAGGTGGGCCAACACTTGGTTTGTGACTCCATGTAGGTTCCGCTCATGACTTTTATCACTAACTGCGTTATTCTATGGTTACGAGGCAATATAATTGAGTAACGGGTTTCCCAAGGCAGGCATTCAGCATAGCGAAGTCTCCTATCGCACCTGAAGAGTCCCTCTTCGTCCACTAGTGGCTTTAGTGGCAGAAGCTTTGAACCTGTTGGTAGTTCCTTACCTTCAAGGCGCGCACGATTCTCCTGTGGGAACGCCTCTCGCTGCGCAAGCCGTATGTAATCTAGTTCGGCACCGGCTATCTCATCCGTCGCTATAGGTCCCTTCCTCCGCAGGTCAGACGGCAGTCGACAATTCTCAATAAAGCCCTTTACCCTTGCGTGAACGCGCAACTGTGTCTACCAACTGGAGTATCTGTCGGGTGCCAATGGACTTTCCTCGACTTCCGTAGATAAAGCCCATGACGCCACCGGCTGTCTCCTGTGCACCTTCTTGAGCTCTGTGTAACAGCCGATGTTGATTCTAGGTCTACCTTGTTCTCAGGCCACGTCGATTCGTCTCTCTCCAAGAACTCTGGGCCGTTCCACCAAAGCTTCGCTTGAGTAAGCGATGTGACGCTCAGCCCTCGAGAGAGCAGATCGGCCGGATTTTGTTTCGATGGCACGTGTCTCCATTGAGCGGGATTGCTATTCCTGTGTATTTCCCCAACGCGATTCGCCACGAAATTTTGGAACTGCCGGCTCCGTCCACGAAGCCAAAAGAGCACATCCAGGCTGTCAGACCACAGGACCCGCTTGCACTGATGTAGGCCCAGTGCTTGGCCGACAGCTTCGGCGAGTCGAAAACCGACGACGGCTGCCATTAGTTCGAAGCGTGGGATGCTGATAGCATGCAATGGAGCTACACGCGTTTTCGACGCTACGAGACGGCAGCTTACTTTCCCGTCACTGCTGACGTGTCTCGTGTAGACTGCAACCCCATATGCTTCACCAGAAGCATCAACGAATGCATGCAACGTCGTATCTGTCACCTCGTTGTCCACCCTGAGACATCGCGGCACGCGTATAGTCGGTAATTCCGTTCTGTGAACCACTGTTGCGCCTTCGCGACGGGCGATGAATTGATGTTTGAATTGATGAGGTCCCAGTCTACACCAGCCACCCACATCTTCTGAAGGAGAATTTTAGCCCGGATGATATATGGCGCTGGGAATCCCAGGGGGTCGAACAATGTGGCGATTCCTTTCAAGAAGGCACGCTTGGTATTGATGTGACCGTCCGGCGGTTGATTAACCCGAAAGCTAAACACGTCTTCGTTCGGAAGCCACAGTACGCCAAGGGTTTTCACGGCAGGCAGTTCACCTCGATCCAGATCAACTTCCTGTGCACAGTCTGAGTGAGGAATTTTCCGCAAAACGTCACTGGCGTTGGAGAGCCATTTTCTCGCGAGCATTCCGGCGGCTTCCCACACACATGTCGTGCTTGTAGAGATCCATTGCGTCTTCCATGTTTCGAAAGCGAATCCATATAGGTGCTCTTCAGGATTGCCTCTGCACCGCGTGGCCATTCCGTTGGGCATTTTCGGGCATGCTCTTGTACAACGAATTGAGCTTGAAAAGGAGAGGAATTGATTCCAAAGACTAGTCTTTCGAACTCATACACCTCTGGTTCTTTGTCTGGTTTAAGGTCTCTCCAAAAGAAGCGGTGGTACGGGCGATCCTTTTCTTTCAGTTTTATTTGAAGATACATTTCTTTGATGTCACACATCATTGCAATTCGATCACGTCGAAAGCGCAGACGAACGTCAGTTAGATCATTCTGAAGTTAGGTCCATGATGCACGACGTCGTTCAGGCACACTCCGTCATAGGTTGCCGAAGCGTCGAATACTATTCGCGTTTTTGTTGTTGATTTGTCCGGTCGCAATATGGGAAATAAGGCAAATACCAAAGCTCCTCATGCACTGGCTCCTTGCGAATGTATGCCTTCTGTATGTAGTCATGTACAACATCAGTGTACGCGTGAGCGATGTCGGGGAATCTCGTTAATCGCTTCTCGGTGTTTTCTAATCAGCGTAGGGCCATACTTTAATTATCCGGTAGAATCCCTCTTTCACTCTTCCACGGTAAACCAAACTTGATAGTGGCCCTTTTTGGGCCGACTTTGTGACTGCGTCCAGCGCAGCCTTGTCCGAGGAGTCTAGCACTTTCGTTGGCTGGGATTCTTCAACTTTCCAGAAACGGCGAACGAGCTGATTTAAGCTATCTGGCACATTGACGAAGAATGTGAAGTTGGTGCAACTTTTGTTTACTTTGTCTCCCAGGGCTCCAACGTAGGTCCAGCCAAGAGGAATGAGTCGTGCTATTGGCTGTCCCGGCGACCCTCACACATCTTGCATTGAGTAGAGCAAATCTGACTGGTCTACTCCAATCAGCAAGTCGACAATAGGCCGTAGGCCTAGATCTGAAAATATCATCCAGGCGCTTCCATTTCGACTTGACGGCGTTCCAGTTTACTACGGGCATATCACCAGTTACACGTCCCGTAGTGTACGCTGAGGCGGCTTGTGTAGTGTTCCTTGCTTTGTGTAGTGTTCTACACTTTGGATCGTAAATTCCACCAAGGTAGAGTTGAAGCTCTCCAAATTGTCGTTGAGCACGTTCACGGTAAGTTCTTGCGAAGTTCCCCTCAACTCAAGCTGAGCAGCGATATCACTGTTCAAGTAAGTCCTACTGCTGGCTTCGTCGAGGAGAGCGTTGACTTTTAACTTCCGTCGCCCGTTGCTGAGGAATACGGGGACTGTCCTGAGGGCCATGAAGTCTCTTGATTCGCTATGCTTGGTCATCATAGTTCTTGGCTTCTGCTCCCCTTCCATGGGAAAGGGCGCTCGCAATCCAGTGCCGCTGTCATCGACAGTCCGGGGGCTGGAATTTTCATTCTCAGCTGCCGTGACGGATCTTGGTGTGGTATTCTTGGGTTGATTCACATGCAACAGCTGGTGATGCGATGATGGACATCCGTCGACACCACAGAGCCCGGCACTTATACAGGCATGTCCTTGATGATTGCCTCCGAGGCATCGGAAACACAATTGGCTATTTCCAACCTGCGATGTACAGTCAACCTGCGGAAGGTTTCGCACGCCCACATACCATGAGAGGAGTCACAGAGCTTGCATTTGGTGACTTGCCCATTGACAGGTTTTGCAGGTTCTCGTTGAGTCACGAACGCCCGTCCATTGGATGACGTCTTTTCTCTTCTTTCCCGATCCTTAGTTATCCCAGAAACTGTCTCCGGTGCCGTGGTCATGAATTCCGATTCCCGGTCGATGAATTCCCGTAGTACCTCAACATTTTCAACGCGGTTTCCATCGCTTATCCACTGTTTGTATTTTGCGAGGAGTGACTTGTTGAACTTGCGCTGAATTGCGATGTAAAGAGATCCGTTTCTCTGTCATTTCCATCTCTTTTGGGTCTAAACTTCTCCAGGTCTTCCAGCCGAAGGGTGAGAGCTCGACGTTTGCCGCCATATTTTCGTTCAAGTCGCGTTTTGGCAACTTCATACGCTTCTGCGGAATAACCCACGTGTTCAACGACTCTGAGTGCACCCCTTTGTAGGCACTCACGCAGGCGTAACAACTTATACTGTGGCATAATTCTTGCTTTGTCAACACAGGCATCAAACGCAGCTCGCCACGCCTCATAGTTTCTTTTGTCACCAACAAACTTTGGTACATTTACCCTGGTTAGTAACGTTGATGAATCGAATGACCCACCACCAGCGTCTTCAGTCAGCCATGGGTGGCTAGGGCCTGCATTCTCTGAGCAGTTGTACTGCTGTTGATGAAATCTCGGGTAGATTACCACAGTCACTGAATCCTACAGGCGGCAGGAGTTATACGATCGATTTTCTTTTTTCTCTGTACCAGTTGCTGGGACAGCTCCATTTTTATTTTCTGCATCGCACGATAGTCATTCAAATATTTCTGGACATTTTGATTGGTATCAGTAAAAGTGTCCTCTATATCTTCCAGGTCTCGTGACACTAGTCTCACATTTCTCAGTTCTCCGACGCTTTCATAATAGTCCTCTAACCGGTCACACGATGCGATGACAGATTCGAATGCCACAGCAAGGTTTTCCAAATTCAAATTCATCTCATTATGCGATGCGCCGCTTCCCAGTGTACCTCAAATTTCCTGTTATACTTGCTATTTAGCCCAAATTGCCAGTTATGTGCGATATTTAGCGCAAATTGCCCGCCGAAAGCTCTATTTTGCGAACAGAAGCTCCATTTTGCCAACAGAAAGCTCTATTTTGTCAATAGAAAGCTCTGTTTTGTCAACAGAAAGCTCTATTGGGCATAAGTTGCTCTTCCAGGCTGCCAGCTATGCTGAATTGCCACTAGTGGAGCAGATAAGTGAAAAAATCGTTCAGTTTGTGAGACAAGCACCAAACTTGGCAAGGACGTTCCCCTGGGTCTAGTTTTTAAAAAAAGCCCGTTAGCCACATAAAAATGCAAAATGGCGGCCATTTTTCAAGATGGCCGCCATTTTCATCATAAAAATACGACTTACGCCGTTAAAATTGACTGAGTAGTCCGACTGTAATGATTTTGATGTCGATTTATATGTCTTAGACCACGCCAAAACCGAATTTCCAGATCTTAAAATCAAAATGGCTGCCATTTTTCAAGATGGCCGCCAATTTACCATAAAAATACGATTTCCGCCGTTAAAGTTGACTGAGTAGTCCGACTTTAATAATTTTAATGTCGATTTATATGTTTTAGACCACGCCAAAACCGAATTTCCAGATCTTAAAATCAAAGTGGCTGCCATTTTTCAAGATGGCCGCCAATTTCAGCATAAAAAATTAATTTCGCCGTTAAAGTTGACTGAGTAGTCAGACACTTATTTTGATGTAGCTAAAGATGCAAACGAACGTGGCAGACACCATGAGCAGACAACGGCTCAAAGAGTATTCTTTGAGAACGAAGACAGGTTGTACAAGGCGATGAAGGATATGGGCAATCCGTTCCAAGAACAAACAAGACACCTACTTGCGCTAGACACCAGAGCCATTGCCCATTCCAGTGCTGCTAAAATGGTTGCCACACACTATGAGATAGGCAGAGTCCGCTTCCACAGCTTTATAAAAGGTTTAGAAAATGATAAGGAATGCACTTTCTACGTACAAATCAAGAGGAATAAGATGGGCTTCTTTCGTCAAGAACAGGCTTCTGGCGATCCAAAGAAAAAGGGTTCTGAAAGAGGACTATCATCTCTTCTCCAAGTTGTTCATATCCTGCCAGTCCAAAGAGTGTGACCTGCGGGAGTTCTTTCGACATGAGAACCAATCTTACCCCGCTGCATTAAGTGGCAGTGGAAAACTCCACACATGTCAGAAGTACCAGCTTGCTGTCACTCTGCAGGCTCATGCCGCACTTCCACACGCGGAACCAGATGATGATGTCATCATCATTGACGGTTCAGCCTTGGTGAAATCCTTGCCACCCCGAACCTTAAGGACGTAAGAAGAATATGCAACCTTAGACGTTTTCCCTACAGTACAAGCATATTCTGCCAAGTACAAATAGACAGATGTTTTGTTTGATCTCTACCGATCATCCCGTCTGAAGGCAGAATAGGGCAAATCGTGGTTTCGTGCCAGACGCGGGTGACAGACAACGGAAAACTTCCCCCAAATTGGCGAATTTTCTTGAGGGACAACAACAAGACCGATCTTGCATCAGAGGGTAACAAAGTTATCACGATCAAAGCAAATGCCACAGATGTTCTAGTCATAGCAGTCAGTGTTCTGTCAGCCTTGCAGGACATTAGTCTGGAGAAGCTGTGGATTGCGTTTCATGTCCCATTCATGATCTCACCCTCTCCGTTGGACCAGAGAAGACAAAGGGCATTTTCTTCTTTCATGCCTTCACTGGTTGTGATGTTGTGTCGGCCTTTCGTAAAAAAAAGAAAGAAGACTGCATGGCAATCCTGGGATGTCTTCAGTAAACTCAGTCAATACCCACCAGTGGTGGAAGACGAAGACCTGAAGGTTCCGGAGAAGTTTGTAATCACACTGTATGACAGGTCCAGTGCATGTTTGCACGAAAGCAGAGACCTTACGAAGCCATTCCACCAATTCGAGCAGCCCTCCTTCAGCACGCCAAGCGGTCCGCCTACCAGGCAGGGTGCATATGGGGCCAGGCAACAGCGTGCGAGATTGATACACGAAGTCCTGCTGGCTAGGGATGGACGAAACAAGGTGAAACGTGGCAGACCTTCTGGATAACGCTTCCACCAATTGCACAGAGTTGCCAACAGGTGACAAAATGTGGCTGCAAAACAGAATGTTGTAGCAGGTGCAAGTGTTATCGTTTTGGTTTTACCCTGCACAGCTGTGTGCAGTTGCAGATGTGAGAACTAGCCCGCATTGTCGTGGATATTTCCAGTGGATCATATTAACTACCAAGAATGACACGTGGGCAACGCATGCAATAGATAATAGTTATCTTATCGGGCATATGGCCTCATATGGACAGAATAAATGATAATTAAGTGCATTTTGGCATTCTGTTAGCGACAAAACATGGGCACGGTTTCTGTGCAGATCAAGGGCACTTTACTTAGTATCCTTCAAATAGTGCAGGACATTTTTTTCTACACTTTGGTTGAAACTGGTATTCAACTTGTAATATTGTATGACTCTATATACGTACGTTTTGGAAATAAACGATATTAAAATGGTATAACAGTTCTCTGATGATCTTAAGATCTGCTATTTCGGTTTTGGCGTGGTCTAAAACATATAAATCGACATCAAAATAATTAAAGTCGGACTACTCAGTCAACTTTAATGGCGAAAATAGTATGTTTATGGTGAAATTGGCGGCCATTTTGAAAAATGGCAGTCATTGCGATTTTAAGATCTGCAAATTCGGTTTTAGCGTGGTCTAAAACATATAAATCGACATCAAAATCATTAAAGTCGGACTACTCGGTCAACTTTAACGGCAAAAATATTATTTTTATGATGAAATTGGCGGCCATCTTAAAAAATGGCAGCCATTTTGATTTTAAGATCTGGAAATTCGGTTTTGACGTGGTCTAAAACATATAAATCGACATCAAAATCATAAAAGTCGGACTACTCAGTCAACTTAACGGCGAAAATCGTATTTTTATGCTGAAAATGGCGGCCATCTTGAAAAATGGCCGCCATTTGGGAATTTTAAGTGGCTAACGGGCTTTTTTGGAAAACTAGTCCCAGGGGAACGTCGATGCCAAATATGGTGCTTGTCTCACAATGTGAACGATTCCGCTAAAAAAACACCCTTATCTGCTCCACTACACCTGAAGGCTATATTTGGCCCGCCGAATGCTCTATTTACCTCAAATTATGCCTTAAAAGCTCTATTTGGGCCAAATTGTATGTGTAATGGCCTACTTAGCCAAATGTACTCACTAAAACTCTATTTTGCCAACTGAAACCTCTATTTGACCCAAATTGTCAACTGAAGGCACTAATTGACCCCTGATACCCCAATTTGACCCCTCAGATCCCGATTTGACCTCTGAGATCCAGATTTGACCCCTCAAATCCAGATTTGTTCTTTGAGATCCCCTAGTGTCCATACGGTGAGGCGGCTACAATATCCACCAAATGCTTACCATGTGCATGAAAGCAATGAGGGATACAATGTTACATATTGTTATATATATATATAATTTTCAATTTTCGTCATATGTCGGTCGGTCGTGTTTGTTTGTCTGTTGCTATGTATGTCTGTTTCACGCAAAAACGGGAAGTCTTCTTATGGCCTAACAACTGCATGCATCGGTTCACAGTCTTCAGTACGTAATAGCTACGCAATAGGGCTTCAACATATTTGTCACGCAGATCAAAAGGTCAAAGGTCAAGGTCACAGCGATTTTTTGAAAAAATTACTAAAAACGCTTGTATCTCCGTAAATATTGAAGCTAAAGATCTCTGGTTAGTTCAGGATATGCTACCCCCCAAGGCATACATTTTCGGGTATTGTTCACTTTTTGATGCGTAATACTCATTTTCGAGTAAAATGAGGTCGTAAGTCTTGCGGAAAACGCACTAAATGACCTCTCAGTTTTCTCGCTTTTGGGCACATTTGCCATCAAGCTATCGCTATGACGTTCTAATATGCCATAGAAATATGAATTGAGATGAGTTGTGTCGAATCATAGAGTTTTCTGATGCGTCATGTGACGTCACGATGACGTCATTTTTGGTACTTAAAAAATCGTCAAAAATCAGAAAAAAATCTTAAAAATGAGAAAGTAGCATCATATTGTAGGAAACGTAGTTCCTCGTATAGCTGCAAGCTAAAAACAATATGTTCCTATCTTACTTCCGGTTCCAGGGCCGACGGCATTTCTCTATGGGACTTCCCATGTTGAAGCGCTGTATCTTCAGGCTGGGAAAACTGTTTTGTCGTGTATTTCACAAGTGCCTCCATCAAGGCACACTGGGATTTTTTCCTTAGTTCAACATGATATATAGTAGCCTAAGTGCTTACCGCATGCGATTGGATCAAATAGTGACGTCACACGATTTTTTTTAAATTTGGCCAATGGTGAAATATACGGTATTTTGGTGTTAGCAAAGGCTCCCACAGGCGTCCTATTCAAGCCATCACTCAATGCTTGCACCTGTGGATGGATAATACTGAACTGAGTCATAATCTATCCACATGGTTCCATAGTCATATTTCTTTTCGGTATATAGTCAAAATCGTTTAACATGGGATCCTATGGGGAAAAATGAACTTGAGTGAATATGATCTACTTCCGCTCAAGCTATTTCAGTCTCCTTCACCACACAGTGAGGTAATATCACCTTAAAGCAAGTTAGGAGAAAAACACGGCGATCTCTGTATTACTTTTTGTTTCCATGGCAACGAAGCCACTGGCCTAATGATAAACATACAGATTTTTGCCATTGAAAGAAAAATCGTCAAAAATCAGATAAAAATGCTAAAATTGCAATCTTAACGTCGCCATTAATACAGCTTCCAAATGTACTTATATATTTTCGTCCTCGACCTATGGTCGAATATCTCTTGTATATATATATATCTGAGGGTGGCTACTTCCAATAAGTTGCATTCTCACCCGAAAATCGTGTCGATGACGTATTTGCGTATTCCACTAATGGTGTGACAGACATATTAGATGAGCGACAGACATTGTCTAGTTATCACTATTTACACTCGTACAAATTGCTTCATAAACTTTGAAATACTAAATTTGTTTGCATAATTGATTATATTTATATCAGCTTTGGTAGATTTCACCGTTTTTAAATGTGCCCCAGACCGACATGTTTGTGTGATGCAGGTTTGCGTTGCGCATTTTGGTGTGGCGTAGGTTTGCGTTGCGCATTTTGGTGTGGCGTAGGTTTGCGTTGCGCATTTTGGTGTGGCGTAGGTTTGCGTCGCGCATTTTGGTGTGGCGTAGGTTTGCGTTGCGCATTTTGGTGTGGCGTAGGTTTGCGTTGCGCATTTTGGTGTGGCGTAGGATTGCGTTACGCATTTTGGTGTGGCGTAGGTTTGCGTTGCGCATTTCGGTGTGGCGTAGGTTTGCGTTGCGCATTTTGGTGTGGCGTAGGTTTGCGTGGCGCATTTTGGTGTGGCGTAGGTTTGCGTGGCGCATTTTGATTGGTTGGTGACGACCGACAAGCGTTCTGATAAACATGGAATGCGAAAGTCCTTTGCAATAAAACATATTTTTTATTGAATGTCACACCGTAACATCATGACCGTACACCATTACGAATGCTGGACACAGAAACAAAGGAATGTCCACACGAAAAGGACACAGGCGGCGGGCGGGTGACGTTAAGATCTACCGTCGCAATAATTATTATCATAATTAAAATACGCCGATTACTTTTCTCTAGCACCCCTAAACAATCCCCGTTCTATTGGGTCCACATAAAGGAAGAAGATCTATAAAAAATTACAGCATCTGCACAATTTCGAGAGACCTTTCTAACTAAGATATGCCTCACATCATGTTAGGCTACTTGTCAACGCAACAAGCCAAGCGTTCTGGATTAGGTTGAGAGAAGGGTAATCGTTGTTCTGCCTCGTCCTAGATATCCAGGACCAGATGTCTCGGTAACAGAGAATTAAAAAATACGATCGCAGCACTGGTCCACCCTACATGGCAGGTGTGGACTTGTTGGGCCGCCGGCGGTCGCTTCCGCATCAACCGGATAAAAACATAAACACTCTCGCCTAAATGTGGTGAACTGGTTCTTGCGGTTACCGGAGAGGTTGTAATCATAAATCTCGGTGAGCACTGGCCATCTCTCTGATCGCCCACCAGGTCTCAGCAGAAGCCATCTCTCTGATCGCCGACCAGGTCTCAGCAGAAGCCATCTCTCTGATCACCGACCAGGTCTCAGCAGAAGCCATCTCTCTGATCACCGACCAGGTCTCAGCAGAAGCCATCTCTCTGATCGCCGACCAGGTCTCAGCAGAAGCCATCTCTCTGATCACCGACTAGGTCTCAGCAGAAGCCATCTCTCTGATCATCGACCAGGTCTCAGCAGAAGCCATCTCTCTGATCGCCGACCAGGTCTCAGCAGAAGCCATCTCTCTTATCACCGACCAGGTCTCAGCAGAAACCATCTCTCTGATCGCCGACCAGGTCTCAGCAGAAGCCATCTCTCTGATCGCCGACCAGGTCTCAGCAGAAGCCATCTCTCTGATCACCGACCAGGTCTCAGCAGAAGCCATCCCTCTGATCACCGACCAGGTCTCAGCAGAAGCTATCTCTCGGTAACAGAGAATTAAAACATACCATCGCAGCACTGGTCCACCCTACATGGCAGGTGTGGACTTGTTGGGCCGCCGGCGGTCGCTTCCGCATCAACCGGATAAAAACATAAACACTCTCGCCTAAATGTGGTGAACTGGTCCTTGCGGTTACCGGAGAGGTTGTAATCATAAATCTCGGTGAGCACTGGCCATCTCTCTGATCGCCCACCAGGTCTCAGCAGAAGCCATCTCTCTGATCACCGACCAGGTCTCAGCAGAAGCCATCTCTCTGATCACCGACCAGGTCTCAGCATAAGCCATCTCTCTGATCACCGACCAGGTCTCAGCAGAAGCCATCTCTCTGATCGCCGACCAGGTCTCAGCAGAAGCCATCTCTCTGATCACCGACCAGGTCTCAGCAGAAGCCATCTCTCTGATGGCCGACCAGGTCTCAGCAGAAGCCATCTCTCTGATCGCCGACCAGGTCTCAGCAGAAGCCATCTCTCTGATCGCCGACCAGGTCTCAGCAGAAGCCATCTCTCTGATCACCGACCAGGTCTCAGCAGAAGCCATCTCTCTGATCACCGACCAGGTCTCAACAGAAGCCATCTCTCTGATCACCGACCAGGTCTCAGCAGAAGCCATCTCTCTGATCACCGACCAGGTCTCAGCAGAAGCCATCTCTCTGATGGCCGACCAGGTCTCAGCAGAAGCCATCTCTCTGATCGCCGAGCAGATCTCAGCGGAAGCCATCTCTCTGATCGCCGACCAGGTCTCAGCAGAAGCCATCTCTCTGATCACCGACCAGGTCTCAGCAGAAGCCATCTCTCTGATCATCGACCAGGTCTCAGCAGAAGCCATCTCTCTGATCGCCGACCAGGTCTCAGCAGAAGCCATCTCTCTTATCACCGACCAGGTCTCAGCAGAAACCATCTCTCTGATCGCCGACCAGTTCTCAGCAGAAGCCATCTCTCTGATCGCCGACCAGGTCTCAGCAGAAGCCATCTCTCTGATCACCGACCAGGTCTCAGCAGAAGCCATCTCTCTGATCACCGACCAGGTCTCAGCAGAAGCCATCTCTCGGTAACAGAGAATTAAAACATACCATCGCAGCACTGGTCCACCCTACATGGCAGGTGTGGACTTGTTGGGCCGCCGGCGGTCGCTTCCGCATCAACCGGATAAAAACATAAACACTCTCGCCTAAATGTGGTGAACTGGTTCTTGCGGTTACCGGAGAGGTTGTAATCATAAATCTCGGTGAGCACTGGCCATCTCTCTGATCGCCCACCAGGACTCAGCAGAAGCCATCTCTCTGATCGCCGACCAGGTCTCAGCAGAAACCATCTCTCTGATCACCGACCAGGTCTCAGCAGAAGCCATCTCTCTGATCACCGACCAGGTCTCAGCAGAAGCCATCTCTCTGATCACCGACCAGGTCTCAGCAGAAGCCATCTCTCTGATCACCGACCAGGTCTCAGCAGAAGCCATCTCTCTGATGGCCGACCAGGTCTCAGCAGAAGCCATCTCTCTGATCGCCGAGCAGGTCTCAGCAGAAGTCATCTCTCTGATCGCCGACCAGGTCTCAGCAGAAGCCATCTCTCTGATCACCGACCAGGTCTCAGCAGAAGCCATCTCTCTGATCATCGACCAGGTCTCAGCAGAAGCCATCTCTCTGATCGCCGACCAGGTCTCAGCAGAAGCCATCTCTCTTATCACCGACCAGGTCTCAGCAGAAACCATCTCTCTGATCGCCGACCAGGTCTCAGCAGAAGCCATCTCTCTGATCGCCCACCAGGTCTCAGCAGAAGCCATCTCTCTGATCACCGACCAGGTCTTAGCAGAAGCCATCTCTCTGATCACCGACCAGGTCTCAGCAGAAGCCATCTCTCGGTAACAGAGAATTAAAACATACGATCGCAGCACTGGTCCACCCTACATGGCAGGTGTGGACTTGTTGGGCCGCCGGCGGTCGCTTCCGCATCAACCGGATAAAAACATAAACACTCTCGCCTAAATGTGGTGAACTGGTCCTTGCGGTTACCGGAGAGGTTGTAATCATAAATCTCGGTGAGCACTGGCCATCTCTCTGATCGCCCACCAGGTCTCAGCAGAAGCCATCTCTCTGATCGCCCACCAGGTCTCAGCAGAAGCCATCTCTCTGATCACCGACCAGGTCTCAGCAGAAGCCATCTCTCTGATCACCGACCAGGTCTCAGCAGAAGCCATCTCTCTGATCACCGACCAGGTCTCAGCAGAAGCCATCTCTCTGATCGCCGACCAGGTCTCAGCAGAAGCCATCTCTCTGATCACCGACCAGGTCTCAGCAGAAGCCATCTCTCTGATGGCCGACCAGGTCTCAGCAGAAGCCATCTCTCTGATCGCCGACCAGGTCTCAGCAGAAGCCATCTCTCTGATCGCCGACCAGGTCTCAGCAGAAGCCATCTCTCTGATCACCGACCAGGTCTCAGCAGAAGCCATCTCTCTGATCACCGACCAGGTCTCAGCAGAAGCCATCTCTCTGATCACCGACCAGGTCTCAGCAGAAGCCATCTCTCTGATCACCGACCAGGTCTCAGCAGAAGCCATCTCTCTGATCACCGACCAGGTCTCAGCAGAAGCCATCTCTCTGATCGCCGACCAGGTCTCAGCAGAAGCCATCTCTCTGATCACCGACCAGGTCTCAGCAGAAGCCATCTCTCTGATCACCGACCAGACCTCTATGAGCTGACCAGACCGCTATGAGCTGACCAGACCGCTATGAGCTGGCCAGACCGCTATGAGCTGGCCAGACCGCTATGAGCTGACCAGACCGCTATGAGCTGACCAGACCGCCATGAGCTGACCAGACCGCTATGAGCTGGCCAGACCGCTATGAGCCGACCAGACCGCTATGAACTGACCAGACCGCTATTAGCTGACCAGGTCGCTATGAGCTGACCAGACCGCTATGAGCTGACCAGACCGCTAGGAGCTGGCCAGACCGCTATAAGCTGACCAGACCGCTAGGAGCTGGCCAGACCGCTACGAGCCGACCAGACCGCTATGAGCTGGCCAGACCGCTAGGAGCTGACCAGACCGCTATGAGCTGGCCAAACCGCTATGAGCTGACCAGACCGCTATGAGCAGGCCAGACCGCTATGAGCTGACCAGGTCGCTATGAGCTGACCAGACCGCTAGGAGCTGACCAGACCGCTAGGAGCTGGCCAGACCGCTATGAGCTGACCAGACCGCTATGAGCTGACCAGACCGCTATTAGCTGACCAGGTCGCTATGAGCTGACCAGACCGCTAGGAGCTGACCAGACTGCTAGGAGCTGGCCAGACCGCTATGAGCTGACCAGACCGCTAGGAGCTGACCAGGTCGCTATGAGCTGACCAGACCGCTAGGAGCTGACCAGACCACTATGAGCTGATCAGACCGCTAGGAGCTGACCAGACCGCTATGAGCTGAACAGCCCGCTATGAGCTGACCAGGTCGCTTAGAGCTGACCGGACCGCTATGAGCTGACCAGACCGCTATGAGCTGACCAGACCGCTATGAGCTGACCAGACCGCTATGAGCTGACCAGGTCGCTATGAGCTGACCAGACCGCTATGAGCTGATCGCTGACCGCTATGAGCTGATCGCTGACCACACAGACTGCGCGGCCTCCGGGTCCAAGAAGTCCTCCATACAGAGTGCCTTGGTCATGTGCGCTCCGTGCTTCGTCACCATGTGCGCCTTCAGGTCCTTGCCGTAGGGGAAGCGCTGCGTGCAGTGCGGACACTTGAAGGGGCGGTCCATGTGCACGGCGTAGATGTGCTTCTTCAGGGACGAGTTGTCCATGTAGCCGCGGTCGCACATGGGGCAGCGGCTGGTGAAGATACCGGCGTGCTGGTTCATGTGCCGCTTCATGTTGGCCACCACGCGGCCGCACTGGGGGCACGGGTGGCCGCCGCCAGAGGCGCTCAGAGACGCCTCCAACAGCGACCCCGCCCCCGCCCCGGCCCCGACCCCCGCCCCCGACGCCAACGCCACCGCCGCCGCCGCCGCTGACGAGGAGGACGAGGAGGGTTCGCCCTGTCTGAAGGCCACACCCGGGGCTCTAGGCCACCTAGCGGCAGCGGGTCGAGCCTGCAAGTACAAAATGATGGCGTCATTTGGCGTGGCTCTCGCAAGTCTGTGAGTAACGCATGCGTAAACGTATTATTGCGAGCATCTGGGGCATCCCATTATTTAGGCATTCTCGTAGTTAGTTGGTTAGAACTGAGTGGCATGTGAGCTATACTGAAACATGGAGTTGGTTAGGACTCTTTTTTGTATATATTTTCCGTGTTGCGGAAAGTGAATTGTTGTAGCACCAACGAGTGAGTCCTATGTGAGCCATATAAGACATAAAGAGTTCGCTCGGCAACCTGGTTGAAGAAACAGCCAGACCTTGCCGCAGACGTCCCATCAATACGTGAAAGGAGGTCAGAATATGCACTGTTGGCGTTTTAGGCCACTTTTGTGGATATGAAGGCGAAACAGGACAATGAAACTTCTCCGGACAATAAAATTGAAGGGTCCAAAAATGATATTGATATAACTGATACGGGAAGCACCCAAAGACTCCGGACTGAATCCGGAGAACCAGCCCATTTATCCGTACTAAACCCTGGGAACCCGGCAAACTCGTACGAAATAAACCCTCCGCGACAAGTCATTGAGGCCAGAAGCCACCCTATCTGTTTTCGGCGATGCCAAAATCGTTCGAAAAACATATGGCCTAAAATGAAACAACAAAACTTTCGGTTATGGTATTGTTTTGTTATTAGGATGAAACTAATGTCAAACTACAAATATTTATTCGGTTACTAATTTTCAATTTTTGTATTATACCGACGGATAAATTTGACCTGGTATTACGAGGTGCAGAGGGTCTTTAAATAGCGTTAGGGGAACGCCCTCTACCGTCTGACTGTCCACGTGACAGCGCCATCTTGTTATTGCTCATCCTACACACGCACCCAGATAAAACGCGCTGCATAAAGTCGACCCTGTTTGCACCCCCCCTCCCCCGCCCCCCCCCCCCCCCACCAACCCCTCCAGACGCAACAGGAACTTCAAATGAAATTTTGGTGTTTTAAGCCGCTTTTATGCATACAATGGCTAAAGTGGGTCAAGTACCCTCCAGAACAATGGGTGGAGCTTGCCCCAGATGCACGCGCCAGGGTTCCTGCCTCCAGTTAACTTGCCCCAGATGCACGCGCCAGGGTTCCTGCCTCCAGTTACCAGCGACGACGGAGACGCTACATTGCGACAGAGATAGTGAAGACAATACACGGTACGACCTTGAATGCCAACCAATGACCTTCGCCAAGTCTCGTTGTTGTCATGTGGCATTCCGATGTTATAGCGCCCATATATAACACCTATTGATATATAGAACTGATTAGGCTCGGCTTTAGTCGGCACCAGATCAGACCAAGGTACGTAGCCAGTATACTAATCAGCATGATTGGTTGGCTTGATTCAAGCCCCAGTCCATACAACACGCAGGGTCAATGGCTGTCGGTTAAATCATGGGTCGCCATCACCAGTCCTCTTCTGTTTTTTGCTCCCAGAAGTGCACCAGAAGAGTGGTCCAGTCATTGCCGACAGGTAAGCACGATAAACCATGCAGACAAACAACCGCAAGGGTAGGATGCTGCTTTGTCTAGATGAGTTTGACGGGCCAGCGCAATAGACTGGTACCACAGACAACGATGACGTCAGAGATCAAACTAAACGTGCGCAACCAGATGCGCTGTCTAAACAAACGTTCTTTATAGCTTACTTTCTAAACGCAGCGCATCAACTTAGACTCGGGCTTTGTTAGCCCGCCGCCGGGGCGCCTCACTCGGGGATGGCTTCCTGGCCCACGTGACCATGTTTTGTGGTCACGTGACGTACGAGATTTTGCTTGAAAGCATAACAATTGTCACAGTAGGGACAGTAAAACTTTGCCCCTTGGTGAATAACTTGAATGTGACTGCGCAGATAGCTGACGTCCATGAAGCCCTTGTCGCAGGTCGGGCACCGGAAGTTGTATTGGCCGAGGTGCAGTTTGGCGTGTCTGGCCAGGTTGCCGGCGTTGGAGAAGGCCCGGGTACATTGGTGGCACACGAAGGGGGACGTGGTCGAGGTCCTACATCTAACCGTCCGGCCCTGGGCCTGGCTTCCCACAACGCTGGACCCCGGGTACCGCAGAAAGGCTTCCGCAGCCTGAAAGCACAGGAGAGGCACGTTGGTGGAACGGAGAATACTCAACGTCGGAGGTGGTATTTATAAACAAAAATGGCGCAAATTACGGACGAGAAACTGTTCTTCGTCGTAGCCTCTTCAGGGCAATCCTGGCGGTGGCATAAACAATTATAAGTTGTCGACCTAAATTTTGGCACTTTTCTCATCTAAAAATGCTTTCGGTGAGAGCTATTTGTCTATTCTTTGCCGTGAAACTCATTTCAACATATTCTACTTCGCGTTAAGTAGCTCTGCCTGGAGCTGGGCATTGATTATGAATACCTGCCCTAAACTCTCTCGACGGAAAGCACGGACCAACTAGGTGGACGACACCTGTACCTATACAAGCCGGCGGGGTGTATTTCATGTCATCCCTCGCAGCTAACGTCAGCATGTGACCTTGCGGGAAGCTGGCGATGTCTTGAGTGTTGTATCGGCCGTATGTATTGCTACTGTTGGGACGCCACGCAGAACACGCAGCTCAAGGTGTCGGTTGCCTCGCAAGTGACGAGTATCATCACATCTCGCTCAACTACTGGGTCAGGTTTGTGGCAGTGTGGACGCAAGAAAGACTTCCGCTGGTGATTAGTCATTATGTGACAATAGAAGATATAGCCCTTGAAGCGAATACCTAAGATTACTTGTATAGACCGTGACCCAGGGGCGGAACTGGTAGGGTGGGGTGCGGGTGTTCCTTGGGAACGAGCATACACAGCTAAAGTCGGGCGTTCCGACGAAATACATCGGAAAGTGACCTTTTGCAGATGCGACGCACAGGCGGATATAACGGTGGATATTGGAGAACATCCGCCGGTCACCGGCACCCCTCCCCCGGTCGTAAGCCCCCATCTTTCCAAATTCCTAGATCTGCCCCTGTGACCTATAATGGTCTGTAATGAAATGCCAGGTTATACCCGGGTAATGTCCGAACCATGCCAGATCATACCGGCGTAATGTCTGAATAAGACCAGATTATACCCGCGTAAAGTCTGTATACGATTATACCCGGGTAATGTTTGTAACCGGCCCCATCCTCTCAGGCGCACAAACACAGCCAGGTCAGATATCACTGTATACAAGTGGCGGCCCATAACTGCAGATAACATTTTGCTTTTCGTCTCCTGGCTATATAATCGTGATTTGTGTCACACATTTATATCTTCATTGCTTATCCAGAATTTCATATCAATTACGCCTATCATAATACCAATCCAGACCCAAAAAACAGGCGCAAATCGTGACAGCAGTCGAGACGCCAATCCGCCTGAATCCCGAGCTGTGGTACGGCCAGGGCCTTGCAAATAGACAACCTATACCCTACAAATACTGGGACAAGACAATACACAATCAAGTAGCACAGACCGTGGCAAGATGGGAGCCTTGCAAATGGACACAGATATTTGGAACACCAGCCGAACCCGTAGTCAGAGCTGCCAGATAGGTTGGTTTAAACATATTTATTTAACGAGGGTAACCTGCATAGCATACCATAAAAGACATGGGGCTTCCTCAAAAAAATAAAAAGCAAAATGTTACAATGTGAAACAAAATATGCAAGTCCAAATGGCGAGGCAAAGCCGGACAGAATCAGCGGACACTGTATAAATGATCAGTGTAAAATGATAAATGTAAAAAAAATCAGTGACAATCAGGTGTTTGTTTTCTGTCACCTTTAAATGGACTATTATTCCTATCATCTCAGTATCAGTCCATCGTTGATAGGTTTCGGGCCAGAATGGCTTCCTGGTCCATGTGACCATGTTTGGCGGTCACGTGACGCGTGAGGCTTTGCTTGAAAGCGTACCGGTGATCGCAGTAGGGACAAGGAAACACTGCCCCCTGGTGGTTGGCCTGGATGTGGCTGCGGAGATTGCAGACATCCATGAAGCCCTTGTCGCAGGTCGGGCACCGGAAGTTGTATTGGCCGAGGTGCAGTTTGGCGTGTCTGGCCAGGTTGCCGGCGTTGGAGAAGGCCCGGGTACATTGGTGGCACACGAAGGGGGACGTGGTCGAGGTCCTACATCTAACCGTCCGGCCCTGGGCCTGGCTTCCCACAACGCTGGACCCGGGGTACCGCAGAAAGGCTTCCGCAGCCTGAAATCACAGGAGAGGCTCGTTGGTGGAATGGAATTTGGAGCGACATTTTAAATCATTAATAGGTTTGGCAACATGTGTTCAAAAATGGGCTGAACCCGGTCACGGTTCTACGGTAATGTGAGGAGTTAGACGCGAACCGATACCAAGATTGAGAAAATGACCGGAGATCGAACCCGGATCTGTTGGTCGGACCGTCAGTGTGTTTCCGTGTCACATCCGGAGACGCCTTGTAATATATCTGTTGTCCTGGAACTACTTGACAGAGGAGTGATCACCATAACACCACATCCACAATGGTACCCAGAAAGAACACAAGCCATCCATGTTTTATTTAGCATAAATTTATTTTATTTTCCATCGAAACAACTTTTGAGCATAGCCAGTCGCGGAATATTGGAACCAAAGTAATATTCTGCTGGGAATGCAATCAGCATGGGTAACAGTGCCGATGGTAAGTGCATCATCCGTGCATACCGAGTTATACCGAGATAGTGGCAGGTGTTGATATTGATAAAAATAGGGTAGATTCGTATATTTTGCACAGGTATGCATAATTTGACGTTCCATAATATGCCACTCTTTATGATGTTAAATCTCCATCATACAACCAATCGGTTTTTATGCAATTAGTGGTACGTAGGTAGAATAAGATCGCGCCATTAGCCAGGCTATACTGTTCAGGATGGGTCGGGGGTTGGCGATCCTAATACAGCAGGTCACCAGATGGTCAATACCACTACTGACAAGCCGCCGCCGAAGATCTCACTCAGTCCGCACCATGGAGAGGTCCTGGACGCATATCCCGCGGTGCTTGGATATGGTCCCCATGAGCGATCATCATATGTTGCACCAGGCCCCGCTTAAAGGCGTAGCGATTGCCGCACTGCGGGCACGGAAAGGACACCCCCTGGTGAGTAGCCATGATATGGTTCTGGAGATTGCAGACGTCCATGAAACCCTTGCCGCACGTTGGGCACCGGAACTTGAACTCCCCGAAGTGCAGTCTGGTGTGTCGCTTGAGGCTCGAGATGTTGGTGAACGGCCTGCCGCACTGCCGACACGACAACTCCGAGGACGACCCCACGGTCCCACTGCTTAAAGGTAAGCTGCCCGACACGCTCAGATCGGCCGCCACAGGCGATTGCCAAGACAGGGTTCCCGCGGCCTGAAAGGACATGTAGATATACCATTATTTGGTAAAATTAAACTTTAATTCTTATATACTTATTTTTTTGGATTTTATTTCTCCATAATTGTCACACCAACATTGTGAAGTGTACATGGATAAAGGAAGAGCGTGAAGGCCAACGTTGCAGGAGATGCCAGTCAAAGCGTCATGAAATATGCTGACAGCCAGTATCGATCTTTCTCATTGATTCTCAAGATAAGATATTGATCTTCCGGTTCATATCGTGCACATTTAACGGAGTAACCGAAGACGTAGCGATCAGTGACATATATGACTATTGTGTCTTCCGGTGAAAACGGTCTCCGGACTATTATAAGTTAGTCCGTCACTTCGTACAGTACAAGGGATTCCATTGAATCAAACAAACGTTTGAATTAATCTATACGACTGAGAGTTCATTGCTCGATGCGCCGCTTTGGAGCTATCGCACGCCAGAGCAAATCGACAGGAAGATGTATCGCGGACCCAGCTTACGCCTCAGGAACGGAGCGCCACCAGGCAAAAATAAGTTCTTTTGTCAAATTGAAATAGTAGTACGGCCATGTTATCTGCCGTCCCGGTCGTTTTTCCATGTAACAGTGAACCGTTGTTTCAACGCAGACTCACGCCTCCCATGTACTACAATTATTTCGTGGAACTGCCGTCCCGTCAGTGAAGATTTGGGCACAGGTTGACATCTCGAGCCAACAAAGGCCACGACTCCAACCGATATATCACTCGTCCGTGTGTATGTGCAGTATATATTTGGCCCCACGTCCGAATAGACGCCGAAAAGTTCACAACCCGAACTGACGGGATTCGAACCGGCGACCCTTCGCATCCAGGGCCAACACCAACCGCATTAGGCCCATGATAATTTCCCATGTTGGCCCGAGGCTCTTGGTTTCTTTATCCACCGGGCCTGGGCCGAGATATCACACTCCACCCTTTCCCGAATCGACCACAGTGACCTCGCAGTGACCGTCACAACCAGCCGATTAGTTGCTTCAGAAGACAAAAGCGGTTCTTCACGTGACGTTTTATTTTACCTTTCTCACATGTAGTGATAAAACGCGATCGTAAGCACATCATATAAACACCATGAATACTCATAAAGAATTACTTGAACGGCCCATCAAGTTTCAAGTCACAGAATTCAGATTCTGTTCTGCAGCATAAACCGGTCTTAATATCATTGCAAAAACAAAAATTACCTCAGCATTTACTAGGATGATGGAAATCAAATTAGGAGACTTCAATTCGGTAAATGAGGAAACGTACACACGTAATTCGTGCTACGTATACCTCGTGTTCCAAATGAGCCGTCTCCATGGAATCAATCAACCACACAACACGATCTCCATCAATGTCCTTCTCTCTTAGAAGTAAACCTATCACGCTGGGCAAACCGTTCACAAGAATTGTTTTCTTTTTAATATTATTTCACACAACGTCGTTGGTTCAGTTGTAGCAGCTAGGACAATGTTTGTCATCAGTGTTTTTTTCTTTAAACACCGGTTATGCTGTACACGCCCCGTGCTTGACAATCATATGGCGTCTGAGTCCACTTCGAAATGCATAGCGACTTTCGCAGTGCAAACACTGAAACATCTCCCCCTGGTGAGCGGCTCGGATGTGACTCTTGAGATTGGAGATGTCCATGAAGCCTTTGTCGCAACTGGGACATCGGAACTTGTACTCCCCGAAGTGGCGCTTGGAATGTCTGGCCAGGTTATACTGGCTGGCGAAGGTCATGCCGCATGTATTGCATTCGAACCGCACCGGCTGCGTCCCGCCACCGCCACCGCCAGCGCCACCGCCAGCGCCACCTGTGGTTGTTACAATAACTGGGTCGCCTGCCGACGGGGCTTGCCACGACCAGGCCCCTGCAGCCTGAAATGGAAAGGACAGGTGCGGGCTGTATCAACGATCCATACCTCCTGTGCGCAAACCATTTAACCAGTACATGCTTGGTCCCGCAATGAAATGTTGAGGAAGATAAGCAACTAGGTTCACCGCAGATAATTCATAATTCACGAAAGATTCGCAAAGCTAACTTGGCGATTGAAAAAGGGACATAGTGAAGCATTGTGCGTTCGGACGTCCTGTGCTGTAGGCCATTGCCAGATTCCATGATATCAATCTTGTGGCACTGTGCAGTACCTTCATCAGTGTCACCGGATTCCCATATTGGTCAGATTGCTGAACATGCTGATATCGTAATTTACTTGCAATATGAAGTGTTGATAACTTTAGAAAACGAACATGCAACCGCCGAGTAATGTGCATAGCCTACAACATCGCCTACAATATAACCTAAAGTAGGACATCCTGCGATATGTGCGTGACCATATCTACATTAGAAAAGCCACTACGCACCGAATGACTAATGTAGGTTTCATCAGACGCGCAAGGCATTGGATGGCTGAGGAGGTAAATTGTGAATACCGCGAGGGAGTTCGTGAATACGGCGTGTCAAGGAATGCCACTTGGCATTGCATAAAGTACTCCCACGAAGTCATTTGACGTCACTATCTATACCGCCCAAACCTACATACCTCTTTCATTAAGGTACCCATAAAGTCGTGTTCCATTATTAACTCAGTAAGACTGAATTGGTGAGAGAATCGCACTTCACTGTTCTCAGTGACGCGGGAGTAACGATTGTAGCGAGATGCAACTAGGAGAGAGCAGACCATCACCTTTATTACATAAAAGTGCAAACACAAGATGCATTGAGATACGAAATACAACTACCGAAGCTCCTATTATCAAGAAATGTGCATGTAGTTAGTCTTCTCATCCACAACGTTCTGACCCATATGCTGTTGACTTCTGCAATCACAGTGTATCGAGAGGAGATTTCAATTCACCCACGGATGGATTGTCCAATGAATATTGATCATCCATATGACATGCTGCTTGTTGGAATCCAGAAATCGTCGGAAAGCGCCATCCACATCTCTCCGCATGCGTTATTATCATACCAAATTGAGCTACAACGAGTTTCCATTATCTCAGTAGTTATATGGTATGAAGAACACAGGTATCTCGACCTCCTCCTCCCATATGCTCCAATGAGGGTACAATACAAGACATCGCCACGTGTCCATCACGGGGCTAAATAAGCCTCCATCTTGTCGCTCTTGGGGAAATTGATGGCGTGTTTCTCGAGCATGTGTTGCTTGAGGTTCTGGCCGTACTGGTACCTCTGCTGACAGTGTGGGCACTGGTAGCGCATGGCCTTGTGCACAGCCATTATGTGCCGCTGCAAGGTGAGCTGGTTCATGTAGCCCTTGCCACACGTGCCGCACTTGTGGCTGTAGTCCCCCATGTGCTGCTTCATGTGGCGGGTCAGGTTCCACGAGGTGGTCAGCGCTTTGCCGCAGAGGCTGCAGATGTAAGGCTGAGTCGCCGTCACCGTGTCCAGGGGAGGACCCGTGTCGTGCTCGCTGTGAACCCCGTGTCGGTGTACCACGTGCGCGAGCTGCCGCGCCGGATACTGCAAGAACAAAAGACACACACTGGGGGTTCAAGCGAGCGTGGCTGCTAGCGTTTGGGACAAACATAAAAATGCTTGTTTATTCTGAGCCAGGTGGGTCATTCCTCATGCCTCGACATCTCAAACCACAAGCTGTCAACAAACACGGGGATATAAGGGCTCCACATACTGTGATATTAGCAAGACCGGCATAAGTACTAGACGGTCGAGATGTTTCCTTTCTTCCAGTAGATATTGGAAGGCAAAGTGTTACGTCACCCAGATCAGAAACAACCAATAGATTGTATGGTCGTGATAACAAACAGCGTGCGAGAGGGTATTGGGGGGGGGGGGGCGGAGTGGCGGGAAGACGGCTGGGAAAGGAAAAGATCAGTGTCAATCATGTCAGTCCACCTGTGTGCACACATGGATTGAATCCACCTGTGTGCACACATGGATTGAATCCACCTGTGTACACACATGGATTGAATCTACCTGTGTGCACACATGGATTGAATCCACCCGTGTGCACACATGGATTGAATCCACCTGTGTGCACACATGGATTGAATCCACCTGTGTGCACACATGGATTGAATCCACCTGTGTACACACATGGATTGAATCCACCTGTGTGCACACATAGATTGAATCCACCTGTGTGCACACATGGATTGAACCCACCTGTGTGCACACAGGGATTGAGCAAACGGGATTGTACTTGGATGAGACACATGCTGTCTACTGAAACCAGACACCAATGGCGACAACGATGAACCCAGCGACAGATGAGCGGTCCTCACTCTTAGTCAACAGCAGCCTGGCGAAAGGAAATGTCGGTGTTTCAGGACTAACCTGGGCTATGAAGCGACCAGGGGTTGGAAGAAACACGCCCGGACATGTTTTATCCTTCATTCATTGACTACCTGGACGGAAGTACAACGAAAGGCTTCATTTAGACATCAGTATCATCAATTTCAAAGCTGGCTCAACTGTCCGATTAATATACGACTATTAAAAAATCTTGGATATTTGAAAATGCATTGCTGGATTCGCTGTCGATATCGGTAAGACCAGTAGCTTATCGCCCCACCTGGGACTACTGAGGGTCCGTGATCGGAGTGCTAGCCACCACCGCATCCCCTTGGCCATGTTTCTCAGCCAAGTGGCGCGACAGACTGTGCTTGAACGCGTAGCGACTGTCACAGAGCGGGCACTGAAACACCGCCCCCTGGTGAGTGGCCAGGATGTGGTTTTGGAGATTGCTGACGTCCATAAAGCCCTTGTCGCAGGTGGAACACCTAAACTTGTATTCCCCGAAGTGGAGTTTAGTGTGTCTGGAGAGGTTCCTGCCGCTGGCGAACGCCTTGCCGCACTTCCAGCACACGAACCGCGAGAAGGAGGCGCTTCCAGGGCCGGCAAGCGCGCTCTGGTTGGCTGAGGCGCTTCCAGGGCCGGCAAGCGCGCTCTGGTCGGCGGCTAGCGGCGCTCGCCTAGTCAAGGCCTCTCCAGCCTGAAATGACACGAGGGGAAAGCTGGTTTGGAGATCAGCGCCATAATGGTATTCCAAAGACCAGTGTCACATTCACATGAAGTGTCCTCGGTGGTTTCGTATTCAGGACGCCTGGTACGTACTCCAGGCGGGCTTGTTGGCTCTCTGTATAGCGTGGACACAGGACGCTAAGGAGATCTAAGGCGGGTCTAATTTCCATCTTAGAACCCACGAAATGGATAATTGTACCAACAAGTAGGCGTGACCACTGCTAAGACAATGGTTCACCCTCACCTGGAAGTACGACCTTGAGGTGTGACATCGCGTGCGTTAAGAGTTGTTGCTACTTGGCGCGAACTATCAGCGACGTGCAATCCGTGTCATTGAGTTAACCGGGTTATGATATGGCGAAAGTCGGCAAGTCAAAAACCGGGTGTGAGTGATAATACACCACGTGGGGGGGCGTGGATTTTGTCAGGTCAGGTGGGTACATGGGCAACGCGTGGACTAACAGACAGCTTACATGACACTTGTTGGTTTAGAGTTTTGTTTTAACCCCTTAGGTCGGTTCGACAGTCGATAATACAATGTCTCGACCACGGCGATCTCAATGAAGATTGGTTGTATATTTAGGACGCCTTAACCACTGTTGGTCATATCGCGTCAATAGGAGATTAATAGAATTATTAGAATAGAGCCATGTCCCCGGGGGTAACCCTCTTACTCTTTGCGACGAAGGACATGGGATCTTTATCGTGCACAGGGGCTCGATCCACATGCCGTTATGCTCTCAGGTGGCCAGAGCGCTCAATGCGAACGCTCTCAACCACTGAGTCATCAGCGTAGAAGGAAGATATGTCGCAGGCGGTATGACCGGGGGTACCCCTAATCTCTGTGTATGTATATACCCCTAATGTATGTGAGTTAAGACATGGGATCGTTATCATGTGCATTGATGGGTATTGAACCCCAATACTCTGTATTATTCCGATATACGCCAGCGTGACAGGATCTCATCCAAATCAAAAGAAGTAAACGTAATCTGTTCATAGTTCGGGTTTTATTGTAGATCTCGTACGTAAATACAATGTAACCAAAACAGCACGCGTCTCACTACAACATTTTTGACAGGAGAAAATCTGTCAAAAAAAAAAAGTATCCACAGACAGGTCCCTTAGACTAAACCGTATTCAGTTTCGTTCGTGGTAATGTGCTATAGTCAGAAGGCGAAAGATAGTTAAGCAGACATTACGACACAGTAGAATAATAATTATGGCTATGTGGACAATACGATCACTACAACCACAGGCCATATCGGCAAATAGCTATCAGGATTAATATCACGATTCACACACAATGCCAACGACTAAAGATGTGCGACCTGATCTCTCTTACAATTCCAGAAAAGTGTTCCCAAACAGTCACACCGCCTGTAGTTTTCTACGGAGAAACGAGTGCACTCTTTACTCGTCCACTATACTATAACCCTACATCTATAGCCGGATATTTCGGTTTTGTCAATAATTATTTTGTGGGTAATCCGCAAATGCGTCTGCAGTTGCGTTCCCCACTGGAAGAGTTGTTGGCAGGGGGGACAGCGGTACTGGAGCTAAGGGTGTGACGTCCCCAAGTGGTAGTCGAACCGGTACATATCCATAAAACCCTTGCCGCACATCGGGCAAATATGGTTGTCCAGGCCAAGATGGTACCTCACATGGCGCCGCAGACTGGCTGTCGAGGACAGGGTTCTGCCACAATAGCGACACTTCCAAGTGATCAGGTGGCGCTGGCGGTGGGGGTGGCGGCGGCGGCGGCGCCCCCCCCCCCCCCACTCCGACCCCGCAATGCTGCCTCGTGGCGGGCGCAGATCGCGAGGGCAGCACGCTGGAATAAAGGGTAAACACCATGCGGGTTATCGATCTCACATTGTCGTGGTCGTACTGAACCATCGCTTCATGGCTACAGTCTTCATGTCTATATGATCAGGCTGCATGCGCCAGTCTCATAACGCGCCGTGTCGGTGGCTCCACCACGGCGCAGCGGCCTTGCGACACGCAGCCTTTAGACGTGTTCCGCCATGCACGTGTTTCTGGCAAGTCGACAGACTTACGATCTCACAATATAGTGTCCTGAATACCGAAGCGTTCAGCACTGTCTCCGGGTCCGAGAAATCAGATGTCGTCGGGAATGGGTGGGACTTCTGTCCAATGGTAAGTAGCCCCTGATTGAGTAAGCACATGGGCGGTCTGCAGTCGAGAAGGATGACCACCCCCCCCACCCTTCCCTCTTCCAATGATCCTCCCCCCGTCCCATCCGGAGAAGCTGCACTGAACACAGAAGTAACAGGACACCGTTGTGGTAAATTCAGTCTATCTGACTCTATCTGCGATCTTCGTGGATTATCACCGACGTCGAGTCGGAAAATCTGCTGGTGTAATCTCTCGTGGGCTGTTGACTACAAGACGGTCAAGCAGTTGTCAAAGAGCAGCGTGATCAAGAGCTATGACAGACGTCCCTTTCACCCGGTCACCGGCGGGCTATGAACCAAATGGTCTGCCACTGCGCGATGTTGAATCACTTGATGAAGGACGTCAGTCGGTGGAACTTGTTTAGGGTGACCCCGTGCTCGGTGGCCATGTGCCCCTTGAACCTGGCGCCGGCGGTGAACCCCTCGTCGCAGTGGGGGCACCGGTAGCGGAGCCAGGGGTGTTTGGCGCCCAGGTGGAGGTCCAGGTCACACCGGTCGATGAAGCCCTTGTCGCACTGCGGACAGTAATGGCTGTACTGCTTGTTATGCAGCCTGACGTGTCGGCGCAGGTTAGACGGCTTGGACAAGACGCGGCCACAGACGGGACACGGACACTTGCCGTCCGGGAAACTGTGGAGGGTCGTCGAGAGAGACGAGGCGTCGCCCGGGTAAAGGGCTGTAACTGTCTGAAACGTACAAAACACAACACATATCATATCGGCTGAACAGATCGCAAGCGATCATCATTGTCCCCGATGGGACATTGGTTGATCTGATCGACGCCACACCGCGGGTATTCACACTGAGGGGAAAGCACACAGGAACGGTACCTCATAGGACATCATAGGATGGCGAGTGCCCGACTCATCGGATAGCTCACAGCTAGCGATTATTACCCATAATCATAAACATATCCCCGCACAGTAATGCATTTGACTTAACCAAAGTGGGATAATTTGCTAGATCGGCACTTCCATGTTTATTTCATGCATAGTCAGCCAAACCATTACATCTAGCCGCGCGTCACTTCCAAAATGTCGGTCACTGTAGACGTCAGATAGACGTCCATGGCTTCGGTCCTCGACAGACTGATTCCGTGCTTCTCCAGCAGGTGTCGCTTGAGGTCGTGTGCGTAGCAGTACTGCTGGTCGCAGTGCGAGCACTGGAAGTGTCTGCGCTGATGTCTGGCCCGGACGTGCTTGTTAAGGGATGACATGTCCATGTAGCCCTTGCCACAGGTCGGGCAGTAGCAGCTGAAATAGCCCAGGTGCTGCTTCATGTGCCTGTTGAGGTGCGAGGCCGAGGACAGCGTCTTGCCGCACATGGTGCACGTCGTCGCCTTGTCACCTTGGCCGCCGGCAGTCGTGGCCATGGAGCCCGGCGCCCGCGCAGAACTGCCCGCCTGGGTCTGGGACTCCCCCGGATCAGCCCCAGCCATCTGGATCCTGATCCCCGCTAGCAATCGGCCAGGGACTCCCTGGAAGGAGAAGATCCGGAGTGTGAGTCACGTCATAGCAGTGAGTCCCAATCTGTTCCACATGTAAACCGCCTAAAGACGGTGGCTGATCAATACGAAGGCGACGCGAGGCGAGACACGCACAAAGCCAGCAGTTGTGTCGCGAGGCTGACGGACAGTCGCGAGGCTGACGGCCAAGGCAGCGTTAACCAATGGCCGCCCGGCGTGACGTGTACATCACTTTAGTGACGATAGGAGCGCGGATTCACTTCGCTTTTACTATTATCAACATGGCAGGGAAGTCCCTTGTGAATCCTGGACTGTGAGGCCAAGTAAAGTATCGAAAACCACCGCCACCCGAATGTCACTTCCATCATCAAATATTAGTCGATAGGTGTGCCTCTTCATCACAACGGTCTCGTAAAATGCTGTTAATCCTATAACGCTATAGGCATAATCGTTTTATACCTAACAGGATACTCACAGTTTGTGTCTTGTTGAGGCAAGCATTTCATCCTAACGGGTACTTCTAATGACAAATATGGAATTGCCGGAATTCCACATAAAGGTGTTTGCTAATCATTTGGCTTCAACTTTGTTTGATTCTTGGGCATCAATCAAGCCAAATCTTCTAGCGTTCTCTTGCTAAAAAGGTCATTTTGTCTAACAGAACACACCAAATATAACCGCCATTTCGCACTAATGTATCATTTCGATTGTGAAGCATGATGTAACCAAAGCCGGTAGTCACTGCACAACGGCGACAGCTTTAAGTAATAAGTCAGATCTTACATAAACCTTTATTTAATAGTTACAAAATACAATACGGTTCAAAAGAGCCGTATCCAACTTTCATAATTAAACATTATGAAGCGCGTCCAGCCTCCCTAACATGTCTGTCCTCATAACCTAAATTCTCTATGGGTTAAGCAGGCGATCTCCAGTAACATTATGGGTGACCTTATAATGTAGCATACCTGAACTGTCAGGTCATCACCGCATCTTACTGGTAGGGCAAGTAATAGAAACAGGCCAAGACGACATACCAAGGTCGACTAACCATCGATCAATGTTGAAACACCTAAATATACTTCACATACATGTAACAAAACACCACATGTTCTAGGTGTAAGTGCGATCTTCCACAAATGTATGTATGTGAATGAGTGTCGTGTTGTCAACTATAGCACCCTGGGCAGAACGCCGTACGTCGCAGTCAGTGGAGTGCTCGGTGGATTGCGAACATTCTCAGCCGATAAACCAAACTGATACAGTGTACTTAAAAGACATATATACGTCACTGATTGGTTAGATGGTGTAGCAGCCGTTCCATCGTCAAGAATAGTCATGTTCAGTCTTGGGGATTCTCTCTCCTTTTCCACGGCTTAAACAAACATGTATTAATTAGTATACGGAATGCGTCGCACGGGACTCGAACCCCCAACTCGGGTCATGCGGTTGAGCCAACCAAGCCGCCTTTGACGTTGTCCTGTCAGGTCACGCGGACCGATCCACGTACATACACCGCTAAATACACGAAGGTCACCGGTGGAACATATATATAGCGGGGGTCGTCATTTCAAATAGACATCCATGGCTTCGTTCTTCGCCAGATTGAGCCCGTGTTTGTCCACCAGATGTCGCTTCAGGTTGTAGCCGTAGCCGTATTGCTGGTCGCAGTGAGAGCATTGGTACTGCCTCCGCTGGTGGGTGGCCCGCACGTGTTTGCTGAGGGAGGACGAATCCATGTAGCCCTTGCCGCAGGTCGGGCAGTAGCATCTGAAATGTCCGAGGTGTCGGTTCATGTGCCTCTTGAGGTGATAGGCCGAGGAGAGCGTCAGGCCACATATGGTGCAGGTCAGGGCCTTGTCACCGTGGTCCCTGACGGTCGTGCTGGCCAGCCATCCGCCGGACGCCCCCTGGAAGGAGAACACCCTGAGTGAGTCACGTCATAGCAGCCACGTGATCCCAGTCTGCTCCACGGCAAGCTATCGTTAGTGAGACTGACACGAAAAAGGCGATGATGAAGCTGACGCATACAGCATCGATAGCACAGAGACACCCATTCCTCTGTATCGGTACACAGGGGCATCTCACTGTGTGCGCAAACAGGGGCATCTCTGTTTGTACGCAAACAGGGGCATCTCGGTGTGTACGCAAATAGGGCATCTCAGTGTGTACGCAAACAGGGGCATCTCATTGTGTACGTAAACAGACAGGGGCATCTCAGTTTGTGTCTTGTTGAGGCAAGCATTTGATCCTAACGGGTACTTCGAATGACAAATATGGAATTGCCGAAATTCCACATAAGTGTTTGCTCATCATTTGGCTTCAACTTTGTTTGATTCTTGGACATCAATTAAGCCAAATCTTCTAGCGTTCTCATGCGGGACCTGGACTAACAAGGTTATTTTGTCTAACAAAACACACCAAATATAACCGCCATTTCGCACTAATGTATCATTCCGATTGTGAAGCATGATGTAACCAAAGCCGGTAGTCACTGCACAACGGCGACAGCTCTAAGTATTAGGTCAGATTTTACATAAACCTTTATTCAATAGTTACAAAATACAATGCGGTTCAAAAGAGCCGTATCCAACTTTCATAATTAAACATTATGAAACGCGTCCAGCCTCCCTAACATGTCTGTCCGCATAACCTAAATTCTCTATGGGTTAAGCAGGCGATCTCCAGTAACATTATGGGTGGCCTTATAATGTGGCATACCTGAACTGTCAGGTCATCACCGCATCTTACTGGTAGGGCAAGTAATAGAAACAGGCCAAGACGACATACCAAGGTCGACTAACCATCGATCAATGTTGAAACACCTATATATACTTCACATACATGTAAAAAAACACCACATGTTCTAGGTGTAAGTGCGATCTTCTACAAATGTATGTATGTGAATGAGTGTCGTGTTGTCAACTATAGCACCCTGGGCAGAACGCCGTACGTCGCAGTCAGTGAAGTGCTCGGTGGAGTGCGAACATTCTCAGCCGATAAACCAAACTGATACAGTGTACTTAAAAGAAATATATACGTTACTGATTGGTTAGATGGTGTAGCAGCCGTTCCATCGTCAAGAATAGTCATGTTCAGTCTAGGGGATTCTCTCTCCTTTTCCACGGCTTAAACAAACATGTATTAATTAGTATACGGAATTCGTCGCACGGGACTCGAACCCCCAACTCAGGTCATGCGGTTGAGCCAACCAAGCCGCCTTTGACGTTGTCCTGTCAGGCCACGCGGACCGATCCACGTACATACACCGCTAAATACACGCAGGTCACTGGTGGAACATATATATAGCGGGGGTCGTCATTTCAAATAGACATCCATGGCTTCGTTCTTCGCCAGATTGAGTCCGTGTTTGTCCACCAGGTGTCGCTTCAGGTTGTAGCTGTAGCCGTACTGCTGGTCGCAGTGAGAGCATTGGTACTGCCTCCGCTGGTGGGTGGCCCGGACGTGTTTGACGAGGGAGCAGGTATCCATGTAGCCCTTGCCGCAGGTCGGGCAATAGCAGCTGAAATGTCCGAGGTGTCTGTTCATGTGCCTCTTGAGGTGCTGGGCCGAGGAGAGCGTCAGGCCACATATGGTGCAGGTCAGGGCCTTGTCACCGTGGTCCTTGACGGTCGCGCCGGCCAGCCATCCGCCGGACGCCCCCTGGAAGGAGAACACCCGGAGTCAGTCACGTCATAGCAGCCACGTGATCCCAGTCTGCTCCACGGCAAGCTATCGTTAGTGAGACTGACACGACAAAGGCGATGGTGAAGCTGACGCATACAGCATTGATAGCACAGAGACACCCATTCCTCTGTGTCGGTACACAGGGGCATCTCACTGTGTGCGCAAACAGGGGCATCTCTGTTTGTACGCAAACAGGGGCATCTCGGTGTGTACGCAAATAGGGGCATCTCAGTGTATGCAAACAGGGGCATCTCTGTGTGTACGCAAATAGGGCATCTCAGTGTGTACGCAAACAGGGGCATCTCAGTGTATGCAAACAGGGGCATCTTACTGTGTACACAAACAGGGGCATCTCAGTGTATGCAAACAGGAGCATCTCAATGTATGCAAACGGGCATCTCAGTGTGTACGTAAACTAACAGAGGCATCTCACTCACCTCTTCGCAAACAGGGGCATCTCAGTGTATACGCAAACGGACAGGGACATCTCACTGTGTGCGCAAACAGGAGCATCTCACTGTGTACGCAAACAGGGGCATCTCAGTGTGTACGCAGACAGGGGCATCTCACTGTGTAGGCAAACAGACAGAGGCATCTGACCGTACGCAAGCAGACAGAGACATCTCACTGCACGCAAACAGGGGCATCTCTGTGTACGCAAACAGACAAGGGCATCTCAGTGTGAACGCAAACAGACAGGGGCATCTCATTGTGTACGCCAACAGGGGGATTTCCGTGTGGACGTAAACAGAGCCATCTCACTGTGTACGCAAACAGACAGGGGCATCACTGTGTACGCAAACAGACAGGGGCATCTCACTGTGTACGCAAACAGACAGGGGCATCTCACTGTGTACGCAAACAGACAGGGGCATCTCACTGTGTACGTAAACAGACAGGGACATCTCACTGTGTACGCAGACGGACAGGGACATCTCACTGTACACAAACAGAGGCATCTCACTGTGTACGCAGACAGACAGGGGCATCTCACTGTGTACGCAAACAGGGACATCTCAGTGTAGACGCAAACAGACAGGGGAATCTTGCTTTACGCAAACGGGCATCTCAGTGTGTACGCAAACAGACAGGGGCATCTCACTTTGTACGCAAACGAACAGGGGCATTTCACTGTGTACGCAAACAGACATGGGCATCTCACGGTATACGCAGACAGATATCGCAAAGTGACAAACCAAAAGCTGACTATTAATGTTCAACCTTTATTCAACTGTTACAGGATATATGCCAGTTTAAGACAATATGTACCCAATGTTTATAATAAAACATAGATATAATATATTTATATATATATGTAACAGGATTTACTATCATACACCAACGTCCATGGTCAACGGATTGCATCTCATTTTCATCGCTCACTGGTCATCGCACAGAGGCTTCATGTGACGCGTTGAATCTCCAAGTCTGATCTCTTTCTCGCGACGGATCATTCATATTAATCTCTCTGTATCTCTCATCGCTTTACAGGTAGGCATCTGTCATTTTCATTCATTCATTCGTACTTTTGCTCATAAATGGTATTATAATACACTGATGAAACAAGTTATAACGATATTTTGTTTATATAATTATGTCGGACAAAAGCTCCTTAACTAATGTAGTTATAATGACTTTCTTGTGATCTGCCGCGGTAGACACACCGCCAATGGCGGACCGTCCATCTATCTCTATTCATCAAGGTAGTTAGCCCCCCCCCCACCCCTCAAGTGAATAGGCTACCCACGCCGCGTTCTACGTGACGTGGTCTGACGTGGTCTGTGACGTGGTCTTTGACATGGTCTGTGACGTGGTCTGGCCTGATAATCCCGTTTCTGTAGGTAATTTAAGTCTGTATGTCTCACCGGACCGGTAACGAGATACCACACACGGCACACGGCCTCCTTATTTCAAATAGACATCCATGGCTTCGTTTCTTGACAAAGTCAGCCCATGTTTCTCCATAAGATGTCGCTTCAGGTTGTAGCCGTAGCCGTACTGCTGGTCGCAGTGAGAGCATTGGTACTGCCTCTGCTGGTGGGTGGCCCGCACGTGTTTGCTGAGGGAGGACGCATCCATGTAGCCCTTGCCACAGGTCGGGCAGTAGCAGCTGAAATAGCCAAGGTGTTGCTTCATGTGCCTCTTCAGGTGCGAGGCCGAGGACAGCGTCTTGCCGCACATGGTGCACGTCGTCGCCTTGTCACCTTGGCCGCCGGCGGTCGTTGCCATGGCGCCCGGTGCCCGCGCAGGACTGCCCGCCTGGATCTGGGACTCCTCCGGATCAGCCCCAGCCATCTGGACCATCATCCCCGCTAGTAATCGGCCAGGGACTCCCTGGAAGGAGAATATCCGGAGTGAGTCACGTCATAGCAGCGAGTCCCCTCAGCAATTGTTCTCCACTCAAACCTCCACCACCGCAGTCGAGGCCCATTCACGACTGCCAGCCCTCTGTCGGTGACTGGTGAGTATGGTAGAGGTTAGACTACGTACATCGCCAGTGTCCATTGAAGAGGATTTCGTTTGTAGGTATCCCCTTTGTACACGGCGACGTAGCTGACTGGCGACCCCACAGTACACTTAATTACGAGGAGCAACCACAGCTATAACAATAACACACGCCTATAAATGTTTCTTTTTATGCGCCAAACAATAAGTATTGCACAGGCATTGGCCCAAGACTGGCGCAGTCAACTGATCGGTGACGAGGTTTCTGGATTTGCGCATATGTCGAAGCAACTAAGTGGTACGTCTGGTGGTAAACATCCTGGGTCCTGTTGTTCCCAATGTGAAAATAATTAATTAAACTATTTTCAGAGCAATGAAATTCGTACTGTTTCAACTTTCAATGTGACATGTAAGGCCGGGTTTACACGGTACGATCGCATTTAACTGTCGTGAAAATTGTCGAAGCATCGGTCGGTCACATGGTCAGACCGCTTACCAAGCGACTAAAACTAGAAAGCCCGCCACCTGGATCTAGATAATACCACGTGTTCATCCGGACGCTAATGGGTTAAAATGTCCGACGTTGATTAGTTGACATCAGGATCGCAAGTTTACAACATGCGCTAAACTCACAATGCGCGGCAAACCGGCCCTCTAGTTGCTCAGATGTTCGAAAAGTTGATTTGTTGCAACGAACTTTACAGCGTATTGTATCGTGGGAACCGGGCATAAAGCTGGTTTAGAGACGGATATCAACATGTCGCTGTTAAGCCCGGTTCCCACGAGGCAACTTTTCCACCGCACCCGAGGCAGGCGACAGGGTTTGCCCAAAATCTCCCCGTGTGAACGGGCGCTCGAGACACGAGTTAAGACACTTTTACGACCCAGGCGACGTCTTCCAGTAATAGGACATGCTCTATATCCAGGCGACATCTTCAAAGAGCCGCAGCCGGGTCTGGTCCCGGGTCTGGTTGGTGTCAAGGGACTGCGTGATTCCCTCGCTTTGAGACCGCTGCGAATATTCCAGAAGGTAGGCCTACCTCAAGAACAGATGGCCAATTTGAAGGTCGTAAAAAATCTCCTGGACAAATCTCTCCGTGTGAACGGAGAATTTTCAGCAGACACATTTTCAGCAGATATGGTCCAGAAGGCGGGTGTCGTGGAGAAGTTGCCTCGTGGGAACCGGGCTTTAAAGGGCGACTCGCTTTAGTCACCGTGCGATTCGCAAGCGAAACATGTCAACACTTTAGGCGGACCCCAACGAGCTAATGACGCATGCTGCATGTAACACGCGGAAAGCGACTTTCAATATGTATAAACACGTTTATTCCATGATTTGACTGAACATTGTAAAAACCACGAGTACAAACAAATCAAATACTTAACAACGATAGAATATGAAAATATGAGCTGAGAGTCCATAACCTTTGTTCTTCATTGACGGTGTTTGCACGTTGGAGCGGTAAAAACTATCAACAAATGTGCACAGAGCATTTCGATGTACCTCGAAAAAGCGTCCGCGAGTAATTCTATGCATAACTCCCATATCTGAATGTAAAATCAAGTATCATATACAGGAAACTGTTCAGCATAGTATCCATGATATTCATTTCCATCGTCAACATTTAATACATACGCGTACTACATATACACAGGCAACAAAACCACAGAATATGCAAGTGATTATAAGGTCGCTGATACGAATTCTGTAACGCCATAATGCCATGTACGACATATCAGAGACCGGTGTTACGTCGGTCGGTCCTGCTGCGCTGGTTCCAACTGACTATCTGGGGCGAACTCCGGCAACTGCGACAACGTCTCCTCGGGCAAAATTAAACCATGGCGAAACTTAACGTGATATCGCAGTTTGTGGTGGTAGGCGAAGGTGGCGCCGCAAGTCTCGCACACGTGACTCTTGGTCTTGACGGCCGTGTGTACCTGCATGTGGTTCTTCAGGTTCCAGTTATCCATGAAGCCTTTGCCGCACTCCTGGCAATATGCGGTGAAGTCCCCCTGATGTAGACGCATGTGTCGCGTCAAACTCCTCTTTGCGGAAAAATTCTTGCCACACGTGGAGCAGATATATATCTGGGCGCCCGGTACAGTGGGACCCCCCGGGTTGAGCCCGTCGGCGCCGGGGTCCAGTACGTAGTCTATGAGAGACTGCGGGCCATCGTGGAGCACAGTCCCGTGTAGAGTGACATCCCCGAGAAGGGCCTCTGTGGTGGTGGTGGTATCTATCTGGCCATCTGGCTGAGGCACGTGCTGCATACCCATGGTCACGGGAGAGTATCTCGCACCACCCCGGTGGACTGAGAGTCCATGGAGGCCCCCACTGAACCCGCCTCCACCACCGCCGCCCATGTTGCCTCCAACGGAACCCGCAGCAAGGCGGGCGTTTCTTCCGGGCGCCAGTGGCGGCCTCAACCCAGTCCGCGTCTGAAACAACAACAGAGCGGGGAGTTAGTGCCAGGCAGTCAAATCCACATGTGGGTGGATTCACTGGCGCGACGCGACGCGACGCCTTCAGCGGAACAGGTGGCCAAACATTTCCCAGATGGAACCATTGTCCGTCCGCCCTCAATCAGCCTATCAACGTTGATCGGAGCAGCTGGTGCGACAAGTGAGAATAACAGCAAGCACCATTTACGGACTGCCCGACAGCAAACTACCTCACAGCATACAGGACTATCCAGACTTCCTATAGGACAAGACGTTTCGCGGAAGTTATCAGTTTGGTAAACGGTAAAACGACATCAGTTTCCGTGCATGTAATCTACACACGACCGCGGATGACCGTCATTGCTATGCTGAAAATCACTGATATCCTCCGATTATTCTTCAAATGACGGTCGCTGCGTATTAAGCAACAGCGACATGACTTGGGAAGCACCCATGCATACAAGACCAACGGTTATACACGGAGGAACTATAAACAAGTATTAGGTCCCGATTACCGAATGCTAGATATTGCAGGTAAATATATAAGTGGAGCGTTCTATTTCTTTGTCCGGATGATGTCGCTTCATATGGGCCTTAAAGCCGACTTCCGAGAAGAAGGAGGCGGAACAGTGCGGGCATGGTATCTGCTCCCCAGAGTGCTTGCGCAGGTGGTCGCGGAAGCTGTTCTTGGCCATGTAGCCCCTGTTACACTGGTTGCACCAGTAGCGGAATTTGCCCTTGTGAATTTTGATGTGTTGCGAGAGCCACTGAGGGCTGATGAACTTGTGGCACATCGGGCAAGCCTGGGGAGAGTCCTTGGCGTCCACGCCGGGGTATCCCATCAAGGAGGTACCCGCCAGATCACCGGCCCAGGACTGCCTCTGCAAAGATCAGTCCACAGAACCAGGCGTAAGGCAAGAAGTCTTGTCAGGGTACAAAAACACCGAGAGTGGGCTTCAAATACATCACAGAGAAGAGAGAGAAGAGAGTCCCGACGGAAGGAACACACGAGGAATTAGATATCGTAATGTGGTGAGCGACAAGTCGAGAATTCATAACATTCAGTATATGATTATCGTTCTTGTGTACAGGAGAGTTGTTTACTTTAATGAACGGGAAGGAACTGCAATCGCAATGAAAAGTGAAGAGCTCTGACGCAGCGAGCATACATTTTATTTGTTCGATCTGGATTTAATAGCAATTTCAGCCTATAGGGCTATATCGTGCAATCTGAGGGACCATGTCAACGCCGTCTGTCAACAAGATCCACAATGAAGTGGCAGCAATCGCTACAGCCACCTTTGGACAGCCCCTCAACGGCGTACAAACCGTAAGGTTGGAAACTTATCTTACGAAATACGAAATGGGGCCACGACGGATGGCACGGGGGTTGCACCCATGGTATGGCCAGACATCCGTCGGAAAGGTCCTTCTACTCAAACAAGAACCAAGGTTCCACACAGCTTACGAGCGACTGATAACGTGCAGTTCGTGCAGTTCATCTAATCCTCGCTCAGTATAGAACACGTTTTCTCCGAACGCACAAAAACAAGTAAACCTTATCTTCAAGTTGATGAAACAATATTTATTCCATAAAACATCTGACACGTGACTTTATAATGATTGTCATGGAAATGCGATTGTCAACACGGGTCCTCTTAACTCTTGGACAACGTGAATGTCAACACCGCTTCCCTTCCTACCTTGACAATGTCGACAAGCGAGCGTGAGATCCTTAACATACTTCCATCAATCAACCTCAAGTGCCAACGCGGAGATTGGAATATGCAACATCCAACGGCATGGTGTGCCGTGTCCTTATTGTAGCATAACGTCACTTGAATTTTACTCGAAGAAGAAGGGCGTCCACCCGTTCGATCTCTTTACGCACTGGATGTATAGTAGATCACTTCTCCAGGATGGAATTTTTTCATATGGGTTCTGAAGCCGCGCTCCGTGGCGAATGTGCCCGGGCAGTGCACACACAACAGCTTCGTGCCTTCGTGCGCCCGCTCGTGGTCGCGGAGGCTGTTCTTGGCCGTAAAGCCCCTTTGACAGACCTTACACCGGTAAGAAAAGTTCCCTTCGTGCGCGGTCATGTGTTTTCGGAACCAGCCTCGGACGACAACTTTCTCACAAACAGGGCACACGAGGCGGTCACCGCCGGTAGCAGTCCTAGCGGGCATGGGGATCGCGCCTAGCCCGCCATCTTGTGCACATCGCGCCAGGTTCCACGCCGTCTGGAAGGCAGAGACACACACACATACATAAGCGCTCATCGCATCGCGTCGCACCTAATCCGTCTCACGCACGGTTCACCTGGTCAACAGTATCACATACCAAACAACATTACCCAACAAGGACTTGCGGTTCATAAGCGTCGGCGCCCAGTGGCTGGGTGGTATACAGACGGAAAGAGAGTATGGGGCAATCCGTCACATGCTCTGGCAAGAGGACAACGCCAAGTTGACAAACGAATGTAACACAAATTCTTTATTGCAGTGGCCTGTTCTTTCGGAGTTCTTTCGGATAATCTTCCACCGGGTATCGCGTCAATCGCTCTGAATTTTGTCCCTTGTGTTAACAACGGCTTTGCTCGTTCCTTCCGTTGTACGGTACATTCTAACGCAGCTTTCCCATCGCTTCAGGAATAAGTTTCACGGTGCTGATATCAGAGTGTCACTGTCCATCTGGCGGGGCTCCAGAGTCCACGGGTAGGTAGTCCTCCCCGGGATCGTCACCGGATCCAGCACTCGGCCTCCCGCCGTGGGCCTGGTCCGCCGTGATGGCGTCAGCAGGGATGTAGGACTGCGGAGTCACGAAGACCCACGGGTGGGCCTTCTTCATGTGGACCCGGAATCCCGACTCGGACACGAAGGAGGCGGCGCACTCCTGGCAGTGGATCCGCTCGCCGGTGTGGCCGCGCTCGTGGTCGCGCAGGCTGTTCTTGGCCGTGAAGCCCTTGCCGCAGGTGTCGCAGCGATAGCGGTAGCTGCCGCCGTGCTTAGCCATGTGGCCGCGCAGCCAGGAGCGCACTATTGTCATGCGGCAGATGGGACAGACCACGTGGTACTGGCTCACCTCGGTCGCCGAGACCGAGTGACCACTGTAGTCGGAGTTCCCCCTGCCGCGCGACGACCCGAGCAATCCACGCGCGAGGCCCATCGTCTGAAAAGCAAGAGGCAACATATCAGCAACTCGCCAGAAGTCGCCACGGGTAGCGGGTCCGGACGCCGACTCCAAGAACGTTTGGGATACGATATAAGCAGAGTATTTCAAACACAGCATTTTTGCTTGAACCACAACTATGCCTACCATATGCTGCTAAATAAACTGTCCATCGCAGTTACAAATCAATGACACGCACGTTCATTGGCGACCACCATGCCTGAGTATCCTATTGTCTTTATCCCAAGACTGGATTATTATAATGTGCTACCATACGGGAATGACGTTTCATCGGGAGAGTATTTCCGTTTTGTGGTGCGTATAGTCTACAGTTAAGCTCTTGGTCATCAGGTCTTCGTGGAACTTCACGCCATAAGCGAGATAATTCGCCGACCATATCTCCTTTGTCATCATCCGGTGTATCTATACTGACAGTCCATCGATGTTTGACAACGAACTGAACACGATGCGTTGACAACAATCCATCGAATGCAGCATGACTGACCCCGTGTTCGCTTCAGACGTTGTTACGGGGGACATCACAGACCACTTGTGAGTGGTGCTGTCGCATGTGTAATTTAAAACCGAACTCGGACATGAAGGAGGCGCTGCAATGCTGGCAATTTATCTTCTCCCCAGTGTGGCTCCGTGTGTGATCTCGCAGGCTGTTCTTGGCTGTGAACCCTTTGTTGCAGATATCGCAATGGTAGCGAAAGACGCCCTTAGCCAAGATTTAACCACCCTCACATGACATATCGGACAAATTTCACGCATATCCCCCACATCCATCCCGCCTCTCTCAGTCTTTCTTCGGACGCGGTACGGCCTAACTCCCGACTCGGGCTCGGGAGTTGCGAACGTCGCGTAGGCTTGCATGGTCTGAAATAAAGAGGCAAAACACTGGCATCAGCACATGAGGGTCGGCACCAGGGGCAGACACATCGTTCTCCAGGACGGCAACTTCTTACATCCCGCATGTATACTATGTAGCATTGGCCCTAACCAGGTACAAGTGAAAAGTGATCTGGATCTGGGCCTAACTAATGATGTAACCATCATAGTAGCATGCACCAGAGCGACTCGCCATAGTCTCAGCGTATCCATAGGGTAACTGGCGATTCCCCACTTGGGTGAACCATTGTCAACCGGACAAATTCTCAAATCAGGCAATGTTCGTAGTCCCGCAAGCCTCAACAACTGAATCACAGTACATACTAAGCCATGCAAAAAGAAAGATTTCACAAATTGGTTGTCAAATTCACTTGTCACGTGGTTTAAAAACAAAAGCCTCAGCGGATGGCTGGATTGATTGGTGTTTGTTGTCACCTTAGTGTCTACATACGGGCCACTGAGAGTCCCCGGTTCTTTGAGTCTGAAGTTCAGTGTTTTAGCAGCTGAGGTACCTCGCAAACTTTCCGCTGCGTCATCCCTTAACAATGGTAAAGCGGACTACCGGTATAATTCTCTACCACTATATTTCAATGTTCCGCAGAATATAGTCGATCTTTCCAGCTGGCGAGGCTATGTTTGATCCCAGCACGGGCTGCATACCATGACCACCGTGTTTCCAAAAGCCGAGGACGCACCCATATATTTTCTGCTTTGTAGCAGCTCATCTAGGACGGGGCGAAACAACAATGACGGCGCAATTCACTGACATAACTACACGATGCTGCAGGTATTGAGTATCGATGCCAAATCACAACGAGTTGTTCATTGAAACAAAAAATGATCGGGTTGCGGCAGGGAACTCCGCCGTTTAGATGGCTTAGAGACCAGGCTTTGGAAGCCTCTGCCTCAGCTGGCCTCACTGAATGTTATGTAAGCACTACGATCGACCAGCTGTTCCGGGTGCATTTTCTTCATATGGGTCTTAAAGCCGACTTCGGACAGGAAGGAGGCGAGGCAGTGCTGGCACTGGATCTTCAGGCCCAAGTGCCGTCGCCCATGGTCCCGCAGACTGTTCGTGGCCCAGAAGCCTCGGTGACACACCCGACACGTGTACGGGTACCCGGCATTGGCGGCCGCCTGTTTGGGGGTTCGCGTCACCGTGGGCGCCGCTCCGTCCCCCGTCGGACCGCCATAGCCCTGCCACGATGGGGCGCCGCCCACCCCGGGGAGCATGCCGACAGACTGGGCGGGGGTCTGTGGGGGCCTGTGGTACCCGCCCATCATCCCGGGAGGAACCCCGAGAGCCTGAAAACACAACCGAGGGCAACGCGTCAGCCTGACAGCCTCTGGTGTTGTGCCATGCAGCCACCGTGGCCTGTTTAACCAACGATTTGGCCACATCATTCCTGATCCACCCACACCCCCAACCGTAACAGTACACACCTGCTGCGTGCCCAAGACCACAGAATAGCACCCCGCACCACCCCGGTGGACTGAGCCTACACCCAAACACAGCAACGAGCTTGCGCAATTTGACAAAACAAAACAGTGGGAAAGTGTGATTATCAGCTCTCGTAGGCAGGATAAAACAAGTGTTCGCATCGGTTGACCAATTGGGAGGAGCATCCCCGCAAACGGTAGCCGGTCCAGCTTGCTTCTGGTGCGTACGCCACAACGCACCGTTCATTACCGCCCATCGCGCGCACTACGCACCGAGTAAAGTCCAGAGGGTCTCCGCGACCAGTCGTGGTTGACCCCCCCCCCCCCCCCCCCCAGCATTGGACTTCAGCCATTCTCATCCCCATTGCTTGTCAAGCGGTTGCAAACATTTACTCCAGTTTACGTGCTCGAACATGCGGTGTCGTTGTGATTAACCGCCGGTGTATGTCTTATCACACGATACAAGTATGAGGGCGGAATCGCAAATCTTCCTACACATCGGATCCCGCAATTGTCCGGCAGCATTTCCACTTATCACCTTTAGCAAACTTACACACTGGCTTACCAAATGTCCCATCTCGAACAATAAGGAGGCCAGCTTGGAAGGAACAAAGCTTACAACCAAGCGTCAACAATGCTGGCCAGCCCAATCGTTACAATGTCAAACACAAATATTTATGTGCGAACCAGAGTTGTCAGCAGCTTATCCTGCCTTCGACAAGTATCAGGTGCCCACAAATATAGCAGCACGCTAAGTAGAGTGGCACCGCACCAATAGTCGAAAGGGAGATGAGCCGCAACAACACATCTAACATGAACAAGATCGTCACATCCCATGCAGTACTTTTCGTTTCTCAATTACTTGATACAAAATATGGGCATTCATAATGACAACTATTGCATAACAATGAAGGAATGTGTACGTAGCCAAAACGCCAGGGCAAACTATTTTCAACTATTTTTCAAACAGAAGCAGGGTTCACATCCTGTTCCTCTTATATCGGATTCGAGTCCTCAACATAATTTAGAATTTTGAAGCAATGTTTTTGAATGTTAAAGAGGCCCTTTACATTGATATCCTATGCCCCGAAGTCAGCCGATTAGTTGTTTGATTTTACACAACATATATAATACCTGACACAGAGGGGTTTGTGACAATCTCGCCAATATATATTCTCGCATTGCATAATCTGTAAACAACATAGGTGCTTCCTTTAGGAACTAGAGTTTACTCACCGTTAAAAAGATATTACAACCTAATTAGAGCTCTCGAAGTCATTCCTAATCTGAGAAGGGACAAGCTCTACATGATTCCCAAAAGAAGCACTGTAGACGAAATACGAGTGGTAAAAGCGTCTAAAGGCGCAGCCCCATATGGAGAGTGTAACTTCCTCGTAAATCAGAAGCGAACTCAAAATCAAAACTACGCTAAGACAGATCTATTAATTTTCAAATGTATGTAATTGTTATTTTTAAGCCAAAAGAACGGTTATTATGCACAAACAGGAAATGTTTGACTTGCATGCCACTCATATTTCTTAAGCTGGCCATCCATTTATCCGTGTTCCGTGTCCGTGTCCGCGCGTCCGCGAAGTAAGCATCCTCATATACGTGAATAGGTCTACGTGAAACACTCTTTTGGGTTCGAAATTGTCAAGATGTCAAGATCTGTAGCTCGACGTCGCAATTTGGAAGAGCATAGCCATTTACTTCGGATGATATGTATGGCGTCCAAGTGTTGTGGCGCTCTCGCATCATAAATGACAGAATTTTGTCTGACCAGTTCGATCATTCTTTCACATACATCTGCACCAGTAAGTCTGACACTACCTTTCTTTAGTTTTGGCAAATTGGAGCAAAATAGAAACTATCGTTATCACACAAAATGTATCTATACACCTCCAAAGATGCACGAGGAAAAACTACTGACCGAAAGTAGGTCACACAAACGAACAACCCCGGACGTCCGTGTCCGTGAAAATCGCTCAAGAAGCGATTCCCCACGGACACGGATACGCACACGGAGCGGACCAATGGATGTTTCTCAAGTATTTCTCTATATAAGCGATTTTTCGCGGACACGGATCACGGATAAATGGATGGCCAGCTTAACTCTTTATGATATTTACACATGTTTTAACAACTTGTGGAGCAGACTTGCTCGAATAAGGTCTGAGACATGCCTGTGTCAGTGTCTTATTTGTCAGCAAGTATACTCCACTACAATAATCTTTTGACTGAGATGTGCCTTAAAAGCTGTCGTGGTGTCACTGCATTGTCCTGCTTGTTTTACAAAGATAGACTTTACAAATGTGATAAAATCATATTTAGTTACCAATGAAAAAAACTTTAAATACTTCACATTTGATATTCAAAGTAGGAACAAATGAAAGACACCACACACAGTAAGTTACTTAACAAGAAGACTCTTGAAGGCAGCTAACTTCTAGAACAAGTATTGGAGGGAATCTAAGGCTCAATGTGGTATATGCAGACTTATTATCCTATTTGCAAAGACAAAGGTACCAGTACATTAGAATAAAATATGTGTCCCTGCCTAAATCTGAAATCTACTAAACACCCTACCATTTACAATTTTGCTGACATCAAACTAATGTTTTAAACATCTTTAATTTATGGAATTTTGCTTGCATATTACAGTTTTGTGGTTTGTCGAGTAAGGTAGCATAAAAAAATGAGTACCAGTAATTAGTAAGTATGATCACAAGAATTACATCAAAGAAAGATAGAATTGTAAATGAGAAAATTACATGAAATAACTGATACATGGAAACTATTACCATATACAAACTTTGCATAAGCCATGATACTAGATGGTCGAAAATCAAGGTAACTATCCAGAGGTTAGTAAAATTTCTGCACATAACACTAATTTTCAAAATATATTAAGAAATAATCTACCTGCTTCTGTCTAACCTTATGCTAAATACAATACAACAAAAAGCTGGTATTGCACTCCTCACTCACAAAGTAACATTACTTAGACTAAACATTTAATCTCTAATATATTTGTTGTACAGCAATTTTGAAACATTTATGTTATGCATTTATATACCCAGTGTCCACTATGTAAAATTGAAACACAGTAGTGCATTATCGTTATAAAAGATTAATCCAGAATAATTTGTCATTCCTTGTAGATTGAATACTTCAATACAGGCAAGTGCTAAAATCTAATCAACAGAACCAAGGCGAGCTACAGGCACGATCATTGATATGATCACAACTTGCTAATTTCAAGATAAAGAATTGCATAGAAGGAAGTGGAGGGATATCATCGGTCAGTCAGCCATTGCAACAAGACCCCTTGTTCTATTTAGCTCACTTATTACTATAGCAAGTATATTTGCTACAATATTCATTTCGTGGGCCCCATCATGGAAGTTGGCCTGTGTGAATCATGAGCAGAACTACCTCAGCTATTACTCATGTAAGCATCGGCTTTTGGTCAACTATCCATACAATTAACCGGTATACCAAAAGTGATGGTGATCACTTTATTATTGAGAGTAGTTTACTAAAAACGAAATTGGTCGCTTGAAACTATTTATGTATCTCGAGTAAGAGTACACCAATTAGATTAGATGGTATTTATCACCATGTTAACCATATACTGTACTGAAAGCAACACTATATCTAATACAGTCGAATGTTTAAAAGCTTATTGGGAGATTTGTGCAATTAATTAAATATTTGACATATAGTTGACTGCCTTCAAGTTTGTTCTTGGTATTACAAAAAAGTCAATAGAAGTGATTCTCACCTGTTGATCAGCACCAAGACCTTGTTCTCCTACAAGGCCAGCAAAATTGGCCGAATCGGACTGTTGCGATACATCTTGCCATTCAGCGAGAGTCGTGCCGGCTCCTGGTATTCGTTCGATTTCAGATCCTTGTTCGCTGAGGTCATCGTCCATGTATTCAGACTGCCAACTATCTAAGTCCACCACCTCGTGTTTTATCACAATACTTCCTTTCGTGTCACCGCCATCTGTATCACCAGTGTCTGATTCATGCTGCGTGGGAGTCATGGAAGGTCTTTTAGTGGGAGGAGCACCGTGAATACCGTCATCGTCAACATGTCGAGTCCTGTTTCTCTGCACATTATTAGAACAATCGAGCTCGTCGGCCTCATTGGAGTCGGCGGACACCCCGACATCCTCGCCTCGGTCTGGTGAATGCCACTGTTGCGGGCGCCCTCGCTTTCGAGATTCCGTCCGCTCTTTTTTCACCTGTGGAGTTAGTCTTTCAGGAACTCTCTCACTGGAAGAATCGCGGTCTTCTGTATCCCCGAGCGCATCCTCCCCCGCCTCAGAAGTTTTCACTTTAACGTTTTCATTGATGGAAAGAAGTAGGACCTGATCGTCATCGAGCGTGACGCCGATTAGGGCTTCCACGCTGAACTTAGCCTTAAAAGCTAAGCCATTCTTCAGCAACAGAGTGATTGTGTCACGTAGCAAAGTCTTGATCTGTTGATGCTCTTCCCGCACAACCATTGTGTCTTCTCTGCTTTACCAACACCTGCAACAAACAACAAGTTTAAATGATGACTGTGTTCTGGATTAAAATTCCATGTGTATGAAGCAATGTTCCATTGAAAAAGCATTAACCAGTAATGTTCACTTTCATATGCAACATGTTCATTAGTGAGGGATTAGAATAATAGCTACCCCCTACTCTAAATCTATACCAGTAACAGCTGAATGTGAAAATTAATGCATTACAGATTGCGTATTTATTTTTTATTTGTATTGCCACAAGACAAGACAACGCTTGAGTGTGATATTCACTATGCCTGCATCAAGCAGAAGGCTTTCTGCTGCCACCCAAGCCATGTAGCAGTAGACAAGGCAACAAGCAAAGTCGCAACAACATCAGTTGGCCACCATGATGGATGTACAGCTCTTTTTATTGCGTTAGAAGATCAATGATGTAATTAACACCTGTACGTAAGATTGTTTAAGAGGGCAGTGATTGGACTCATGTTACAGACGTTTTACTACAGGCAGATCCCAAATCTGGGATATATATTTGACAATCTGCTAACACTTGTCAAGTTGTATTTGGACTGAGTGAAGTAGTATTGATGACTTATCTGATCTACTATTATATTAATTATAAACAATTGGCATACGCCATAGATTTTTGCTTATCAGAGAGAAAAATAAAAAAAAGGTTGACCTGTAGACTTTAATTAATTCTTAATCTTATACCTTAGTAACACTTATAAATGCATGGTACAGTGCATTAATTTCCAATGATCAGAAAAACATCATCATCGAGGTGAGGAGAAACAGCAGGTTTATCCTACAATGTTAGGTTACTGGCTGGATGGTGTAACTACAGGTAGTTTAACCTCTGTAAGTCATATCGTGCAAATGGGAGAAATGATTTTTTTTCTTACACAGACAAGATTAAAACAAATTCAATGCTCTGGCCGCTTGTGGCTTGCCTAGCAGAGCACACTTGATGATTGGATATGCCAGGCCTACCAGGCCACAGAGAAACTATAATTAATAAAAACCCTATTAAGCAGTAAACAAAATCTGTAATATTAAAATATGCAGAGTGACCTAACCGGAATCATAGGTGCCTTTTCATGTAAGTATACCATGAACTTAACTTGTGTATCATGCAGTGCTGTAATCCCCTATTGGATTTATCAATTTAAAGAAGTATCTGGCTCATTTAATGTGTTGCTGGTACATAACTGTGACTTCTTGACTATCAGAGATACCATTTTAAAAAGGATGCTGAGGTATATTATCTCTTAAACTACTGTTGTGACGTCATCCTTGTCTAAACTGTAAATTATTTTTCAAGTATATTCCAGATGGATAATCTTCCCTCTACATTACAAAATCAACAATCACAGTCAATGCCAATTGTGAACAATAAATGAGCCTCTCTGAAGCAAGTCACAACCACATTGGATGATAAACTGGAATATTGATGCCTGATGGAATGCTCTTGCAAAATTATATTTGCCATTCCATAAGGCATTAGACATATTGCACGCTACATTATGTATAATGTGTTAGCAGTCTAGCAAAAACAGATACACATCTCTTTAGTTAAAACAGGCAAAGATCAAATTTATTTTTAGAAACTGAAATCACATGTAATTAATTCTTGTGCAAAATTCAATATAATTCCTTATATCCTTCAGTAATCACACTATAAATCATTTTCTTTCATAAATCCCAAAAAACTCATTCATATTCTATCCATTGACTGGGCTCGCGTTAGCATTCGCCAATAGCCATTTGGCGAGAAAATTCGGGATTTGGCGCTAAGAACTTACTGGACACTCGCCAAAATGGCGAATATAAAATTTCAACTACAAACCCCATTTATCAAATGTTCCTCTGGCTATCGAGGCATAGATTTGCCTGGAAAACACATTACATGGTAGATCTACTACATTCATCTCCAATTATGAGATTTATAACCAATTTATAACCAATATATTTGGCTAATTTTGGCTAATGTTTTTCCACGGAATTAGCCAAATTGGCTAATGAAAAATATATCCTAGCGCGAGCCCAGATTGACGATGCACTTAACATGGTGTTCCTTGTTTTCAAATGCCATCGCAACATGCATGTATCCTTGTTGCATCATAGTCCACCTTCAACTCACAGTAATCAACTGCATAATTTCTCAGGAAAATTCTCAGAAGAGTGGGGGGGGGGGGGGGGGGGGTCCATTTGTAAGGAGAGGGCAGGGTGTGAGGGATCAACTATGGAGATCGGGTGTTATAACTCTTTGTTTACTGACAACATTTATAGGCTCAGGTTGCTGCCTTGTTGTATTTCAGCAAATGTAGCTGGTTCCTCATTGAGAGAAATACTTGAGATTTGATAACTATAGTCATTTACAAATCTTTTGATACACCAAGAAAATAATTACAAACCTAGGTGTACCAAAACATATGGGGCAGGGTGGGGTATGGTTTGTAAGGTGAGCCAGTCAACTGTCCTGTAGCATATGGCTTCCTTGCATCCAACTTAGCTTCTTCACTGCACAGGTTTGTAATTATTTTCTGGGTGTTCCAATACATAGATAAATGACCTTACTCCTTCTTTGTGGTCAATGGAGCCTCATCACACGCAAACATATTTATGGAGATAATGGCTATTCATATGGATCTGTATGAATAAACAATATGACTGTTTGTGTGACACACGGTCAGGTGACAATACTAATTCTCCTGCTGTATTCTCATTGAGAAGATTGTTAGGTTGGTTGTTTGTAAAGCTAGGATGCTTAAACCTCTTTTGGTCATATCGCGTCAATGGGAGAAGGAAGGGAGAGTGGATCCATGTACTCAGGGGTAACCCTTTATAAAGAAAGACATGGAATCTTTATCCTGTGAGCAGACAGACATGGCCACAGCAGGGCTTGAACCACCAATCCACATGCCGTTAGGCTCTCAGATGGCCAGAGCACTCAATGTGAGCGCTCTGGGGCCACTGACCTATCGCGCCAACCCCCAGAAGTGAGTTGGGAAACCATGGTTTCAGCATAGCTCATACAGTTTTTACTGCAGGGTGCAGCATTGCACCATTTTTCCCCTAATAAAGAAAATGTGCCATAAAACTGAGACATGTGTGACCCTGCAGCTGTCAGGCAATTTAATTAAATACAACAAGATCACTGCATAAGGGATTGATTGCATTAAGATTTGCCTACATCCCTAAACCTAAAAATATCACTTTGCTGCAACTTTCAAACTCATCCTCTTTGCCGCCATGGCGAACAGGAAAGGCAGGAAACGTGAGCTCATCCCAGGCAGTTGAATGCGCCAACTAACCTGAAAGACCTTTTACTGACCAACTAATGCTTCATAAGTATATATGGAACAGAAGACAATCATTATGCTCTTCCCTGTGCCTGATAGAGCTCGCATTTCATGGCCATCTAGCCTGCCTCCTCGACGATCAACCAAATATATTGTAAGCCCTGGTAAAGACAGCTGCCGAGTTGTTTTTGAACTCATGATGTCAAATAATTGACAGTGAGGTGGGATATATCAGACCGCTGCTGTGGCGTCATCATCAGCAGCAATGTGCTACCTCTATGACTGGACAGTGGTTAACGTTCAATCAATGATTACCCTGTAATCAGGTTTATAAAAAAATATATCCTTCTGGGGATGAAATCTTTTGGTTTCATAGTTTTAATAAAAAAAAATCATTTATTGCTGATCTTGGCTTTGCCCTTAAGCTGGGCTTGTAGGTGGAGTAACAGTTAGCCCTGTTTGATGGTGTTAATAATTACGCAGACAGATAGGCTGTTCGTAATGCCATGGCGTCGGTTGCCATATTGGGTCTCAAACATGGTGAGAGGTCTTCTATATTTTATTAGTTACTGGAGGTTTCAATACAAACCTCTCACTTCTTAGTTATTTAAGTTCCAGAACATTATCATAATCACAGAAAGGGTCAGAACCAGGTTATCGACAAAGCTTGGGAATGTGCAGCCAGCACACTAGAGAGAGACACTGCAAAGAAATGTCGGAGCACACAAATTTTCCAATGCAGCTGCACCTGGCGAATCCCGCCACCATTTGAATCATTTGTAGCCTGGGTCCCAAACTTTGTAGTAGTGAATAACCTGTGACAGAGGGTGCTGCTGTTGTCCTCAAGTTCAAATTAAATGACTGACAAGACCTTCTTGTGGAGAGTCTTATGCTAATGGAGCAGAGAAACCAAGTTCCATTCACATGTACCAGCATGCGCCAAAAACAAATATAATATGGCGGATGGTTGGTCAGGCAAAATTGCGCGCTCCCAACATTTCTTCACAAATATAAACCGAACAACCTAGTGTTGGCACACGTTCTTGATGTCAGAAGATAAAACAAGGTATGTAGAATATATAATCACTATGATTGTATACGCACATTTTATGATAAAAGCTAGTTGATTCCAGACTGGCATGTAAAGAATTTAGCATGGACACTGTTGTGCCCCTAAAGAAGTGGCCTTGCCAAGAATAGCTATAGCATAATATAGAAAGAATATGATCAATAAAGAAACAGTGAGAAAGGAAAGTAACATCAAATTTTGTCCCAGTTTCATACACACAGTCGATATATTTCTAGGCATTTGCTCCAAAATAATTCTGAATCGCATTGATAAATTGTTGAATGTGACAAAGGACTGTGAATGTCTGAGAGGTAGGATTGTTGCAAAAGTGACGCCTTGGATGCCGGTAGCCATACATGACCATTACTCTCTGCTTGTAATGGTCATGTATGGCTAGGATGCCGGAAGCATGGCGCATACTGTCGTGCGCTGACCTTGTGTCAAGGTGTGAGAACGTGCTACATACACTTGATACGCAAAATTATGAATGAACTGTAACTTACTAAAAGTAGTATAATATTCATTAAAAACTAATTAGCATAATATTCATGAAAAAACTAAGTAGCATAATATTCATTAAAAACTAATTAGCATAATATTCATTAAAAAACTAAGTAGCATCATATTCATTAAAAACTAGTATAATGTTCCTTAAAACCCTAGTATAATATTCCTTGAAACTAGTACAATATTCCTTGAAATTAGTACAATATTCCTTGACACTAGTACAATATTCCTTGAAATTAGTACAATATTCCTTGACACTAGTACAATATTCATGTAAAACTAGTATAAAATTCCTTAAAAACCCAGTATAATATTGCTCAAAAACCCAGTATAATATTGCTCAAAAACTAGTATAATATTCTTTAAAAACCTAGTCTAAAATTCCTTAAAAACCTAGTATAATATTCCTTAAAACCTAGTAGAATATTCCGTAAATGGTGGGGGTAGTAAAGTCAGACCTAATTATTAACAACTGGTTCATCAAAGTGTATTTACATTATTTCACAAAATGCTAATTTGTGTGCTTCAAGGTTTTTTACTGAGACTTTAGACGTTAATTCGTTGCAAAGTGGCACGCAACCGTCCGTCGGCTTCAAACTGAAACGGTTAATCGCTGAACAGCTGAAACAGGAATTCGGAAAATTTGATTTGATAAGGGGAGCCGTAATGCAGCATTTTAAACTTTATTAATCACAGAAGCGGTAGCACCTTAACCACTAAAAGTGTCATCGATCATCCATACGCTGTCTAAATGAGGATTTAACAGATTTTCGTGTGATATTTACCGATAAAGTAGGAAATATTTTGAATTTCCACATTCACGCCACCGCCGCTCTTCGACTAACGCCACTTCAAGAGAATTAATCAATTCGTGTTTTCCGTAGACTATTTCTTTATATATCAGCAGAACAATTGTCCATTGCTCTAGAGTTGAACAACTTGCCATGTTGTTACAGGGATGTAAATAACAGTATTTATAATAAAACTGAGAAAATATGTACCAAACATTTTGAATTCGAAGTAAATAGATATTAAACGCTAAACGAGGTATCATGAATATCATCAAGCAATTTTCATACCATATATATCTATTTAAAGTTATAGGCCTACTATATAGTCTAGTACGTACTTACACAACATTGTTTTTTCTTGATAAACTTAAACAATGTTTTGTTTACAAATGATGTATTTATATTCTTAGCATATAAATACACATAGATTGATGCAAACCCAAAACGGATCTTTTGTTAAGCTCCTTTTTGGCCAAATCAGTATATGTCTCGTGTGAGACTGAAGGTCGTGGCTTTCTTGTCACTACGTACGTCATCAAAATTTGCACATACTAATGTAGTTTTTATCCTTTATTGGTGATGACGCATCTATAGTTCTCATCAAGCTAACATTTAATACAATCAGGCAATGTGTCCAGAAAGTTTTTCCAATATATTTCGGAAATCATAATGTAAGTGAAAAATTGGTGAATGAGCTACTTTAATTATGTTAAAGAAATCGGTCAATCTTAGAAAACCGAGACCATTCCATTCATAGATACTTCTGAGTGAATTATTCCAATGAAACTGAAGACGTCAATTCGGAAGAACAGTTCATTGGCGGATCAAGTGCGGATTCCATTGCGGCTTAAACCCGTTCCACCCTGGTCAAGCCGCAAATCGAAGGCCCCCCTCCCCCCACCGACAGGTTTAGCCCCCGAGATAAAAAAATTGTGTGACGCCACGCCTTTGTGTTAAGTGTTCAATATCTAGAAGAATGCACCGGGAAACAGACCTAGCCGTGTCTTATTAACGTAAGTATGTGTTATTTAAATAATGAACTACAAAACAATGCATCTTCTTGATGAACGGTTGTTAATATTGACTCGCTTAGTACACTCTCCTAAGTGTCACGGTGTAATCAGTCGAGCCGAGCTGAACTGAAGCGATCGAGCTAGCTGATGTGGTCAGAACTACAATAGTCGATTTCCTGTGTCCAAACGTGGAAATGAACCACGCAAATCATGAACAGAACTAATGCCTTGTTATAGTACTCGCTGTCGTACATTCCCCAAAATAAACCATTTTTAACTAGTACTTAAAGAATTGTGTGACGTCACGCCTTAAGTATTCATTATCTAGAAGAATGACCCGGAAAACAGACCTAGCCGTGTTTTACTAACGCAAGTGTTCTTTATTTAAATCATAAAGAACGGAAAAACTGTGCATTATCTTATAAATGTACAGTTAATTGTTGCTGAGCCAAGCTGAGCTGAGCCAAGCTGGTTGGTCTGATCTTTTCAGAACTTGCAAATTTCAAGACAATGAAATGTCACCGTTTAGCTCCAGGCAGGAAGGGGGGAAGGGGGGTGCATTAGATCAGAAAACACAAAATATGTGGAAATTCGACAGTTTTCAATGGCATATATATCCGGTACCGTTTATGAGTATGAACAGTATGAACGTATGACATTGATCATGCCATTCATACTAAAGATTTTTAAATTATATCTACTACTCCCATGCCTTCTCACCCTCCACCCTGGGGCTTCACATTAGGGCCCCAGAGGGGCTTTTTCGACACGGCGACACGGAGATGTTTTAAATTCGACAACGCGACATTGGGGTTGTCTTAGAATCGACATGCGACATAAGACTTAGCGACACGCGACATGGAACTTTTCTTAAAATCGACACGCGACATGGACCTTTTCTTAAAATCGACACGCGACATGGACCTTTTCCTAAAATCGACACGCGACATGGCTACTCCCCCTCAGGGGCCCTACATTGACTGGGAGCCCCAAAATGTTACCCATCCGAATACTAAAAACTGTGTCAAATTAGGGCCCATATCCACGTCCCAGCTGAGAAACTTGCACGGCTTTGGCAAAATCTACTGTGACGAAAATCCCCGCGGGGGTGGGGGGGGGGGGGCTACTTATTACATATTGCTGGGTTTGGGGGGTAAAGATTCCCCCGTTTTCACCGCCAAAATTCGCTTGAAAGGGATAGTTTTTCCCGGTAACCCACTCTTTTTGCTCATAAAAAATATCCGCTCTATAGGGGTATCTTTTCCTCTCTCTCAGTCATCAAGGCACGGGTCGGTGCGGAACGCCCCCACCAAACTTAATAGTGTGCCCCCACCCCTCTCCCCCCTGAGAAAATCCCGCTTGAAAATCGAGCAGACCCATTGGCGTAAGAACTGACCCCAAGGCTGACCCATGCAGGTAACAAAAGTGCATAATTTAGGACCCTTTGGCGTAATGCACGAAAAAGACCGCACCCTTTCCGCCGGCCGGGATATAGGACCAGCGTTCGTCCGCATAATGCCATTGCAATGGCTGATTTATATTGTGGCGGTTCCACTACGTAGGCCGATTCACGGAAGGGTAGAGTAAGATATCTCGGCCCGGGACCGATGATATAAGACACCAAGAGCCTCGGGCCAAAGGGGAAACCAAAAAGGGAAAATCCCTTTGGCCTTGGCGTAAATATGCGGTTGGTGCACGGTTTGCCTTGGATACTGATTAAGCTAGGGTGGCCGGTTCGAATCCCCTCAGCTCGGGTTGTGAACTTTTCGGCGTCCATTGACCCTGGGGCCAAAGACACTTTACATATTTCACGAATAAAATGACGATAAATAAGGATGATAGAATATGATTGCAATAACTAATTTAGTATAGGGCGTGTAGGTGATACAAACTCTCGATTTTCCGATTCACGGTTATTTAATATTAAAATTCACCGTTCGCAATAAATAGAAATAATTGATCACAAAGTTTGACTTATAGAGATAAGTCAATCATATGTCAGTTGAAATACCTTGTTTTACATTTTACTTGGGCCAAGTGTTTCACCGCCGCCAAAGAAATATAGCAAGAAAAGCCTCTGGTATGTTTCTTCACTAGATGTTTCCCTACGGATAAAGCTGGGTGGTTAAATATTTATGTGCGGAACAAAGGAAGCCATTTTGTGCGAGCGGGAGTGGTGCGGAGCTGTGTCTTTTAACCTGCAAATGTACATTGTTTGAGCTCTCTAGTCTTACTGTTTTACGTCAGGTAATGCGCCAACAGTCTAAGAATGTTTCATACTAATCGAATGTGTCATGAAATAGTCTATAACGGAGGCCTGAGTGAATTTCTATCAGCCGGCATATTTTATTATCCAGGCACTTTTGATGAAGCCGTCTGTGATTGGCTGATGCCTGATCGTCTCAGCGGCGTTGGCGTGGGTTCAATCGGTACCACAATGGCGCAGCCGCGAACTAGATTTTTGTGTGTACATTTACTGAATTAGCAACGTGTTCAGGGATCTTTACTCCCCAAACGACATAGCTTGATAGTCTACCGAGTCTAGGTATGATTTATAAGAATTATTGAAGATAAAACGAGAAGGTAAGTTTTAGAATAGAGCAGCAAAGCCAGGCTGATGTGGGGGAGCCGATGTGAGTGAACAGTGATGTCCAGGAAGGAAGGATTCTAAGCTTAAAAACAGTTTTAATGGAAATGATACATATTATGACAGAGATAATATAGTATGTAAAAATATAAAAATGTATGAGTTTGTTGTTAACATGATATAGATGTAATATCTTTATTATTTATAAAAAGGATTTATAATATATTTTATCTTTTATCAATCAGGTAATCAGCCATTTCTTTCTTTAAATTTTATTAATTATAAGCTTAAATTAAGAAGCCATAATGAATTATTATTTCTTTGTTTTCTGCATGGGCTTTTTATCCTAAATGTTATAGAGTATAATCTATATGATAAATAATTAAACCATATATTTAATTAAAGTTACATGTGGAGCTGACGCTCTGAACGCTTCTATTGTCTTATATTTAGCGCTTGGGGCCCCCTGTCGGTGGCATCGGTAAACGACTTGTGTATACACGTTTATCACACTTCAAATCAGCACAAGTTTTCATTTTTGTGGCGGACAATTCATGAATTTGAAATGTTTCTCATTGGCAGATAATTGGTTAGCGATATGGTAGGTGTTTATTGTTTGTTATGAACCTTAAGGCCTTTGGTTTGTGTTCTTATACGCAAATTTGGCATTCAAAAACAGCGAAACAACTCCACATGCAACTTTAATATATATTATACCCATTCAGCGGCTAGTGTCTGCAAAATAGCCCTGCACCATCGGTAGCTGGTCAGTCAAATAGCCACTGCCTATTATTTTAGTAGAAAATCCAAGCATAAATACATTTCCATGTAAATTTTATATATAAAAAGATATTTTTGTATGGGTAGCTTTAATAAATTACTTCAGCTTATACAATTAAAATGTGATGGAGCTTGTCTATTCGAGCTATGCCTATTCCTATTAAATCTTAATAAATAGAGCAAAGTTATTGATCTGAAGTGGTTGATTTTTTACAGTTGCAACTAACACATTTACATTTTTACTCTGAAATAATGGACTGGTAAGCCTATGCAGCCTACAAACTAACCATATCTTAGGCTCAAAACAGTTGTTGTTATTACTATCATTATTGTGACTATTGAGCTACTATCCCAACCTACTCACTCAGCCACCCCAAGTCTTGCGAGGCTGCAGTGTATGCTCTTCCCCCCCACTTCTGCCTCCTTTCCTGTTGGCTGGTTTTGAATGGTGGCCACACATGGCATCCACCCACAGAGAGAGACTTTCATAACTGCCCGGGAAAGTGGAATTTCAGGATCAGACCATCCAAAATACTGGTTGAATGCCTGACAGGGCCGGTGACGATTTAAACTACAATCCCTTGCTTTCCAGCAATGTTCAGCAGTTGCACTGACCTAACAACCTGCAGGCACTGATCAATGCAAAAAATAACCAGTCAGGAGAATTATGGATATAGCTAATACTATGCATATTAATAATAATATATCTTATCCATTCAGCTAATATTACAGGAAAGCATAATATGGCATAATGTTATGGAAATAAATATTATTACAGTTTCATAATATTGTCAGTTACTAAATGTAGTTAAATGGCTTGTACCTTAGAAGAACACTAGCACCATTGGAACGTCATTATGTGCCTAGGGTTAGGCACATAAATTTCTGAGTTTAGGTCTGGGTGTATCATTTAAACCACTGTCTTTTTCAGTTTTCTTGGGATAAAATTTGAGGACATTTTCTTTTGTGATATTTGCAAAACTGTGTCCTAAATCGTAAAAAACTAAGGCTACGTAATAGATCATATTCATATATTTTTTTCTGTACAAATTTAAACACTGTGTGCCCCTACATTGGTGCTTCATTTGTATAATTTTGAATGTAAGAAATTATAGTTTTTACTTTTTTTCCTAAGTTGATTTATGTTATGAAAATAGCTAATTTACTTATCTTTAAAATTATGGAATCCCATAACTTAAGACAAAATATTGTGATTGTTTGTAATATTAGCTAAATCCATAATTTCCTTGACTGATAACTGCACAGTAGCTTTTGATTTTTGGCTCTGACAATATAACATCGGAAAATGACCATATGTGATGACAGGGCAGACATCCAATATTAATGTCTGGCCCAGTACCCTTGGCTGTTGGATCTAGCCTAGTCTCATTCTATCATAATATTTAGGGCTGGAACTAGCCCTGAGGGTCCTGAAGCGGCGCATTGACGCTGCCGCCAAAATCAAACCGGTTATTAAAAATAAATAAATTTAAATTACTTTTTGGGAGTATCCTGCATATATCTTAACATTTCTTTTATTTTATGCAACTAAATCTATTACTTAACCTTTAATTGACTCCTATTATAACGGTATCCGAGGCGATTTAGTCCCCTGCTTCAACTTTCATGCTGTGCGCAATGATAAACAAATATGACGGTTTGCTCATGTGCGATGCTTGAAGTGGCGCCATCTTGCAGTGAATGTTAGCACCATAATGCGCATACATGCCTCGGTGCTCCTTCCCTTTGAATGCTTATTCGAAACGACAGGGCGAGCGAACGTAAATACGCTTGAAAATAACACCCAAAATACCTATAGTTTGGCAACATGGGAATGAGAAGTTGTTGCCCCCTCTGTAGGAAGATTTTATTTATGAGGGTTATGTCAGTGTGCTGACATCAGTGCACAAGTCTATGGGACCCAGCCCTTCCACTGCTTAATTTTTATTGAAATAGTAACTAAATATATGAAAGGTAACATTTTTCTCTCTAAATAATACATTTCACTTTGTTTAGCAGAAAAAAACACATTGATCCAGTTCAATATATTTTTTTTTTTAGGAAATATGGATGTGCATGGACATTTTATATATCAATGATGTAGTGCAGCAGAATGTCACTTTTCCACTCATTAACATGTATCCATCTGATAGAAAAGGTCTTAAAATCATCTCCTGTTTACTGGTTTAGTTCTTTCACCCTATAGCATTGTAGTTCAAATTTATCTTGCACATGAAATATACAAGATCTGACAGGAACATTTCTGTATGAACAACTTTAATGGATGAAAATAGCTAAAATATTTAACTTTAATTGTATAATATATAGATTATACTTTTGCATATGGTATATAGCCTTTATCAGAGACCAAATATATTTATGTAGTCAGTACTGATTTTTATGTGAAATTCTCCACGAAAATATGTTTGAGAAAGAATAGTCAATGTTTTGTGTATACGAGACCTCTGGGGCTGTGAAATGTTAAATTGAATGAGATATTAAAGCTGTTGACCAGGGTGATTGACTACTAGTACATTCAGGCTGGGTGCAGACCCAGGTTTTGACACTCCAGTCAGGGTGCATCTTCTGATTCACAGGTTATGGAGATTGACCATTTATGAAGACTGAAAATGCTATTTGATCATTTTTCTGTTCCACATTGGTCAGTGGTTACAATATCATATACTTTGTTGCACCATCTCACTTATAGGAGTACATGTACCCAATGTTTGTAGCAACGTTATTGATGACCATTATTTAATATTTTTGTGTTTTCAATTGTAGATACTTCAAAATGGTGCTAAAATCTGAGCAGCATAGAATCAAGACACTTTTGAGAGACACAATAACCCTTCTGTGTAAGAATGGCTTAGCATTCAAGAAAGAGTTCAGTATAGAAGCCTTGATAGGGGTGACTCTGGATCAGGATGATGTTTTATTGGTGTCCATCAATGAGATTGTCAGATCAGAGAACGCTTCAGCGGAAGTTGCGGAAAGCGCTGCCAACCATGACGCCGAGCAGGGTTGTTCGGACGCGGAGGAGAACCATAGCGACAAGCGGCAGTCGTCGGCTCGACCGCCGGCGGTGCGGGACATTCCCTCGCGGAAACGGCCGCACATGGCCATGAAGCGAGAGCCACCGGAGAGCGGTGGCGGCAACGGCAATGGCAACGCCCCCGACAGACCGGATGGCCGGGGCGGCGACGTCTGGGGACAGGCGGGACCGCCCATGCTTAGTCTAGACAGCGCCCTTGATGACTCCAGCTTCCATTCCTCCTCCGAACACGCTCAAGACGAACCCTCTGCGAAACGACGACCTCCTCCTCCTCAGCAGCACGACGCGGACGACGATGATGACGACGACGGCCAAGGACAACACGACGACAACGGCGACGAAGATCTCTACGAGGACGACGACACGAAAGATGTGATTGTGATAAAGGAAGAGACAGACAGAGACGAATGGTCCGGTTCCTCATGTTCTCAGCAGGCCGGCCCCGGGCGGCCGTACCGCCATGACAATTCCTCAGGCATTCCATCCGGTGACGGCACGGGGGAGGTGCCCTATTCAGCACAAGGTGATAGAGATTTGGCAGCAGTATTACAAAGCGGGTCTCTGGTGCCAGTCGGCATGCAGCAGGCCGGTCTACCCATGTGGTCTGAGGGCGGTCCGCAGGGCAGCAGAACCAGTACAGTCACTTCAGATGGCGCAGCAGTTAATCAACAGGTTTGTACCACCATTTTGTTCCTTTATCAACACTATACCGGTCCCATGTAACTACTTTGCAAATTTTGACTTTTTGCTGTATGCCTTTTGCAAAACACCACCAGAACCATGTTGAAACGCCTCTCCTAGAATGTTTCGGTAGTATAAGCGTGGACACCTCTTGCCATGAAGAAATAGCGCAGATCGGTATCCTACTGTAGGCAGGTTGGCAGATTAATAACAGACACTTTAAATCTTTCACATTTGAATTAAGAAGGGTATTTAAATTCATTAAATTGGGATCTCTGGAGAAGGGCCTAGAAGAGTCCAGCTTAAGAATATGTTCAATATGTGATTTCAGTATTCCAATGTCGTACTGGGTACATTCCAAAACATTATTGATGTGTTTAACGGGTAAATGTATAGTTGATCAAGGTACAGTCGGTGTAAGTTAAACATGGTTCTGCGACATGGTTTTCACAAGGTATGTTGATAGTCCTTCCTTTAATTTAAGTATTCCAAAAATATCTTTGCTTAGTCAAAGATAGAAGTCCTGCTCTGTGACAGCTGGAATATTATAAAGAAAACCTTGTTTTGCAAAGTATTTAATGGGACTAAATGTTTGTTGTGGAAGGTAAACATTAAGTATTTCAAATATAACAGTTTATTGAAAAAAGCTTACTATATTTGGAGATTAAAAGTCACTTGTCACTAAGACTTACTTAGTTAACTTGTGTACTTGATGTGCTCCTTCCATATTGCAAGTAGGCCAATAGTCCTGCATTCGCACATTGAATAACCTGAATTTCATAACTTTCTTCAAAATTTCTATTTAAAGTTTACATTTGGCACAAGCACTTAACAATTTATTCGAAATTAAAAATATTCCTGCAAATGGACGACTGTTGGCCTGAACAAGTTTACAAATTGTGTATTTCCTGTAAACAGGAATTCACAATTAGAACATGTTTGTGAGACTTTGAAAGAAATTGTTATGATATCATTTAGGTGATATATTAAAGAACTGGATGTAACCAGGGTTTGAGCCATTTGACGATATGGTCATTTTAATACTTTCGATTGACTACCACAGTTTATTTGTCAAGAGAAATGTCACTAAAGTAAGTGTAACTGACATACTTTTGTGGTTGTGACATTCTGATTATGGGTACAGTCTATCGTACACATATTCATGTCAGTTTTCTAGTTTTCACTTCACTTGTTTGACAAATTTGTTTGTCAACTTTCGAGCCCTGGTTGTGTTCCAAGCCATGTTCAGGCTTTCACTGTTTAGCATTGAATATCAAATAAGTCATCATTTTTTATGACGTGCTATACATATCATAATATGTACAGCTAATATGATAATGACATTTGATAAGACCTGATATTCTAGTCGGTTTAAACAAAATTAAGTGTTCCTTTATACCTGACATACTGTAAATCAGGTTTTATTCATTGGGCACTGCTAATATATACTTACGAGTAATAAAACCGTCAAGAACAACAATGCAAATTAGTAGTGTAGTTCCAGAGCAGTGAGAAAGTTGTAATTTGATGATGACTTATTTGATACCACAAGAAGGTAAGTTGAAATGGTACAATTACATAGGTACCTGATAGACCTGATAGGTACATAGTAGGATTGAGCAATAATTTCGATGATCTGGGTAATAGCAAGCAGAAGCACAAGGAGGTAGCATCTTCACTTCATGCATCTTGACTTTCACGAAACTTCTGTGAATCTGCAAAGTTTATTAATAATATTTTCGGATTGTTAAATTTGGAAGTTGAGGCATGAATTGGTAGATGTTATTGAACCTTGGTTGATAGAAAGTTTTAATTTGACAAACAAGTATTTCTGTATGTCCAATTATGCGTTTTCATCATAAGCTATGATCATGTGCATGGTTTCAATATAGATATCGTTAAGTAAAAATCATAATTTGTAGTTTGAAAGATGCTCTTTGATATCCAAGGGCCTTCGTGCAGTCTTGCTTGTTCATAAATAGTTCAATATTGCAACCATGCATAGGATTAAAAAAGAATGCTTTCTTGAAACTGGTGCATTTATAAAAAAGAAAGTGATAGTTTGCTGTCAAGAGGCGACGAAATCCACACGATTTATGCTATTTCTGAATGGCTGAATCTGAACAGAGCGGTTGACACCAATAGAATGTGTTAACCACAGGTGTCTGCGTTGACCATCTGAAGTCTCGTTTATGTACAGGGATATACGTTCACTTTAGGTGCGCTGTGAAGTGTGAATAATACTGGCGTAGGATCTTGGTGACTTAAGACTTTCAAAGCTTTTGACAACCCGGTCTAAAACACTCACTTCAGAGACGCGGTTAAGTTTACTGCTGCACCGGCGAAAGCAACCATGTTATTACAAATCTGGATTTGGTTGATATCCGGCTGCATGAGTTTTTTGGTGGTAATCTTTCCTGCGGCAACATTCTTCATGGGTGACACAAAAGAAACTTCCATCCACATGAATACAGAATTGGGTGTTCTAGTTCTGATTTGATGTGGATCACAACCTGAACAAGTTAATCGATACATACCTTGGTTATGCAGGATTGCCAATAGCATCACGTACAGGGAATAGGTCCTCCGCATATCGACAGTGTTGAGTATCTTTCAGAAAGTAGGTTTAGGAAGGAAGAAGGCAACGATTTCCACCATAAAGATGAACGAGGCTAGCATTACTATGACATGTATGACAAACACATTTTAATTCACTGCATTCATATCAGGAGATGGATACTTATTGCGGTAAAATCTGATATAAGCCACTCCTCATTATGCTTTTTAGCGTGAGCCTGGATAATCTCGATGGGAACTACAGAACCACCAGAGGAGAATGTTGGAAGAAATGCAATTGTGGTTTCTATTGATTTCCTTTGTAACTGCCCTTCATCACTCCAGCAGCAGGGCATTGATTGGTCCTGCCTAGCCCATATGTACACACATGTGTTAAAAAAAAAACACCTTTCGAACTGAAGAGTGACCGGCAGTCCTTCTTTCTCCTTACAGAATCTGGGCCCCCATGGTCCAGGCTATAAAGATGCCCGGCAGTGGGCGTTGGGAGCGCCATGTGCTACTGAAATTGAAGGCGGCTTGATGTTTACTTGTCAGCTCTGTGGTAAAGTGATATCCACGAAGACTGGACTTCAGGTCCATATGGCCATTCACATGGGCTCATACCGTTATAGCTGCTCGGTGTGTGGCAAAGGCTTTAGCTCGAGCACCGACTTGCGGGGACATATGGTCAAGCATACTGGCGTACGGGAATTCAACTGTCGCCTCTGCGGGAAGGAGTTCAGTTTCAAGCGCAGGTTGACGCAGCACTTGCTGAAGTATCATCAGTGAATCGTATATCAGACGACACGACGGCCCTACTTTTACGATTGTTCCTCTTTGGCCCGTGGACTTCACTTCGTAACTTGTGGTGCAAGGGGGAATATATTCGATGCTGAAATGCGTTATTCAATAAAGTTAGATATTCTCGTTCATGCGGATTCTCGTTCATGCGGACTCTTGCCGATGTTACATTTTCTCAGGGAAATTCTGTGATACTGAAGTCCTACTATGATGAGCATTCCGCCGTGAGGTCATCACGTGGAATTTGTGCATTACCGGAAGCTTGGATGGGCCCTTTAATAATATTACGGTTCATGGGTACGCCAAAGTGTGTATCAGACTGGAAGTCATCTAATATTTGGTGCTTGTACTTAATGTCATTGTCATTTGCTGGAACCATTTGTTCTTGTCTTAACGATGTCGAACCCACCATGGAATAAGGAATGAATTTAATCAAAGAAGGAGCTTTTTATCGATGATCAAACACACACACACACACACACACACACACGAAGGGGCGGATCGTATGTGAGGTCCACCTTCAAGATTGATGTGTATGGGATTTATTGAACTCAACATGGTTAAGAGGCTCTAACATGGGACAAACCGATCGTCACCTCCGTTGCAAAATAAGCACAATACTAACAGACCCGGCTGGGAACATAGCTCTTGCTCGACACCAACATGTGGGGATTGCCCCCACAAGTCCATCATCCGATTGGCACAAGAGGTCTGTTGGCCTGGTTTAACCTGGTTTAGCTCTTGTGCGCGTTACGGTAGCATAACGCGCCATTGCATTTAACCGATATGGGATCGCGTCTTACCAGGTGTTCTCCTCTTCTTTATTACAGGCATGGGTCGATGCCGGTTGCTATCCGGGTGGGGCCGCCACGGGTCCCCACAACTCCTTCGCCCATGGGGTGGCTACCCCTCAAATATCACCATCGGGTCTTACCTGTCCCATCTGTGGGCGTGTCCTGACCACTCGCACTGGCTACGTGTGCCATATGAAGCTCCATATGGGCGAGTACCGCTATACGTGTTCGTTCTGCGGTAAAGGCTTCATGTCGAGCACGACGTTGCGTGGCCACTTGGCCGGACACACCGGGGTGAAGGAGTTCGCATGTACACTCTGCGACATGAAGTTCTCTTTTAAGAGATCTTTGAAATTCCATGTCGCGCAAGCCCACGGTGAGAGAGACGCTCATACCGCTGAGAGAGATGCTCATACCGCTGAGACGATCTGATGTCCAGTGCAACCATTATATTATGTTGGGGCAATGGAGCTGTTGGAATCAATGCTTATGTTTCGAGTTAGGTTTGTGCACGGACAAATCTTTATTACATCGTTCACAATTTGGATGTATCTCAGAAAGCATTATTTTACGTCACCGCGAAATCGCAATGTGGTACATTTCTGCAATCAAGTCTGTTAGGAGCCCGCTATCGTTTATGAACTCTCAGTCAACCTTCAGGCATGTCTAAAAAATAGCAAATGATTTGACGGCTCTGTATGGTTGTTTGCCCGGAGTAGCTACTGCAGCCGAATGAATGGTTTCTCTGTCTGAGTCCGTGTTGTACGATACAGGAAATGCGATCGGCAAACGTCATACGCCAGCTGCAACGCTTTGGCAAATAACACCCCAGCGCTTACAAGATCTAGTGGTTGGCTTTACAATGTTTGACTGGCATGCAGTGCCATCCAGCCACTATGCGGGACATGGAATTATCGCATTAGTGAACCCAACGTAGCACTTGAATCAGCCACGGTCTACAGTGTTGGCCTTGTCCTTCCAGGTGAGCCGTCTCCGCGGCCCGGACAAGGTTGACATCGGCGGGCGAGCCGCGGGCTGCTCCTGCCCAGTATGCGGAAAAGTAGTGTCCCGGTCCTGGCTGCCAACGCATATGAAGACCCACCGGGGGATCTATCAGTACCGCTGTCAGTTCTGTAACAAGGGCTTCATGTCGTCAACCCGCTTGCGCGGCCACGTGTTACAGCACACGGGGCGCCAGGAGTATCGCTGTCCCCAGTGCGACAAGGTCTACCAATACAAGGATTCTCTGGCCAAGCACGTCATCACTCAGCATTAGATACACCCTACTAACGCGCGCCCCATCGCTCCTCCCACGCAATCAGCGGGAAGGTGAAACGACTGGGGCTCAAATGGACTATCACTATCGATCATTTCCCAATTATTTGATCCAGCCACCCACATCCCGTATGTTGCGTCTGGGAATTGATGGGACCTTGATTGGTGAACATAGTGGAATCCGACAAGGTTATGTCGCAATGATGGACGGAATGGTTGCATGAGGGATATCTGCACGAAAAGCCACACAAGGCGATCGATAGAAGATGTGTAATGTTACGCAGTTCACACGTGTGGCGAGCGCGTTGTTCTGGCTCAGATCTAGCCTAGTTGTTAGTGCGGTGTTTCATTCGTGTGATTAGTTCTGCTCAGACCGACGGAAGTGCAGGCAGCGGTTAAAAATGTCACGGTATGGTTTGGTGTCCATGCTCAGCGTGAAAACGGAGACATTTGTGGAGTCAGAAGGAAATTCTGGCAGAAGATCGCATGATTTGTTTCTGTGTGTGAGGACTTGGATTCTTCCGAGGCAGGCAGTGGTGGATGGATGCAGATTGGAGAGAACCTGTTTGTGGATGCGTGACCGTGAGCCGCTCTGAAGCACTGACCCCTGTTTCAATATTGCAGATGGAGGACTCGTTTGGAGGCAGATTGCAGCTGGAGCCGGAACTCTACAGAAAGGGTAATGGCTACGGGTGTCCTGTCTGCGACAAAACCATCTCCTCCAAGTGGGGTCTGCAGGTGCACGTCAACTGGCACAGAGGCATCTTCCGCTACCGCTGCCCACTTTGCACGAAGGGCTTCATGTCCAACTCCAGGCTGAAGGGTCACATGTCTCAACACACTGGTGAAGCTCAGTTCATGTGCCCGGTGTGCCAAAAGGGCTTCACTTATAAGGATTCTCTTCGCAGCCACGTGCTCACACACTCAACACCTGGGGCGAATTGTTAGTAAAGTCCAGTGTAGGCACTCACACCATCAATTGTAATGCAGATGATACGCAAAGCGTCATATGGTGAAACCGTTTTTCTTACAAGAAAAGATGCGCATGTCAGCGCTCCTTGAAGCTGAATCATGTGTCACTGAAAGCATTAGTTAGGAAGTCCCCTTGCGAGTCGGATCTGGGTTTTAACCGTCGACCATCAATGGACAAAAAACCGTTTTCATGAATTCCTGGGAGTATCACATCAATTTCTTTTTATTACGTTCAGCAAAAGTGTGTGGAATCTGGTGTCGATGTGTATTCGCATTGAATGCATAACTGGTTTGACGTCGGTTTAATTTTATCCTGTGTTTTTCCTGCATTTATGTACGAATGTTAACATTGGACGTACCAAGAACGAGAATAAAGATGCAACCATAGCGTGACGATCTTTTTTTCTTCTTGCTTCGGTGCAAAGACAAATGGTGCGAGTTCCATGCAATATGGCAGCTGCAGAGCCGATACTACGTCATGAGTACCATCCCCCTGAAGATGTATACTCTTGGCTTCTGCTTCCAGGATGACGAGCGGTTGAGTTACCAGGGCCCACTGCCTTGGCAAGATAACGGCTTGAAGAAAAGCTTCCAGTGCCCCAAGTGTGGCAAGATAGTGTCCACCAGATCTGGAATGACCTGTCATATGAGGCTCCACGTAGGTGCTTATCGGTACAAGTGCTCTCAGTGCGGCAAGGGCTTCATGTCCAGCACCAGACTCCAGGGACATATGGCCGTCCATACAGGAGTCGCCGAATTCCGATGCCCCATCTGCCACAGAGGGTTCCCATACAAGGACTCACTAACAACTCACATGATCAAACATCAGTCCAATCCCATGTGAAAGTCATGCGGAACACATATAACCTGAGCCAAAGACGCTGTAGCGCTAACATCTGGCAACGATTTACGATATCACTCTTGCGCCGTAAGAGTAGCTCCTGATTTGCCCCAAACGGATATGCCTCGCCATCCAGAGGCGGTTCAGTGTCGATGCAAAGCACGGCAACTGCCTGTCCAACCTTTGCCTCGTGGTGATTGTTTGATTTCCAAAGCCAGCCTGTTTGATTGTTCGCTATACACACACTATTACGTTTTATCTTGCAGGGCTGGCAGGCGTCGTCGCTTGGTGGTGGTTGCGTCACTCTGGACGACCACGGACTGCCCCGCCAGTCTGGCGGTGGCTTTCAGTGCCCCGTGTGCGGCAAGGTCATTCAGACCAGGACGGGCTTTACGTGTCACATCAACTTACACAGAGGCCTTCACCGCTACGCCTGCGAATTCTGCGGCAAAGGTTTTATGTCGAGCACGAATCTACGAGCTCACCTGGCCGCCCATACGGGTGTTAAGGAGTTCGTATGCAACATTTGCAAGAAGGAGTTTACGTACAAGTACAGGTTGGCGGCCCATATGAAGGCTGACCATGGGATCCTGCCCACTCAAGTCCCGCTCATGTGACGCTTGCATTCCCGCTGTGAAATAAATCATGTGTTTGCATAGACCACTGGGATACACATTGAACACCCCATTTAGCTTCTTCAGTGATGAGCAAGCGTTTGCAGGATACCAGCCAACATTTGTGCATAGAATCGTGCTCTCCCTTGTATCTCCTGTCCGAAGACTTCATCAGAGTACGTATGATTGCGACGGGGAAACCGGCAGCATGGAAATAATACGTTGCCTTTCTGTTTCTTTACAGAACTATGCCCACTGGGGCGGGCAAGACGTCATGTTGCCGCCTCCGGATCTCAAACCGCAACGTTTTTCTATTGAGTCTTGTGGCAGTTCAAACGCCGCCTCTGAGATTGGAGAGGGTCAGGGTAACCAGGCCTTGGTATGCCCCATATGCTACAAGCAGCTGCTTAACCGCAAAGGGTTGGTGAGCCACGTTAAGTGGCACCAGGGGATTTACCCCTACACTTGTAAACATTGCCACAAAGGGTTCATGTCTGGTACTACACTCAAGGGACACATCATGGTTAAGCACACTGGGGTAATGGAGTTTTCCTGTCCAGTGTGCGGAAAAGGATTTGCGTTCAAGAAAAGTGTCGCCAGACATGTGGCCATGGTACACGACAAGTCAGGCGAAACTAGCAATGTATGTGGCTGAACAAGACAAGAGGGAGCTATGGGAGAGAAATAATCTGTTGGAGCCGGGTATCAAGAATTGTTTCTCCCGTATCGTCAACTATACTTTTGATTATGTCTTGCCCCGTATTGTGATGTGAAGTCTCATTTTGCCTCAGTCAGCCACTTTCTCCCCATGAGCAGTTACCTCTTTAGCGCTTGTGCTCTGTCGCCTTTATATTAAAGTAACTGCTTACTGTTGTATACAAATGCCAATAAATGTCTGCACTGAGCTCGCAGAAACCGTCTCTTTATCTTTTCATCTTTGTTTCGTTATAAAATATACGATAATCAAGAACACACATCGCCTTGATTTGACAGGAAGGTAGAATTACTACACATAAAGAAGAAGGCTACACGTGAAAGCAGTGGTCATTTTGCGGGGGCCGTAGATAATCGCCGAAGTTGTTGTTGTGGCTACATTGACACCACCACCCTTTGGTGTACATTATATGCGTTAGGGTGAGGGATCCGTCGCGACGATATTTCAATTGGCCTTTCTGTTTCGTTACAGAGCTGGGTCGGAGGGTCCCTCGCCAGTATTTCCGACGCTAGCCCCAGCTACTTGGGCGGCGCTGAAGTGGCCGATCATTATGGTGATCGAAAAGCATACGAATGTCAGGTATGCGGGAAAATCCTGTTCAGTAAATCTGGATCATTGCGGCACGAGAAACACCACATGGGTGTCTTCAAGTACAACTGCCACCTATGCAATAGGGGCTTCCCGTCTCGGGTTAATCTGGAGGATCACATCCGTAGACACACCAAAGAGACGTTAGCCTGCGATATCTGTGGCAAGACGTTCTCCTCCTTTTCGGGCTTCTCCAGGCACAAGAAAGTCAACCATGGGATGCAGATGCCGGGCTGTACCCCGACTGATGATGGGATGACATAACTATAAATTGAAACGTGAAGGTTCTGACACACAGTAGCTCCCGACACTGATATTCAGCAAGGGATCAGTTGGTCTGTTTGGTGTCACCGAGAATCGCAAAAGATCGTTCTCTCAAGCTTGGATTGGCTTGGACCACCAGTCCAGTTACGGAGGAGACTGTATTGCTTAATGGATGGGACTGACTTACCTGACTGCCACTCTTTGCTCTCTTGCAGACTGGCCTCGTCAGGCGGCTTAGCATGTTGCAGTCCCCGTCCACCATGGGGTCTTTCCCGCCGGGGGGGATCCGGGGCGGCGAGCCGCGGGCGCCTGGAGCGAGGGCGCCTGGCAGATTTCAGTGTCCCCACTGTGGTATCTCATTTACCCAGTGCGGCCACGTCAACCGCCATATCAAGCGCATTCACGAGGGTCTGTGGAATAAAACCTGTGGCACCTGTGGCAAGGGCTTTATGGATGAGTGGCACCTGCGATGCCACATGGCGACGGTACATGGTGAGAAAGAAGGATCCCACAGGTCGTCCATGTAACGCGCGGTCGCTGAACGTTATTGTACTGCTGCCGATACGTCGATGTGTTATTGGTAGGAACACAAGAAGCGCAACCAGAAGTTCTGGTGACTGCAGCATTGAAGTCAATTCGTATTTCATTGGAACAGTTTTAGTAGGTAATAAGAGACACTTCGTTTGTTTTCTTTTGCCGTTGAGATGGGCCCGGACATGCCTGGTTTGTCTTTCACGATAACTCTTAGCGGTGACCCTGGTGTCCCACTCCAGGCAATTGGTTATGCTTTCCTTCATGATGTGTGTCTTGTAGTGTCGCGGCATGCCATTTCTCGTTGAAATAAACGATGATGTTCCGCATACCATGGCGTCTTTGTCTCATCTTTAGTGTGTTTTTACAGCATGCATGAGTTCTCTTCTAAGCGACAGATGGGTTTATCGCAATGAATCTATTTCGCGGTCTGTACGCACTCCCTAAGTTGGCTTTACCGTATTTGGTTATTTCAGACCTGGCGGCTGGGGATGGCGCGCGAAAGTTTGCCCCAAGCGCCCATTGGGTCTGTGGAGGCTGGACTAGGAGGGAGCCTGGTACGGTCTCACTACGCAGCCATCCCTGGAGGAGGCTTTCTATGCCGACTGTGTGGCCAACGGTTGTCCACCGACAAGAATCTAACCAGGCACACCAGGTTGCACGAACGTCGCTTTACCTGCTACTGCGACACATGTGGCAAGGGCTTTATGGATTCCACCCACCTTCGCAGACATTCGAACGTGCATCGGGAAAAATATGCCGAATCACTCTATTGATATCTGACCTCTGCTCTAGTAATCGCGCTTGGGATGTCGATTCGATCGGTTCTCTGCAATCTTCACCATGGTGACCCTTTGCCGGCACATCTTGCGGGACACCGACACTTGTGAAGTACTTGGATGATTCCAAGAATCACCTTGATAATGGTTGTCATTCCTACATGAGAACTATCTATTTGTTTCTTTCAGGGGCGGTCTTGGGTCTCACCCTCCGGGCCACAGCAAGGTCTAGAGAGGTTGATGACCGCTAGCGTTGCTGACGAAGGAAGGTATATCTGCCCGATATGTGGCAGGCACCTGTCAACAGCTCGCAACTTGCTTCGCCACACTAACGTGCACAAGCAGAACTACCGCTGTCATTGCGCCGTCTGTGGCAAAGGCTTCATGGACTCCACTCACCTCCGCAGACATATGTCAGTTCATCGCCTGTAGGAACTCGCTTCCATGAAACGCTCTACACTTTTCTTCCATGGCTTCGAACAGTTGGATCGATTGTTTCCAAGAAGGGATTACTACCGGAATGGATTGGAAAAAACTAAGTGTTTTTTAGTTTTGCATGCCTGTTTTATTCTTAGACCAGTCGGAATTAGTCTGCCAACCAAGAATCCCAGTTGATTGATTGATTGATTGAACATTCATTGTCATACAGCGACTGCACGGCTCTTGGACTTTTTGACTTGAAACGTGAGGACTACTCTTTATTTCTGTTTGTGACCAATAGCTGAGGTTTCTACATGAGAACTCTTTTTCATTTGTGTATTTCAGGCGCAATCGGCATGGGTATCGTCCCCCTGGCCGTCGCCGGGCGAACAGCTAAGTCTTGCGAGGCCAGAACCCTATCGAGCCGCTGGTGAAGGCAGATTTATCTGCCAGATATGTGGCAGGCGATTATCTACGCCTCGCAACTTGCTTCGCCACACTAACCTGCACAAGCAGAACTACCGCTGTCATTGCACCGTGTGTGGCAAAGGCTTCATGGACTCCACTCACCTCAACATGCACATGCGCGTCCACCACCCGCCCGAGGACAGTAGTGTGCCCTTATAAGTATCAGGCGTGTTTTGGCCTCAGAACTTATCCTACCAAACGAAATCACAACTTTACGCCCCTACGTTCAAAGTGTGCCTGTTGCTGCGTTGGTGAAATGTTACTTCTTCGCAAAAAAAGAAATGTGTTTTAAAACAACTGTAGCTAAGAAGCTCCGAATTTCTCTTATACGAACGCGAATGAACTCCGGTTACATTCGGTCAACAATGTTTTTTTTGTCTTTTGAAAGGAGGATTTGAATGTTTGAGGTCTAAATTCTGGGATGATGGCTACAACTGTCGACGCCATGCATTTAGTAACTATTACAGTAATGAACACTGCATTGGATGAAAAAAAACCGGCTTGAGAGCAAGATTCCTATAATGACTTATTTTATCTCCATTGAGAGAAGCTACAGCAGCCGGATGATTATGTTGTACTTGAAATTGTCGATGCTGTGTATGAGCTTTAAGACATTATTTGGAAATAAATCTCTGAAAATTGTCGCAAGTGTTCGTCTTTGGATTGCCTTAGGGAGGCGTCGGGATCTTCTGCATAGTTAAAAGTCTTTTCACAACAGATGATATTCTGTCTGAAAGGATGTACCAGCTAATGGGACTTAAGGACCTGTGAACGTGGTCTCACATTTTCTCTGTCCTGTCTCTGCAGGCCTCCCCCACTGTGTTCCGGAGACACCTGGCCGGGGTCCCTGACCGGGAAAGCGCGTCCCATTCCCGCCACCACGGCTTCGGCGAATCCGACTTCCACATCCCCACGGATGACTTCTCTCCCTCTCTCTGTCGGATCCTTGCTTCCGGGTCTTTCCCTCTGGCTTGGGCCGTGAAACGCGAGCTCATGAACCACTTGACAAACACTATACTCCAGCGAAGCCTAAATCCCAGCAAGGAACACATACGCACGGTTGCCTTGGCATTGATAACCCAGTTCCCGCAGATACGGGATTTTACAGACGAAGGCTACTTGGTTTGGGAGAAGAATATCAAAAGTCGCCTTCAGTACTATCGACATAATGGTCGATTGTGAGACGTATATGTCCTGTCCTGTTGGATGCTTAAGTCGCTGCCAGTGTAGTGTTGCAAATGTGTTGCATACCGTGCCCTTCCGAACGACAATATGGACATTAAGGTGCAGAATTGTTTTTTGGGTCAGGCATTCCTATCATCACTCACATCTGCACACACTGGTTATGTGTCAGTTCTGTAGTTGACTTCGACTTTACATCAGTACCAATCTAGATTTGGTTCCGTTACAAGCAAACACGATGGATCTAGTCTGACGCTGATTCCGTCCTGTCTCCGCAGGCCTTCCCCGCCGTGTTCCGGACACACCAGGCCGGAGTACCTATCCAGGAGGGCCCGGCAAATACATGCCATCAAGTCTGGGACGGCTCTGACTTCCACATCCCAACGGAAGACTTCTCCAGCTTTTTATGCCAGCAGATGTCCACCGCAGGCGGCTACCCTCTGGCGTGGTCAGCCAAGCACGAGCTCATGGACCACTTGACGAATGCCATTATCAAACACACCGTGCAGCCTAGCAAAAAGCAGATTCGTGGCGTGGCTGCGACTTTGGTCTCGCAGTTTCCGCATATCCGGGACTCTTCATTCGACGGGTTTTCGGTCTGGGAGATGAATATCAAAAATCGACTGAAGTATTATAGGCAAAGCGGGCGCCTGCCGTCGAGTAACCAATTCTCACCAACACCATATCCAGTCAATTTACCCCACGAATGAATAGCTGGCCTCGAACTAAATAATGCCCGCGAGAAATCGCACCAGCCTCAGAGAATCACTAACAGATAGGTGGAAGGAACGTTGGAGACGTTATTGGAATGATGAAGACCTTGTACAGGTGATAGCTCGCACTGTTGGCTTCGTTATGAAATATGATGTCGTTGTGACTTTTGGTGCCGTGACCTGCTGGTGCTTCGTTCTCCGCGACAGTAATATCAGTAATGTATGGATGGACTGACGTTGCTGCTCTCTGCTGTTTCCTCAGGTATTCGGCGTCCCCGGGCTGGCCTCGCTGGGGTCCTGGCAGGCGACGACTGGTGGCCCGGCTGAGAGGCCTGCCCCAACCATTGATAAGACCCAGTTCAGCGCGGGTTTGCTGGATGCGCTGACAACAGTGCAGCAGGGTTGGCCGCTCGGGCTTTGGCTCCGACGAGAACTCCTCGACCACATGTTCCAGAAGCTCACATTCTATACTTTGTACCCAACCTCGGCGGAAATGAAAGACATCGCCACAAGTCTCGTGACTGAGTTCCCGCAGCTGCGAGATTCCTCCACGTTTGGCATCGGCACGTGGGTGCAGAGCCTGAAGGACAAGCTGAAGAATTACCGTAGGAGCTCGTCTAGACCCGAAGTACTCGCTAGGAAGAAAAAGGATGTGTTTCCGATGTGATGATGGCAGGAGACCTTAATATTTGGCTTAGCCAAGCCAGCGGCGTAACCGTCGGCGCCACCGTTATCGCCGCAACACGACTCCGCTACTTAAAGGCCGTCGCTTCAAAGACGCGACCTTGACTATGCAGAGATAAACAATGCTTTTAACTAACCGGGAAATACTCTAACCGTAGGCGTCTGATCTTTGTTCGTTCGTGGATAATGATTTTCGTCAGCCCTTTGCTGCATGCAGTACATAGGACTCGTTGCGCTACACTTGACCGTTCTGATGAGAGGCGGTTGGATGCGTCAACAGCCTTCGTTTCAACATTTTATGAAAAAAGTCCACACAGTACTTTGACACGTCACGCGCAATGATAGAATTACATTGGGTAATTTTAGATTAACTTGTTTTGTGTGTAAGTGTTGTCCGCATTGATATAAATAAATCTGTTCTAACTAGTTTGTCTGGTTACAATTTGATTCTCGAAAACGGGTTCTGGGTTATTCCATGCAATGGTACAAGAACGAGCTGGAGTGCATTTGCGAAAACGTATATCAAATCGTTGTAGCAAGGCATTAGTTCTGCTATTGCTTTGTGCGGTCCATTACTGCTAGAAGCAATGAGTGGACAATTGTCTTCTTTTCCTTGGCACAGTGGATGTACCATCAGCTCCCCCACCGAATGTTACTTTCATTGTCAGATGAAATGAAAAAAGGTAGACCGGGCATGGGGAGACTACGGTGGCCGATATAGCGGAGTTACGTCACACAATATCTAGTTACTGGCCGTTCAACTCATTCCAGTTCCATTTCGATCCAGACACTAGTCGTCCAGGAGTTCGAGGGGTCTGGAATGATCACAGTGCATGTATTTGTATGACCGGTGAGCGTATCGTAACGGCGTCATCGATCCCGTTCTTTGGTGAAACACTTGAACGCCGTGTTAACTGATCTCGCTTTGCTCTGCATCCTCAGGTAGGATACCACGGGGTCCCGGCTCCACTGGCGCACGGCGGACCTGGGGGTCCCAGGTCGGACGTTCTCGGGGGACCCGTGCCCCCCGGTCCCGCGACACGTGCTTCGATGGCGCCACCAGGTCTTACGGCGGCTCAAGGTGGTTTAGGGCGGGCGCCCACTGTCATAAAGCCGGGCTCCACACAACGCACCCCAGGCCACCTCTGGTACTTAGCCAGACAGAGCTTCAGTCCGGGACTCCTTAACACGTTGATGAAGCTGCCGAAAGGAATTGTGATTTCAAACTGGGCTCGGCGGGAGCTGATGGAGCATGTCTTCCACCAGCTGACCAGCGAGACCCTGTACCCGACCAATGAGGCCATCACCGGCGTCATGCAGCTCATGCTCACGGACTTCCCGGCGCTGCGAGACAAGACTCCCACCGGCTACGACGCGTGGACCAAGAGCATGAAGGACAAGCTGGCCAATCGCCGGAGAAACAGCAGTGAGCCTGAAGTTATGGCCAGGAAGCGGAGAGCTGTCCAAGATGAACACTTCTAAACGATGGGCACATCATTGGCACCGGGCATCACGCAGCCTATGAATGCCGTCCCATACGGCGACCAATAACAAGCCATTATGGCGATATGAGTACACACGTTGGGGTGGGGAGATGGGGGAGGGGAGGAGGCTGCACAAGGCATCGTGATCAGGACATGCCAAGCATAGTTCATTAAACGGATATTCTGTTTGCACTTTTGTGAACAACTAAACGTTGAGTCCGTTGAAGGTGATTGTTTGATTCCTGATAGACTGCTCCTATGACGTCATTTGTGCATACTCCAAGATAAAACTGGGCTATTTCGCTCCGAAAACTGTCTTTATTTTCACGGGGAGGTACCTTTGTGAACAGCTGTACTTCTACACACATACCAGAGAAACGTTTGTAGGTTCAGTCGAAGATAATATTCTGATGATGAATTAACCGTGTTTCGTGCTGCACTTACCTCTGCGTACCACCTGTGAAGATGATTCGAGGCGACAATAAAACAGAGCGTCACTGTGGCAATGCATCTGTTGACTTATCCAACTAAGTTGGCGCAACAACAGCTGAAGAAGCATCAATAACAATGAGCCTATTTCCTATCGATTTTGTTTGCTCGTTGCAGGCGCGGATGGGGGCTGGTTTCTCCCCTTGGCCCGGCGGGTACGGCGAGGCCGTGGGGAGGGGCAAAAAGTGCGTGTGCCCGATATGCTACAGGACCTTGTCGAAGAGCAGTCACCTCAACCGACACCTGAGGCTGCACAAGGGCCAGTACAGCCAATACTGTAGCATCTGCAATAAGGGCTTCATGGACAGTAGCAATCTTAGGCTGCACATGCGCAGTAACCATCACATCCCCGACGGCTCTAAAGACAATGAAGGACTCAAACCGATGGACTCCACGCAACCGGAATGAAGAATCTAATCTATTTTAGCAAGGCGTCTGGACATGCATATGCCCCGCACGTATAAGCGGTGTGCCATGCGCCGCGCTATCACGCCGATTATCTCCTCCTTTGGCTGCGCAACTTGGGTGACATTTGCCTACACTGTCATTGTTTGCTTGGATTATGCTTTGCCTGTGGCTAGCCTTTAAGCTCCCCGTCTTGTGACTCACAGTCGAATGATTACCCTTATGATTCCCGCGATATCAACCAGAGCTGAGCGGAGTAGGAAGACTGACTAACACTTGGCTTCAACGCTTGGTATCCTTAGTGAATTCGCGGTTGTTAGCAATGTACAGGATGTACATAGAATAATAAATCTAGATATTGATTCAAGGTTTCGTGGATTTCCTTCTTCCCTAACGTTAATTGTTTGGCTTGTGTTAACTTTGCTATTCGGGGATCTGGGATCAAGCTAGGGGATGTTTAGCAGCCTGGGGAATTAGCCACTAGGGGAAGTTACGTAGCCTGGGGAATTAGCCACTAGGGGAAGTTACGTAGCCTGGGGAATTAGCCACTAGGGGAAGTTACGTAGCCTGAGGAATTAGCTACTGGGGGTAGAGCGGTCGGGTACAGCTAGCCTGGTAAACTGCCAACGTATATACAAAATCAACACAGTGGTAAGTTTAGATATAATATATTTCGTAAGATAAAAAGTATGTGGGTTAATGATACAAGAACTTTTATGGGCTATACCTTGCAGTCTGTCGTGGGTCCTGGAGTCGTCGGGGAAGGGAGAGTGGTGTCGTCTTCAGGTCGTCGGTACGTGGAACCTCGAGTTCCTGGCCTTTGCCCTTTTTATACACGTTCAGACTGACCAGTGTGGGCGTGGCGATACCCCTCATTGGTCAGTCTGCCCGAGGTCACCGAGCTGGTGATTGGCTGCTTAGGCCGCTAGTCGGCCACCATGCGTGTCCGCCCCTGCGGGTGGACCAGGCCCCGCATGGCCTCGCTGAACCGTGTAACACCAGGTGTAACACTTGTATATTGATTTGATGTGCCTATATAAAGCGATATAAATGATACATGAATTGATTAGTTGTTCGGCAACACATGTTTCGTCGACGTATTTTCAAAAAGATGCGCGCATAGATATAATACATTTAAGTTGCCACTCCTAATAACTTAGCGTAGCTGCCTCATTCAGGCAAAACCCGACCAGAGAGAGAACCATACGAACTATCTGTGGCGCAACTCGGCAAAAGCAGAACACAACTCGAAGGCATTGGGGTCTATGGGCACAATACCGCAAATCGCATTACGAGCCTTTGGCGAGGTTTGTTGATGACGTTCATATTTCAACGTAGCGGGATGATGTATTGCTTATGTACACGCGGCGTATGTATTCGCTCTTGCTCTGTATCACCCAGCAGAACATTCGTATGATGGATTTCACCCACCCGAGACATAGTCACACAGAGACAGTCACAGAGTCAGTCACCAGTGCTTGGTCTTCTTCCTTGTTGCAGGACGGGTTCGAGGTCTCCGGGGAGCATGACGTGCTCTGGGCTGGGGGGCCCCATCCCCCTCCTCCGGCGGCAGCGGTGGGTCGAGCCTGGCCTCAGTCCGAACACCACCCCTGGGAGGGCCGCCACGTCTGTCCCGTGTGTCTCAAGGGATTCAAGCAGGCGGGCCACTTCCACAGACATATGCTAATACACCAGGGCATCCGCAAGGCCTTCTGCCACCTCTGCGGGAAAGGCTTCCGCGATAGCTACAACTTGAAATGCCATATGCGAGTACACGAGAAACTCGTCCACAGCCCCCCGACGGCATAGCATGGCTTGGCATTGAAGTACCGTACCCCGCGAACTGTTTTTGTCTGGCTGGTGGGTCCTGTCAACTTGCAGCACAAGATGCTCAGCATGATTGGTTAGTTCATTTAGGTATGACGCTTTAAATTGTGTAGGTCATGGCGACAATGGGCAGGGTCAAGATAGAGAGGCGCCAAGTCTCAAGGGGTAATGTCTACTCTTTGCGAAGAATGACCTGAGATCTCTCTCCTGCACAAACATAGGCATTTGCACATGTTGGATTCGAATCACGCACCGGAAACTTGGGCTGGCCTAACCGAAAACGCTACCTACTAGACGACGGGGCGACCCCCGCTCAGCGTGAGGAAACCATAGGGGAAGGGATCTCGTCGCGTTTGGATCGCGTTTTCATGTTGCATGATTCTTTGCCACTTCGGTGTGTTCGTTTTATTGGCAATGCAGCAAGAGCACGTTTTTTATACTCTTTATCAAGTGTCAGTTTATTATTATAAACTAAGCAATTGGGAACCAACTACACTGATTTATGACAGATTTTTCTTTTTCTACTTTATCAATAGCTCGAAAAGTTTGCGTCTATGGTTCGTGACATCGCTTGTTCCTGTTCCTGACGTATGTTTAGAGCAAACATTGCAAAGTTATCTTGCGCTCCACCCGAGTAAGGTCTCCCAATACCCGGTCAATGCATTGGCATATAAGTTAGACCCATTTAAACCGAGTGGTAACTCCCTAAATTTGCTTGTTTCAGCGGCGCGGCTGGCCCGCACTGCTCGCACGGCAAGATCCTGGTCCCCCCCAGTTGACCCAGAAGCCACCGTTCGTGTGTGTGATCTGCCAGAAGCAGTACATGCAGCTGTGCCACCTGCGCCGGCACTGGCTCAACAGCCACGAGAGGCGCTACAGCCAGCGGTGTGTCTACTGCGGCAAGGGGGCGCGCGACGCCAGCAGACTGCGCAGGCACATCCGGGCGCAGCACAAAGACATCGCGCAACATCCACAGATGTCGTCGCCCCCCCACTCGCCGCAACCTGACTCGCTGTGACGTCATTGTGACTTCTTGCTGTCACTGCGAACGCTATTTTTTTAATCGATTCGGGATCCGGTCGTATTATGGGAATTACCTACTGCTACCATCGCTAACAATACACCACATCGCTGCGGATTCTGGTCAAACAGGGTGTTCGCTGTTTGTTAACCCGGATGGACAGATAAATAGCTGATCTGCCTTTGAGTCTGGTCTCGGCTTTGTGAACATTGTACCTCTCTACCGGAAGATAGCGAAAACGTGGTGACTATCACATTCGTTTTGTGGATTGAGCGTAGCGACATGATTCGCCATCGCACTGAACTAACGAATGACGAGCTTGATCTTATTTTTGGTATCCATGAAGACTGGAAATTATGTCAGACAAAACTGCAATTCCCTGTTTCCTCTGATCCTGTTCCTGAGGACCGATACTGAATGCCGGATAAACGTATGTGTCTAAACCCGCGAAGAAACTGCTCCTAACGGCGGCTGCACTTTTCTGCTTCCAGAGAGCCGCGATTTCGGCCTTTCCCCCGTCGCCTGGTCGCGGCCGAGGGTCTCCGGCCGTGGGCACGCCGCGCCAGAGGCAGTATCTCTGCCCGATCTGCTCCAAGGTTCTCTCCAAGAATTCGCACTTCCACCGCCACATGAGGCTGCACGAAGGGCGCTTTACGCACTACTGCCCGGTGTGCGGCAAGGGCTTCATGGACTCGTGGCACGTCAAGAAGCACGTGGCCGCCGAGCACAGCCTGCCGCAGCCCACGGTCGCGAGCGGGGAGCCCGGCGACCGCGACCAGGCACTGCTCGATCAGGGCGACTTCACGCCGGCTTAAGGCACCATGGCGACTTCACGCCGAGGGCTTAAGACCGGATCCCCTATGGTGACTCACACCGAGGCTTAGGCCCCACTCGGGCAAATTCTACCATTTTGGAGAGCTAAGGCATTACTAGGACGCTTTCTTGCTTGGAACTGAGAGCATAGGCTCGGCCCGGCTGCGTTTTCACTGTTAATGTGTTCCCGGGTAGAGCAGTGTATTTCTGATTGTAATGGACATTGCGTTCTTTGCGGCTGATGAACCCACCCCAGTCACTATCACCAGACGAACCTATACCCCTTAAGGCTTGGTGCGGATGCTCATTGCCTGATGAGCCCACCCCAGTTTTTGTGCCCCATCACCATGACTAGACGAACCTATACCCTTTAATGCTTGGTGCGGATGCTCATTGGAGAGTCAGTGACTCGTCTGGGCAGCAGAGCGCGGCTTGCTGACCGTCTCGTGTGTCGTGTGTGACCACGTCTTCTGCAAGATGGTGTCATTGTAGTTTTTTAATGTAATGTAGGCGAATAGGGATGGATGGTAGAGTGATTTTAATATGAGTCCTATTGGTTGCTGTATTGTGCAATATTACTTGTAAACTTACCGAATTGTGTTAAGAAAATAAACTATTTGTGACATGGACTTTTTTTGGTTTTAGTAAGTCATGACGTAGCTGCTGTATTTGCTTATGTCCTCTTGTTATCGCATTTGATTTCTGAGAAAAACAGCTGAACAATGAATCATTGACTGAATAATTGACTCCGACATCTCATCCATGCGTTAAAGACCTAGACACACCTCACATATCACCTTCATGTTCAAATGTGAAAAAAAAATCCGCTTACGTGGCGCAAATGCCATCAATCACGTGATTGGTTTCGGCGCATGCATTTTTGTCTAGCTCTATAAAAGACGAATTGCTTGACGGGTGGTCCTCTTGTCCCGCCTTTGGTGAATATACCTTACCTCTCGGGTCGTTTTCCAGGTACCAAGTGATCTAGATTAAAAACAGACCTTTTACAGTAACTACTAGACTGGCCACCGATTTAGACGGGAACGCTCAAACGGTGTTGTTTGGCTCTTTGCAGATGGCGTTTTTCAGTGAGACCTATGTCGACCCCGCGGTCTATGGTGACCTCCAATGCCATACTGAACCGAACCCGGGGCGCTTTCTGTGCCAGTTATGTCGGCGCAGCTTCTCGTTGAAGCATCATTTCACGCGTCATATGAGGATTCACAGGGGAGAGTACGCCGTGCGCTGCCCGGCCTGTGGCAAGGGCTTCATGGACAGATGTAATATGAAGCTGCATTTTGCCAGCAAGCATGGGATTGGCGGCCGCGACGGCGACGGCAGTGGCGGCGGCGGCCTCGACGCCAGCTAGGGGTAGAGACCGCCAAGTATGGATTGGTAGGTCAAGTTAATGCTTGTAGAATGAATACCAACCAACGTCATGGCACGTCTCTGCTCATAATCGCTGATTTCCTAGCCACGCTGATAGCTCTCCTATCATTTTCATGAAATTCCGGTCTGGTTTATGGTTTTGTCTCTAAACTCCCGTGGTTTAAAGTCTCGGGTTATGGTCCTTATCTCTTACTCACGTGACTCTGTGGACTGGTTTATGACACACGACCATCTCTTACATGCAGAACCTATTTCCTCACGCGTGGTTTATGGCAATCCTCTTTAATTCTAACATATAGCCTTCGGCTCGGTTTATGGCAATTATCTGTCCAAAACCGACTCCTTGTTGGTCTGGTTTCAAATGTGAGCCGAGTGGTTCAAGCCCAACCTCTTGGCTCAACACGGCTGTGTATCCTTGCCTTCTGCCTTGGTCTGAGGTGCTTGAACTATTGATGAATCCTGGCTTGTGCAATGCGATCGTACGTCACACGCTAACTACACTTGGACCGCCATCTTTCATTTATTCACACACATACATTGTTGTGTTACCCCGCTTACCGTGCGGAATTCTGCAGTTTAAGTTATTAACAGAATCAACTTAAGTTTCAAACGGAATCGTTGCGCCAGTGGGGCAGTCACGCGTAGTCACATGACCGGAAGTGGTGTGCATGTGAAGCAGACGTTGAGGACCTGACTAAATCGTGGTTCTCTTTCACTCTGTTGCAGAGAGCGTGTGGCCTCGTCGTCCCGGCTGCCTTCATGAGACCACCCCGAAGCCCCCTGCTCATCGCGCGGGGCCGAGGGCTGGGCCCGTGGCTGGGGCCGGGGCCGGTGCCGGGACAGGGGGCGGGAGCGGGGTCAGGGTCGGGGTCGGGGACCGAGGGTGCCATGGACGGGGGTGTTGTCTCGCCCCTGCAGAGCCACTACTGTGGCGCCTGCTCACGGACCTTCTACAGCCCCAGCGCCCTCAGTCGCCACAAGAGGCTGCACATGGGGCGATATAGACATTACTGTTCCGTCTGCGCCAAGGGGTTCATGGACACCTGCAATCTAAGGCGACATATCCTGAAGAACCACCAGCAGCCTGAATGAAGCTGCCCGGGCAGGGGGAACCGGGTCGTGGCTCCCATCTAATCATCGGCCTTCCCTCCCCCGACGATCCACAGCGATCCATTAATTAATGTGATGTATGCCCTCTGAGCCTGTTACGGTTCCGTGCAGTATTGTGAAGGATTCGGCGTCTATCATTATGTTTAATATTGGAGTTCAGATTAGTTGTTGTTCAACAGGACCTTTCGTGTGCTTTATTGGTTCCATCTGCGTTAGTGGTTCGATGTATTGTGTAGCGTCCAGCCGAAAGAGGATCAACAAGTATTGTTGTTCGCGAAACACGTGTAAAAGAAATAGTACATGTATTTTGGCGTTGTCGTGGAAGCCGACTGCTCTATACCATCAAAATCAGTGAAACTTTCTATTGAATGGTTTATGTATTTCCCTGACCCATCATATACAGTTGTGTTGAATTTGACGTTATGTCTTGTCTCTCAACGGAATAAAATGGTAACAGAAAGCGAGAGCCTTGCAGTTTAACCCTGTGGGACTAGTGCTATTGTCCAGGTTCGTCATGCTTTTAATGTGGAAAATACTTTCTACGAACGCGGAATAAATTGGCCTCCCAAAACAGCATTAAGAGTTCTTTTTTGGCTTTTTCTGTCTTACAGACGCACTCGACATCTCAGGCAGGACCCGGGGGACAGCCGACTGGCCTGCACCCCCAGGGCAAAGGGCGCAGGCCCCGGGCACGCCAAGGGCAGGGGGCGATGCATGGACGGGTCTTCCCGTGTCCAATATGCTTCAAGACCTTCAGCGACTCGAGCCATCTTGCTCGACATAAGCGCCTCCACTTGGGTTCTTACGCCTTCTATTGCCAGTACTGCCGAAAGGGATTCATGGACAACTACCACCTCAAAATGCACATCATTAAGAAACATCAGCAGTCGCGTTAGGCACGGTCCTTAGTTACGTTGCTTACTGTTTTTCCCGGAAACAATATTGCGCTTCGAACTGCGCACCAGCATAAATTCAATGGGACATGGAACAGTGCGCGTTTTGTTCATCATCGCTTGACCCACAAGAATGAAACGGCACGGGAAAAGCTCAAGTGCAATTTCCCTCCAACTAAGCGTCTTCGTTGGATCTTTGGGTGCGAGATCGAACAATTCAATAACTTTTTATTGACACCTAATTGTGAGATTCTTATGTTTTATTGCTACATGATCAACTTCAATAACAGTTTTTTCAATTCTTTATTCTGTTTTAATGCTACATGGAAGCCTCGATGACAGAGTGTTTACGCGTCATCGCATCTTCCTTTAGGTTTTATTGAAAACTCTATATGAAACTATTCATGGTATAATTTTAACACATCAAAGAAAGGTGAACTCAATTTACGTTACCACACTGGCATCCCATTCCGGATGTCTGTGTCAGATAGGATAGGGTTCTTCTCGTCCTCGCACTGGACTGATGATAGGGGTTAAGCGTTGACATCGCTGACGGTATTAGTGGGGTGTGGGATGAAGCACTATATCATGTGCTGAAGAGTGGTTTGGAATACCGTGGCGGAACAAAATCTAATTTAAACCTCTGGTTGTCTGGTGTGTTCGACAATGTGTGGAATAGCGGTTTCGGAGGTGGCCGCTTCACAGTCGAAATCAATCTGATTTCTAACATGCCTAGTTGTACTTTTAGTGATTCGCCGCCAACCGTTTGGATGCGGCAAACTTTAACGATGACAGTGTTTGTTGTCATGGGATAGATTACGAACAAAATCTGCATGCCTAGCTGGAATGTTATTTAGAGCAGCGGCCAAGGCGAGGTCCTGTTTTACTGGGATGTCTGGATGGATTAATAGTGCATGCATGATGGCTGCGGACAACGACCTGTACTCACAGGTTCTCCATGCTTTTAATGTGGAAAATAGTTTGTGGAAAAGCGGAATAAATTGGCCTCACAAAACAGCATTAAGAGTTCTTTTTTGGCTTTTTCTGTCTTACAGACGCACTTGACATCTCTGGCAGGACCCGGGGGACAGCCGACTGGCCTGCACCCCCAGTGCATAGGGCGCAGGCCCCGGGCACGGCAAGGGCAGGGGGTGCCACATGGACGGGTCTTCCCGTGTCCAATATGCTTCCAGACCTTCAGCAACGCGAGCCATCTTGCTCGACATAAGCGCCTCCACTTGGGTTCTTACTCCTTCTATTGCCAGTACTGCCGAAAGGGATTCATGGACAACTACCACCTCAAAATGCACATCATGACGAAACATCAGCAGTCGCGTTAGGCACGACCGACAGGGGACAGGTCCTTGGTTACGTTATTTACTGGTACCACGGAAACAATATTGCACTTCGACCTTAGCGCCATTCATTTTTTTGGAACCAGATTATTTTATTTCGTAATAGAATGTATTCAGTGAGACATGGAACAGTGTGCGTTTTGTCCACCATCGCTTGACCCACAAGAGTAAAACAACATGGAACATTTTTTAGAACAATTTGCCTCTTCGTCTTCGTTGGATCATTAGGTACGTGATTCAATTCACTGAGTTTTTATAGACACCTAATTGTGAGATATTTAGGTTTTCATGCCACATGATGCACGTCAGTAAAACTGTCTTTAGTTCTTCCTTAAGTTTTAATGATCCATGGATGCCTCTATGGCAGACTCATCATCGCATCTTCCTTTAGGTTTTAGTTAAAACGCGTTACGAAACCACACATTGCTTACTTTTAACACATCAAGGATAGGCGAACTCAATTTACGTTACCATACTGGCATATGACGGTATTTTTGTGATATAGGATTGTGCCTCTTGTTGGATGGAGCATTAGATAATGTGCTGAAGTGTGGTTTGGAATACCGTTGTTGAACAACATCTAAATCTCTGGTTGTCTGGTTTGTGTGACAGTTTGTGGAGGAGCGGTTTCTAAAGTGACCGCTTCACGGTCGAATCGAATCTGGTATCTAACCTGCCTAGTTGAATTATTTGTGATGATGATGTACGGCAAGTGGTTAGGATGCGGCGAGCGTTAACGATGGGCTGTTTGTTGGCGTATTGGCTTCTTGGGAGAGATTACGACCAAGATCTGCATGCCTCCCTGGAATGTTATTTAGAGCAGCGGCCAAGGCGAGGTAGTGTTTTTACTGGGATGTCTGGATGGATTAATATTTTGAGAGGGCTGAAACGACGTGTACTCGTTGGGCGGCGCCAGTCTGACGGCATACAACGTCTGGTTACCCCGTGTCTGTCGGTCGTGACAGCTGTGAACAAGGCTCCTGCCTTTGTTCATTTTTGTGAGATGGGGGAATTGAGGTGTTAGGCCGCTGGTGTGATGGGTGCACCCTAGGCGAGGATATGTGCCTTATGTTTAGCTGCGTGGGACAGGGCCACGAACGCGAAGTGCTCAGTTACTTAATGACTTTTAAACTTCCACACGATTCGCACGAAACGCAAATGCTATGCTTTGCGAAGAAGCTATGGAGACCAGGATAGCCAAGATAGCCAAACCTTATTTTTTATATGACCCAGACTGGGTTAGATTGGTGTTCAAGGGTATGTCCAGGTTGTATGTGTGTATGGAAACCGGTTCAGTTGACAGGAAATAAAGATGATGAACAACCCGGGATGAGACTATTTCTTGGTTTTTGTTCGTTCCAGACCTACTCCGGTCAAGCCGCCATGGGCTCCGCCCACTGGATCCGCCCAGCTCCTTGGAATCAGGAGGTCCCCCGGGCGGACTCTGGTCAGCAGGATGCAGGCCGCCTCTACCCTTGTCCCTTATGTTATAGGACGTTCACGGACTCCAGCAATCTGGGGCGACACATACGGCTTCACCAGGGCCAGTACCGAGTCTACTGCGACTTGTGCGGCAAGGGTTTTATGGACAACTACGGCCTGAGAATACATATCAGCAAGAAACACCCGACAGCTCAGGGGCCCGTGTCCGCCTGATTGTGTCCGCCCGAGCGTTTCGACCTGATCGTGTCTGCCTGACCGGGTCGACCGTATTGGGCTGATCATGTCGACCTGACCGTGTAGACTGTGTCTGCCTAACCGTGTCTGCCTGACCGTGTCTGCCTGACCGTGTCGGCCTGACCGTGTCGACCTGACCGTGTCGACCTGAACGCGCCGACTGTATCGGCATGACCGTGTCAGCCTGACCGTGTCGACATGACCGTGGCCCTCTGACTGTCCGTAGGGCTGAGCAGGGAGCGAGAAAGCAAGAGCACACCGGCGCTGGACTTTAATGATGCCTTCATAAGAGTAATAGGGTTACACTTGACTTCCGGATCTACCCTGGGCCCTTCCCACATTACAGCGTGATCTCCCAGATAATATGTATCACCTGAACAGTGAACGCGGTTGGAGCGTGATTGGCTGTCCCCGCTGTGGTGTCTTGGCCTATTCCCCTGTCGAACATCACAGGCTTAGCTCTGCCGACCAGTTTATGTTCCTTTACTAGGTAGGGTTCCCCGGTTTCTTTGACACTTGGAACGTCAAGGCCGTCTTTGTTCAAGGTCCAGGTAATGTTCTAGTGACAAGTTTCGTAATGGTAGTTTTTTTTTTGCTCGATGAACGCATAAAATTGGGCGGCCGTAGGGGAGATGGGAAGCCGTTAAAACACGTGCTTGGTCCATGGAAAGTGTTGTACAGGGGAATTACTGTGTGGTGGTGCCAGTGATTGTGTAATGGATGGTGCAGGATGATGTATGCAACATCAGTCTGGCTTTTTTTTAACCTTTCATCTGTCTGATAGTGCCAATAGATGTATAATTACAGACCAAAAGCCTGAGTATGCCTGAGGGTTCCGACATTATTACCTGGTCGTCACAATAGCAAAAGCACTTCGTGTGTGTCTGCCATATGACGGTGAGAGGAGATGAGGGTTCATGTGTGTCTGCCATATGACGGTGAGAGGAGATGAGGGTTCGTGTGTGTCTGCCATATGACGGTGAGAGGAGATAAGGGTTCGTGTGTGTCTGCCATATGACGGTGAGAGGAGATGAGGGTTCATGTGTGTCTGCCATATGACGGTGAGAGGAGATGAGGGTTCGTGTGTGTCTGCCATATGACGGTGAGAGGAGATGAGGGTTCATGTGTGTCTGCCATATGACGGTGAGAGGAGATGAGGGTTCGTGTGTGTCTGCCATATGACGGTGAGAGGAGATGAGGGTTCATGTGTGTCTGCCATATGACGGTGAGAGGAGGTGAGGGTTCATGTGTGTCTGCCATATGACGGTGAGAGGAGATGAGGGTTCGTGTGTGTCTGCCATATGACGGTGAGAGGAGATGAGGGTTCATGTGTGTCTGCCATATGACGGTGAGAGGAGATGAGGGTTCGTGTGTGTCTGCCATATGACGGTGAGAGGAGGTGAGGGGCCGTGTGTGTCTGCCATATGACGGTGAGAGGAGATGAGGGTTCGTGTGTGTCTGCCATATGACGGTGAGAGGAGGTGAGGGGCCGTGTGTGTCTGCCATATGACGGTGAGAGGAGATAAGGGTTCGTGTGTGTCTGCCATATGACGGTGAGAGGAGATAAGGGTTCGTGTGTGTCTGCCATATGACGGTGAGAGGAGGTGAGGGTTCGTGTGTGTCTGCCATATGACGGTGAGAGGAGATGAGGGTTCATGTGTGTCTGCCATATGACGGTGAGAGGAGGTGAGGGTTCGTGTGTGTCTGCCATATGACGGTGAGAGGATATGAGGGTGAATGCTGTCCGAGGGGCAGACATTGCACGCTTACCGGTAACACCGGAGTCGGTTGCGACGAATCTGAAGCGATGACCACTGTGTCCCGCGGAATGTATGTCCCTGTATGTACTATCAAATGGCACCACGTGATTAAGTTACAACGGATGCGATGTACCGCCACCCAGGATGAAACTCCCTTATGGCTTTTGTTCATTGCAGACTTACGCCAGTTTTATGAGCCCTGACTCCTGGGACATGCCGGCGCCACAGTACCTGCCCGACAGAGGGCCGCGGCAAGGCCCCGCCCCGCGGCAAGGCCCCTCCGCGTGGCCCAAGCCGGGACCAGCCGCCGGCGCCGGCCCTATGCCGGGCACCGCCATGGGGCCACGCAAAGGGTCAGGGCAGGGCCGGGTGTTCTCCTGCCCACTGTGCTTTAACACGTACAGCGACTCGAGCAGTCTGGCCCGGCACAGACGATTACATGAGGGGAAGTACAGGTTTTACTGCCAGTGGTGCAATCAAGGCTTCATGGATAACTTCAACCTCAGGGTGCACGCATCGCGGAAGCACCAGGCCCAGATAGACAAGTCTCAATCGTGAACGCTTCCTACGGCCATGTCATTGTAGAGAGGCACTCAATGGGCGGTTGGACCAGTCTCAATGCTGAACGCTTCCTACGGCCATGTCATTGTAGCGAGGCACTCAATGGGCAACTGGACCAGTCTCAATGCTGAACGCTTCCTAGGGCCATGTCATTGTAGCGAGGCACTCAACGGGGCGACTGGACCAGTCTCAATGCTGAACGTTTCCTATGGCCATGTCATTGTAGCGAGGCACTCAATGGGCAGCTAGACCATCTCCCTCTCCATCTCCCTTCGACCATGTCTTTGTATTAGGACGTACAATCGGCAGATGGATTAGTTAATCCAGATACATGCCCTCAGCAGGTGGACTAGTGAACCAGAGAATGTCTTAATATGATGAAAATTTGCAGGTATTATCATTTCACACTACCGACATCAAATCATCGATATCTTATCTACACTGGCTTGGCTTTTGCTTTTGCGTGGTCAGAAACGAGGATGCTGCATGCCAAGATAAAATGCTGCCTCAACATGGCATTTTGATATGGCCCAATACGGCATCGAATTGAATTTGCCGATAATGACATGCCATGGGACTGAGCTGAACTGAACGGCTGTGTGTTTGTGTACTTTCAGACCCGAGGTTTAGTGGCGGCTCGCGAGGTGAGGCGGTGGGGTCCGATGGGCCGGTACCCCACCCTTCCCCCGCCCGGTGGCCTGGATGCCCCCCCGCCCGTGGGTCTGGTACCCCTGGGGTCGGCGACGCTCCGCCCCGGCGCGCCCGCCGAGGTGCCGTCGTGCGACCTCTGTGGCAGCACGTTTTCCTGCAGCAGCTCGCTGAACAGGCACAAGCGGCTGCACCAGGGCCAGTTCACGTGTTACTGCTCGTTCTGCGGCAAGGGCTTCATGGACAACCACAACATGCGGCGCCACGAGGAGCTCCGCCATGGCCCCGGGAACACTCCCATGCCGCCGCCCCAGCCTCAGCCTCAGTCTCAGCCTCAGCCATACACGCCTTAGTGTTTGCCCCAGCCTCAGCCGCCGCCCCAGCCTCAGCCGCCGCCCCAGCCTCAGTCTCAGCCTCAACCCTACACGCCTTAGTGTCAGCCTCAGACGCTGCCCTTGCCTCAACCGCTGCCTCGGTCTCAATCTCAGCCCTACACGCCTTAGTGTCTGCCTCAGTCTCAGCCTTTGTGTCTGCCTCAGCCTCAGTCGCTGTCTCAGCCTTAGTTTCAGCCCTCCACGCCTTAGTGTTTGCCCCTGCCTCAGCCGCTACCCCTTAGGGTCTGCCTCAGCCTCAGTTGCTGCTTCAGCCCAGCCTTAGTGTCTGCCTCAGTCGTTGCCTCACGTCACATCTCTACAGGCCTTAGTGTCTGCCTCAGTCTCAGTCTCAGCCCTACACGCCTTGGTGTCTGTCCCTGTCTCAGCGGCTGCCTCAGTCTCAGTCTTACTAGCCTTAATGTCTGCCGCTGGCTCAGTCTCAGTCCTACTAGCCTTAATGTCTGCCGCTGGCTCAGTCTCACCCCTACAAGCCTTAGTGTCTGCCTCAGCCTCAATCGCAGCCCTACAAGCATGTGTGTCTGTCCCAGTCTCAGCCGGTGTCTGCCGCTGTCTCAGTCTCAGCCCTACACGCCTTAGGGTCGCTGCTTCAGCCTCAGTCTCAGCCATCCAAGTCTCAGCCATGCAAGCCTTAGGGTCTGCCTCAGTCTCAGCCATGCAGCCATTTGTGTCTGCCTCAGTCCGACTCTCAGCCCTACACGCCTCAGGGTCTGCCTCAGTCGCTGCCTCAGTCTGCCTGGCAGGGTACTGGCAGCGAATTCTCCACCAAGGTGATTGTACCCATTATCTTCAGAGCAATAATGACGGGTTGTCCTCCACCTCTGAAATGAACTTATCTAGACTGAACTCGCCTAATATACTGGGAAGATGCTGCATTGGGGATTGTGTAATTGTTACGAATACAATCGATAGGCTGTGCCACTCATCTCATAGGGTGTGTTACTGCCATCCTGGTCTGTCACGAGTACCACCGATAGGCTGTCACCCGTGTCCTATGATCTCTCTCCGGTGTGATGTACGTGCTGTTGATTATAGCCATTGTATTTATTATCATCCTGAGTAATGCCTTGTTGCAGTGACTGTTAAAATGGACATTTTCCTTTTTCTGCATCGTGTTTTTTTGTTGTTGTAATTTTTAGAAAGAATAGGGGACACATTCTGATAATGGGCGTGTGCCCAACTTCCGAAAATCTTGAATTTTTGTATGAGCAAGAATTTGAAATAAAGAGAAATGATTGTCTTGACATTGCTATTCTCGTTGGCATTTTTTTTGTGTTGCCCTCTTTTGAATGGGCTTTGCTATAGCTGACATTTGGAGCAAGAGGCTGTCAGCATCAATGTCTATATGTGTACACGATAAATAGTAAATACCCATTATTTCGACTTGATGGTCGTGTTAACGTGTACAATAGGCCGCTAAAATCCTGTAATCTGACCCGACCCGCCCTTAAGTCTAGAACCTAGAACAATGACACATGACGTCACACACAAACTAATTGTGGTTTATTGATATAAATGGCCCGCCTAGCCGCCTAGTTACCTAGCTACGCGTGCCGTTTCTTGGTCACGATATACTGATATTTACTTATATGGCGTAAAGAAGGCGACTGGCTCACAAGATCTGGGAGGCTTGTAAGCGCTAAACATTTTATTTTGAACGTTGTATGGAAATTAAACCAAAGAAGCGACATGTTAACGCCCAACACATATGTGAGGTAAACTAGAACTTAAATTCAACTCGTAATAATAGTAATAGCGCAAGTTTGCTTGGCGTTAGACATTTTTTTGGAGCCCTTCAAACTGTACCAGCCCTTCATTTTCAATGAAAATTGACGGGCTGGTACAGTTTGATGTCGGGCCAATAAAATGCCCCGCCAACTCGCGCTATTGTTACTGCCGCGAAAGATTACGGGTGGGAGACCCCGGGAAACGACCGCGCTTTAGCTTTGATCGCTCTCTTGACTTGGAGCACTCGTGTGTGAGTTGCTATCGTGCCTTCCACAGGGACCATAAATGTCTGTGGATCGTTTGTTACCACGTTAGGTCGAACCGTTATGCCTTCAATAGAATAGAATAGTAGCATTTGCTTCTATCATTGCTTGCGGTGCGTGGAGGCTGCACACCTGCAATAGGGACCAGGACGTGCACCAGAGTGTGCTCCGATGACTGTACCATGTGTAGCGACTGTGTAGTATTGCCGGTAGTACAGCTCAAGGGATCAACTGAAGGTAAGACTAGACCCACCAATCTTTTCTATACAGCGATGTTTGGGTGGACTTCCACCGCCTCCCCGTGGGCCGGCCCAGGCACTGCCAGGTCGGTCGGCCCCCGTACCGCTGTGCTGTGCTGTGCTGTGCTGTCTGGTGACCCCCGTGCCGTGAGCCGCAGTGCTGGCTGTGTGTACTCTGTCCCCCATGTTGACTGACCCCTCTGTGCCGTCCGTCGTTGCAGGGCGAGTACTCGGGGACGACAGCGAGCGCGGCCTCCAGCGCTGCCGGCGACCGCGACGCTCGGGAGCCGGGACCCGGCTGCGACCCCGAGCAGCCCGGCCAGGGAGACGGAGACGGGCAGGACGACGGTCACTCGCGGGTTAAGAAGCAGCACGTGTGTGAGCAGTGCAACAAGCGGTTCCATAACGCCTTCAACCTGGCGCGGCACAAGCAGCTCCACATGGGGGTCTACAGGCTGCACTGCCCCGAGTGTGGCAAGGGTGTCATGGACACCTGCGCCCTCCGCAGCCACCTGGCGGCCGTCCACGGTATCAGCGACGGCGAGAAGGAGGCGGCGTTTGTCTGCGCCTTCTGTGGCAAGAGCTACCCGTACAAACAGAGCCTCAACTACCATCTGTTTAGCGCCCACGACGTCAAAATACCTAAGAAGTTATAGGAATTGCGGACCCTCGTGTCCTTAAAAGAGGAATTGAACTGTGATCGTGTATTCGTTGTTACTACTATGATGGGATTATTTGATTGGGATTATTGATTATGGGATTATTTGAGTTGGAAATTGAAATGAATTGTGTTTCATTTTTATTTTGTGCACACAAAGAAACCTCCCAAAACATGCCTCAGATTATGTATTTAAGGCGCAGGATATAATAGATTCTGTGAATAGACGGATGTTGTTGGTATTAAACGCACCAGTCTTGCAGTGGGATCGAACACCTTGGATGTACACATTTATGTAACAGCTGAATGACGGCATAAAGAAAATGTAATATATGTAAAATAGAACACAAAGAAGTGTTATTTAATTTGACGAGAGAGATGTAGTCTATAGATATCAACCGATTGTCGAGTACTTTGTAGATATTGTTTAGATTATGGGTGGCTGTGGTTTATTTCTTACATGTTCGTACTTCGCCAATATTTGGCTTTCGATTGGGGAATAAGTAATTAGTTCTACATTATATGATGGCAGACGCGCTTGAATAAAAGGACCTACTGATATACACCGTGACCACATTTCTTACCTAAACTGACACCCTGCTTATGTAGACTAAAAAAACTATAAACCTCGCAATAGGATCTCTGCCAAGTTGTTGCTTTTGTAATAGTTCTCTCATATATAGGTATAATGTAAGTTTCTTGATAGTAATAAAGTGATCTCTTGTCTGTATATTACTTCGTTTCTATATTTTTCCATATATTGGCCCGGTTGTGATTGGCTCGTTCGTCGGAGCCTTGCGCTTGTGATTGGCTCGTTCGTTGGCGCCCGCGCTTGTGATTGGCTCGTTCGTTGGAGCCAGTGCTTGTGATTGGCTCGTTAGTTGGAGCCAGTGCTTGTGATTGGCTCGTTCGTTGGCGCCCGCGCTTGTGATTGGATCGTTCGTTGGAGCCCGCGCTCGTGATTGGCTCGTTCGTTGGAGCCAGTGTTTGTGATTGGCTCGTTCGTTGGAGCCAGTGCTTGTGATTGGCTCGTTCGTTGGCGCCCGCCCTTGTGATTGGCTCGTCCGTTGGAGCCAGTGCTTGTGATTGGCTCGTTCGTTGGAGCCAGTGTTTGTGATTGGCTCGTTCGTTGGAGCCAGTGCTTGTGATTGGCTCGTTCGTTGGCGCCCGCGCTTGTGATTGGCTCGTTTGTTGGAGCCAGTGCTTGTGATTGGCTCGTTCGTTGGAGCCAGTGCTTGTGATTGGCTAGTTCGTTGGCGCCCGCGCTTGTGATTGGATCGTTCGTTGGAGCCCGCGCTTGTGATTGGCTCGTTCGTTGGAGCCAGTGTTTGTGATTGGCTCGTTTGTTGGAGTATTATCGCATGTGATCGGTGCCTGCAGATTGAGCTGCGGCATTGCGGCAATTTGATTCTGGCTGGCTTGATGCCGGTGTACGTCGAGACAGGGACTAGGGTGATGGAACGCCCGAACGATAATTGGAGACGAATTGATACACGGCACTTTGACGATCTGCTGGCACTTCTGTTGGAGTGGTTTGTGGCCCTGTCGAATGACGTGTAACCGTTGTTGACTGACGTGTAGCCATCGTTGACTGACGTGTAGCCATCGTTGACTGACGTGTAGCCATCGTTGACTGACGTGTAGCCATCGTTGACTGACGTGTAGCCGTCGTTGACTGACGTAGCCGTCGTTGACTGACGTGTAGCCATCGTTGACTGACGTGTAGCCATCGTTGACTGACGTGTAGCCGTCGTTGTTGACGTGTAGCCGTTGTTGACGTGTAGTCGGCTGTCGGGCCTGGAGTTCTGAGGGTCTAGCCCAACCGTGCGAATGTCTGTTTGTGTCTGGCGAAGAGCCCCATATAATAGACGTGTTCAAGCTTCCCGCACCAACATATATATTTATTTGAACTAGAGCGCTTCGCAAACCAACATTTTGCGCCTCTCACGTTTAGTGTGCATTGAATTCGCCATCGATATACATGTAACATTAGTAGATAACCCACCAGGCGACATTCGTGTACTCTCATCTGCTAATTCCACTGCTTATTTACCTCAAAAAGTCTAAAGTATATTTCTCGCGTAAAACGCATTTGAAATCTAGGTCGTAATTTTCCTACGTCACTCATCAACTGTGCATGTCGTGATTCGATTCCGCTTCTGGCTTCTGTTCTTGTTCCCTACTGCCACATCTGTTGTCAGCTCAGCTCAGTTACATGTCGAGCAAGGTCTATTTGGATACCTTGTCAAATTCTGTGTTGGTAAAACACATCTTCTTCCCTACCAGCAAGGACGGTAGTCGCTGGTTCAGTGATGTCCTGTACATACTATGGCGTCCCACCACTACATGCCGAGCCACCCAGCCGACCGCACCAGGCGGCAGCAATAGGCGAGGTGTTGGGCGGCTCCTACGCCACTCACTCGTCAACACGCACTGTGAATAAATGGCTATCTTGTCTTCGTCGTTGCAGACATCGGCAACGCGTGGACGCTTCCTGAGCGAGGGGTCCGACCTCTGGTGTCTGGAAGCGGCTAAGTTCCAGCCAGTAACAGGTCACGTGTCTTTATCTAGTCTGCGAAGTCGACTGAGAATAGTCAGATTATGGTGTCATATATTGTTATTGTCCATATTAATGGGCCCATGATATTGGAGCCGACCCGCGCTGGTCGCTGTGTGAAGGATGACTTCTTTTGATGTTGTCCAGTGTAGGTGTGATCGGTAGTCATTATACTGTTAAGAATAGTTATTGTCCCGTTGTGCTACGTGAGCCGTGGGTGTAAGGGCGCTAAGCACGAGGTCGCTTCGTGGTCTTATTAACTGTGTTAACCACTAGCTGAAAACATCGGCTCGCTATCCGTATAATAATGTTTACTGTTTACATGGACGTCTGTTTTTCATAGAAGAATTTGTTTGTGTCAATAAAGAAGAGTGAGAACACGAGTCACAAAACATCATTGATTGATTCACGCTATGTCTGATTGGAAGTCCGCGGTGGGTGACTTCTGGACGTCGGTGCTGTTATGTGTGAATATGACAGCACCGTGGACTGGGTGTGGTGTCTAGTGTTGGGCAGGCACGGGAGGGGGCCCGCCCAGTGGGTGCCAGCTTGGTGTGGCGGCGGGGGGGAGGTGGCTGAAGGTGTGGCGGTGTCTGCAGGCGTAAGTGGCAGCAGTTCTCACAGCGGTTCTTTCTTGTGTTGGTTCGTTGCAGGCTGCTGCAGTAATGGTGGGTTACCGGGGCGGTCAGGTCCGCTGGCCGGCCGCCGCCGTCAGTTCCCCGTCGTCCTGGCAGAGAGCGCGCGGGGAGAGTCAGCAGCAGCCGCAGCAGCAACAACAGCACGTCTGTGACATCTGCCTCAAGTCGTTCACTCGCACTGACCACCTGAACCGCCACAAGCGCCTGCACCAGGGCGTCTACAGCCACCGCTGCGCCTACTGCGGCAAGGGCTTCATGGACATCACCGCCATGAAGATTCACATGGGCAGTAAACACGCACAGGCGCCGTGACGTCACTCGCGTCAGTGTGACGTCACTCACCAAATGGTGACGTCACTCACCAAATGGTGACGTCACTCACTACATAATGACGTCATTCACGACATGACGTCACTCCCTACATTGTGACATCACTTACGCCATGGTGACCGTCACTCACTATATTGGTACATCACTTACGTAATGGTAACGTTACTCACGACATAATGACGTCACTCACTGCATTGTGACGTCACTCGCGACATAATGAATTTACTCGCGTTGTTCTTCACGTCATTATGACGTCACCTGATACCTGTTCCTCTTAACATCTTCGCGACTTCGAGAAAACGTTAATGCAGGGTTATTTGTAGCATGTTATGGGGGGGGGGGGGTATTTCTTTTCTTTATTAATTATTATAATATCGACAGTGACGTATGATGTTGGTAGTCAGAGCGTTTGCACGACATCAGGTTGAAGGATATCCCATAAAGTTCTTTCAGAGTTAGAAAATAACTAAACTGCAGCGGCTAAAAGATTTTGCGTATGTTTTCTGCGATAGTTATTGCCACGTTACTTAGTTTCTTTCAACAAGGGTGGTGTTATTTCAAATAACTTTTAATTATATTTGTTTTTATACAGTAATGTGATGATTGTCACGTATTCATGTTTAATGATTAGGCGCGGCCTGTAACTGTATAAATAAAGACTGTTGAAAAAATATTCCCGGCATTTGTCCTTCTCTGTTTTGGGTTCTCCTCATCGACGGGATATAACATTAGGTATCTGCCCCCCCCCCCCCCCTCCCCCACCACCCCCACCCCAGCCTTTATTTTGTGAGGATGAATCGTTTTATTACCACCCTGTGCCATTTCAGTTAACTGGCCCTGATAACGGCGGTTTAGTAACATTCGTTTTGCTAAGGCTCTTTATACGTTGAACAAGCCATCGTCCCAACTTGGGACGAATGGTAAGGGACATCGGCATAATAGCTGTCGCCCTTGTGTTAAAATAAAACATGGGTTCATTGTGCACATTTTGTGCGAGAGGAGATCTGTGGGATATGCCCTCTGAAGTAAAGATAACTAGGTATTTGTCCCCTCTGGCGAAGAACGCCATGTGATAATTGTGGCTCGTTATGGTCATTATAGGGACATCAGTATCAGTTGACCATCCGCTATTATCCGATGAGAAATAGTTCTGCATCACCCGTTATGCGAGGCAAAATCGGTTAATGTCTCTTTTTTTTTTAGTTTTATTGTCACCTTTTTCCGAAAGGAAAGCAGTCTTTTTCTTACCACTTGGTGAGCGTAAATCTGTCTGATTGTCACCTTGGCGAGAAGCAAGCGGGCTTATTGTCACATTGGCGAGGGGAAAGCTGTCTTACTGCCACCTTGACGAGGGAAAAAATGGCTTTTTATGTCACACGGGCGAGAGGAAAGCTCATATTGGCTGTCACCTGGGCGAGAGGAAGGGTGTCTTATTGTCACATTGGCGAGAGGAACGTTGTCTTGTTGTCACAGTGGCGAGAGGAACGTTCTTGCTTGTTTCAATAAATCTCACTTGATGAAGACACAAATGGCGATAATTAAGTGACATTGTGTGATGACATTCCTGACGCTCACCAGTCTCCCAACCAAGCAGCATCGCTGAAACCTGACGTCCACTTGTCTACACGGCTGTTGGACACCCAGCCAGTGACTGCCACTGCAGGCTGCCTCCTCCCGCGGCGTTCCTAATCCTGGCTCGACCAATCACACGCTAGGCCCTGTCTGTTTGACCAGTCTCTGCTCTCGTCCCTGCACGCCCTGTCCAAGCGGACATAACATTGGTGAAGCGGAATAACTAATCCGACCCTACCCAGCATACACAGATACGGGCTGTGTGGTGGACTGATGGACGCCAAGAAGGTAAAGAACCCGATCGTTTATCTCGCTACTCGCTAGGTTCATCAGTCCTGCAGCGTGATGTCACCTTCCATAAAGTTTTGTTAGGACAGCTCTTTTAATCAGTCATGATTTGAAGTATTTACATGACATTATAGTTACAGGACATTGTAGTTACAGGACATTGTACTTACATGACATTGTAGTTACAGACATTGTACTTACAAGACAGTGTAGTTACAGCACATTGTAGTTACAGGACATTGTAGTTACAGGATATTGTACTTACAGGACAGTGTAGCTACAGGACATTGTAGTTACAGGACATTGTAGTTACAGGACATTGTAGTTACAGGACATTGAAGTTACAGGACATTGTAGTTACAGACATTGTACTTACAGGACATTGTACTTACAGGACAGTGTAGCTACAGGACATTGTAGTTACAGGACATTGTAGTTACAGGACATTATAGTTACAGGACATTGTAGTTACAGGACATTGAAGTTACAGGACATTGTAGTTACAGACATTGTACTTACAGGACAGTGTAGTTACAGGACATTGTAGTTACAGGACATTGTATCCTGTTAGTTACAGGACATTGTAGTTACAGGACATTATAGTTACATGAATTGTAGTTACAGGACATTGTAGTTACAGAACATTGTAGTTACAGACATTGTATATACAGGCCATTGTACTTACAGGACATTGTAGTTACATGACATTGTAGTTACATGTACAGGACATTGTAGTTACATGACATTGTAGTTACATGACATTGTAGTTAAATGACGTTGTACTTACAGGACATTGTAGTTACAGACATTGTACTTACAGGACATTGTAGTTACATGTACAGGACATTGTAGTTACATGACATTGTAGTTACATGACATTGTAGTTACATGACATTGTAGTTAAATGACGTTGTACTTACATGACATTGTACTTACAGGACATTGTAGTTACAGACATTGTACTTACAGGACATTGTAGTTACAGGACATTGTAGTTACAGGACAAAGACATTATAGTTACAGGGCATTGTAGTTACAGAACATTGTCTTTACAGAACATTGCAGTTACAGGACATTGTAGTTCCGGGACATTGTAATTACATGACATTGACATTGTAGTTACATGACATTGTAGTTACGGGACATTGTAGTTACGGGACATTGTAGTTACATGACATTGACATTGTAGTTACATGACATTGACACTGTAGTTACATGACATTGTAGTTACGGGACATTGCAGTTACGCGACATTGTAGTTCCGGGACATTGTAATTACATGACATTGACATTGTAGTTACGGGACATTGTAGTTACGGGACATTGCATTTACGCGACATTGTAGTTACGGGACATTGCAGTTACGCGACATTGTAGTTACGGGACATTGTAGTTACGGGACATTGCAGTTACGCGACATTGTAGTTACGGGACATTGTACTTACAGGACATTGTGGTTTCAAGACATTTAATACGGATTGACTTGCGTATGGGATCTCATAATGTGGGTTTCGCCGCGGCACAATGCATTCCGCCGTGCGTCCTGTTGCTGTGGCTTTGTGTGTGACAAGCTATTGCCGATGGCCTTGGCATGGGGGTTGGCGGCCCCATGGCCACGTGGTACAGCTATGGGCGGACGACACATGGTGCTACACGTCACTGATACGTGGTGCATGTATCTTTGAATTCCAGCGGCAATGCCGTATGGTGGAGTGGAGGCTGGCAGGGGCAGGGTGTCCTGCCCCCTGCACCCCCCCCCCAACCCCACCCCTCCCCTCCCCCTAGCAGACGTGTGCTGACCCCTCTTGTCTGCTCTGCCTTTCAGAAGCCGTCGGGAGCCGTGCCCGGGATTAGTCTGGACAAGCTGGCGGCGGCCTTGGGCGGCCGGGTGCGGACCCTGGTCGCCATGCCCCACCCGCAGGCGCCCGACTCCCCAGCCACCACGACCCACGCGGTCTCCGTGGCGGTTCCGGCGGTGGCGCTGGTGGCGGTCCCCGAACCCCAGCCGGCGGCGGCGGCGGCGGCGGCGGCGGCGGCGGACCCGTCGGCCGACCCTTCCAGCCAGGCCAAGCTGACCGGGAAAAAGTGCGACATATGCGGGAAGAAGTTCACGCGCGTGGACAACCTGGTGCGGCACAAGCAGCTCCACCGCGGCCAGTACCGCCACTACTGCGGGGTGTGCCGCAAGGGGGTCATGGACCGCACAGCACTCAGGCACCACATGGCCAAGAACCACCCCGACCTCCCCGCCACCGACGACGGCGCTCCGGAGGGCGAGGACACCGCCGAGCCCACGCCTCCGGCCGCCACCTCCTCCGCCCCCTCCCCCGCCCCCGTCTCCGTCTCCATCGCCATGGCCTCCCCCCAGCCGCACCACGTGGCCGTCCCCCTCATCATCACCTCGGTGAGCGCCCCAGCTCCCATCGGCCAGGTCCTCAGCCCCGTCCCCGCCCACAGTCACGCCCACGGGCTGCCACCCCCGGGGATGGTTGCCCGCCCCCACCACGGCTTCCCGTCCGGTCCCCTGCCCCCGCTGGGCCCCCCGCACCGGCTCTCCCCGACCCCGCACCCGGGGCCCCACCACGGGCCGCCCTTACCCCCGGGGCTGTCGCTGGGACCCCCTCATGGGTCGCCCTATGGCCACCCCCACGGGATGCCCCCAATGTCCATGCATGGCCCGCCGCCCCCCGCGCATTACCCCTAGACCAGCCACTCCCACAGAGGGTTCACGGGTGGGGGTAGGGGGTCACCACTCAGACAGAATACATTAGCCTCGTCCCTGGGTGGCTACGGTTCCAGAAGACACTTTACCCGCGGCAACTTGACGCCCCAGTTACGTTTTACGTATTACTAATGGTATAATCAATCATTATCATGACGCCCTGGTCGCTCGGGTGACCAACGCCGGCATTTGGCTCGTGTACGCTTCGCTCAGGTAAATTACCTGATTCATAACTGCCTTGCCCCGGGGACATGGCTCGACTCTCCCTTCCTTCTCCCATTGAGGCGATATGACAAAAAGTGGTTAAAGCGTCCTTAATATACAACCAACCAACCAAGCATTACCTGATTCATAACTGCCGTGAATCGTTTCCATTTCCGTGTTGCTAAGTTGGCGTACCACTGCGCCTCACCGCCCTTACAACGGCCGCATAACTGTGAAGCAGATAACCTGGCTATGAAACTGGAGCAATTTGCTTCGCGTAATAGGATACGAGTTAGCGCAAAACAGTTTTATTTTTCCATCTTTATCAAGTCAAATACAAAACCGAGTTTACAACAAGGAAGCAACGCAACAAGGAATGGAATATTTACACTTGATCGGCGTTCCTTTGTGTCCCGCTCACGGTGTTGTGACGTCACGGACACTTCCTGGTGCGGCTCTGATGGTCCCCTTACCCCCCCCCCCCCCCACCCTGCCCACCCCACCCCCCTGCCCCCCGGCCATTAAGCCTGGCCATGTCGCTCTTGTTATTTAAGCCTATTTCTGCTTTAGGTTACTTCATAAGTAATGGTCTATCTGGGAAAACAGTTGCATGCGGTGTTGATCTTAAGGTGAAAACTGTTTATTACGTCACAGATTTGTGTGGAGTCCACGACTTTAGCGAAGCAATGCCGGCCCGGCCTGGTGGATATAATGACTACAATAGAGTATTCCTGCACTAATCAAGCCATACAATGATATCAGAGATATAGTATATTTGGGCGGGACAAAATGCTTCAATTTAGGTGTTGATCAAGGTCGACAAAATAGTTTATTCTGCGGTATATGGTATTAACAATGAAGTTTGAGACTGCGCGTACGAGACCACAGAACGCAGGGTATGTACACACAAATAGGATCTACTTTGATAATATAATACGAGGCTGTGTATTGTGTTGGGGTGCTGATGTCAATCTATAGTTGTTAGATTGTATCCACGTGTTATCCGGTGTTGTGCTGCTGTAGCTGTTGTGATGCGATACTCTCAATAGTACGATATTAAGTTAATTACGGCAGAAAATTCAATGTGTAATTAATTTAGTTAATTACGACAGACAATTTAACGTGTAAATAATTAATGGTAGTAGTTGTGACAGGCGAGCCGCGAAGACTTGTATCATTATAGCGAGCGCAAGCGAGCTCTTAAGGTAACATGCATGCATATTCAAAGTCCATTTCAAGCAATAGGCTTAGGACTTTCATTTTGAGTAACAGCCCCCATGAGACGTTTTCGAGTTCGGAGTAAATATCAGCTGTACATAAATATATTCAAGCAAATGGAGGTTGAATCCCATTATGTCATGTCTTTAATAATTTAATCAGCTGCCCCACAAAATTAACGAATATATTATTCAATGCTAACACTGGATGTATACTTAAAATTAAACTAAATTTATCAGCGACGGGCTAAATGTCCAATCTATAGTCGTTGTGACGTCAAAATGTTATAAAAATGACGTGACAATGGGAGTTCCTAAGCAACCGAATGATATGCCACAAGCACGTGCATGGTGTATTCGTCATCCCGCCAACGATATGCATTATGGCAAGCCGAAGTGGGATTTATTTTGGATATTCATCTGGATGGTGAATATTCATCTGGATGTATCCCCCTGTATCCCCTCAGAATATCTGGATTAACATATATACGCTCGCATTTAGGTAGCACGTATCCATATTATTATCATTATTGGCGGACGACGTAAGGTGATAAGGTTGGGGTGTGGGGCAGGCTGTGAAGATCGAGAGTTTTTTGTAGGCAGCCGATCAATCAAAATGCAACCGTTCCTGGTGGGTGCAGGTCTGGTGTTTATTTATCTCGTTTCGTTGTGAGCATGGGTCATTTTGTTCGCTGGGTGCATTGTAATTGCTCATCACAGGATACTCGTTCATATGTTAGAGTTGCGTCCGTGAAGCCCAGGGGCGGGTTATCATATACGGTGACGGGATGGGATTATCGGATGTGTCATGGAGCCCCTGATAGGTGCGGGCGGGACTGGGCTTCTTTGTGGATCTGGATCACAATATTGTCTGGATCTGTTTCGTGCGATTACAGTCCTTACTGTATGATAAATCTGTCACTGCATAGTTAACATCGGCTGAATCTTTATTGTACAGTCGTCAATGAACTAGTGTAGTGTGACTTGCCGGTGTCCTTACTATAGTGTAAGGCTGTCCTCTTGTATGATAACCGTGGACAGCAGCTCTTCAATAACCAGGGCAATGTTTTGGATTGTCTTTTGTCCCGTTTGCATGATCAACCACGGGTCTGCGCACTTTGGTTTAGCTTATGATGAATATTGGTTTCCTGGATATTTAAAAAAAAAAGGCTTTTATGTTGCTGTGTTGAGTCTTCAGATATGTTAACCTCTACCTTACCCGGCGTGTGTGGTCCGTGTGTAGTAGAGCCGTCTGTCCGCTTGCCGTGTGGTATTACCGCTTACTTATGGATGTACCTGTAGTGATCTACCCACATGTATCTATTGCCTGTTAATAAATGCGCCGTGCTGACTTGTCACCGGGGTCTTCGGCTGGTTTTTTACGTCATGAGAACCTGTGCCCTGTGCGGATAATGAGTTTGCCGTGGGAAGATGGAGGTTGGTTTCAGAGGGATTCTAACGTGCCTGTGATCTATCCTACCCCACCGGGTGGGGGTGGGGGGGGGGGGGGGGGTTCTGCATTACTGCAGTGGAGGTGTGCCGCCCATGCCATAAAAAGAGTAGAACGAGAGAAATTGCAGATTTATGCTTGTGGGATTGAGAGAAAAAAGGGTCATTTGGGCGGCACATATGTATAGACCTAACTATATGTACTGCCCCGCCCACCGTCCCCTCAGGACCCTATCGCGACAGTGGAGCCAGGTGCAAGGTGGTAATCGTGGAGATCCTCCGCGAAGAAGACAGCATGGGGTATCTATTTACGCGAATAATGAACAAAGAATGGCGCAGTAGGCCGCGACCCCCCAACCTCAACAGCAGAGAGACCTCGACAGAACGAGCGCTAACCACCAGACCATTCGGGTGACAACCGAAGGAAAACGTGTCGAAATGATTTAATTCAATTCAATTCTTTATTTGGTCTACGACCTGTGGATACATGCGTGTTGCCATGTAACAAATAATACGGAAAGAAAAATGTTGCAAAAAGATTCACACGCGTAATTTCATGGATACGTCGATAAATTTACACGTTTAACATGGCAAGCGCCTATGAACATGGTTTAAAAACTGTCAACATGGTACACACTTGTCACATGCCATACACGTTTTAACATGCTATGCCTTCCAACATGGTATACAACTGTAACAATTAAACAAATATTGTCCACAATCCATTTTTTGGAATTCATTTGTTACACTGTTTTGTCGACATTGTTTGCAACATTTTGTTTGCAAGTGTTGCAGAAATGAAGTCTGGTTATTTTACGGATGTGCATGGCTTATTAGGCGTGCTTCATTCGTCCTTCGCCTTTCGTTAATAAGCTGGCTATGCGGTGTAAACTTTTCGTGAAGACGTTTTATGGGGTGAGAAATATATTGGGGGTCTGGGTTTTGTGAATGAACCATTCGATTTGCTGTGGTAGAACACTTGATTACAGATCCATAGGTCTTTGGTTTGAATCCCGGTCTGGGCGAAATTATCTGGGACATATTTCATCCCAATCACTCATTCTTCCCGGGGTTTTTTTTGACCTAAGTTAGGTCCCATGTGGACAAAACGGGCCTAACACAACAATCATTTCATTTCGCATTCAGTGTTAAAGCGCGTGTCCAACCTAATTTAATCGCGATCTGCACCGAAAGTTTACATCTTAAAATTAAATTGGCGAGGGTTAACGCTTCGTTTCGACCGACTGGTAAGGAGAACAAAATTAAGGCAACCCGCCCCCAGCAATGTCAAGCAGAGCGGCATTTTGCCGGGAGCAGTGACGCATATTGTGACTATTCATATGGCACCGCCTTACGTTATAACTCGCAGAGAGAGAGTTCAGGGCCGCGATTTACAGATGAACACCAGCAGTTCCAGCGCAAGATTTTAGCCTATCATGGAAAAGTATCGTCCAAACAAATTGATATACGTGTTGCGACGATTGACTTCGCAACAATGCCATGAATCGCAGCTGTTTATATTAGCGATTATCACGCGCTCTTGTTTTGCTCACACAATAGGCGCAATTTGCGGTTAGAATAACTTAGAGTATCACCTCCTGATTGGTCAATCACAGACACGCCTCCAAAAACGGCTGCCGCCTGGGTAGGCGGCGAAATCGTGCCTGGCGGTCACTTCTAAATTTTATTGTGAGCTACAGATAGAACAAAAAATTCTGTAATTTGGAGGATAGACAATTGGGTATTATATGAATCGGTAAAGCAGCGTTAGAGGCCAGGCTGGCGGTTCCCTTTAATGTAGTTCGGTTATTCGTTGCAACAAGATTACCGTCGTTTGCTTTGAGTGGTTGATTGACCTCTGATTGACGGTTAATTGACCCCTGGTTGACCCCTGATGGATTTTTTCTGATAAACCTCTGATTGGCCGCTAAATGGCCAATGAATGACAGCTGATTCACCCCTGATTGACCTCTGATAGACCTCTGATTGGCCGCTGAATGACCAATGGCTGACCGCTGATTGACCCCTGATTGACCCCGCTTGTGTTTGTGTGTCCCTGTGTTGCAGGTGGACGCGGTGTCGGAGAGCTTGGGGGAGCGCAGGAGGCGGAGCCAGGGTCCCTGTGTCTGTCCGGTCTGCAGCCGGGTGTTCGGGCGCATGGACAGCCTGCTGCGACACCGGCGGCTGCACGAGGGCATCTACCGGCACTACTGCAGTCTCTGCCACAAGGGCTTCATGGACGTGACCAAGCTAAAGCTGCACATGGCCACCAAGCACCAGGGGCTCTGCCTGCCCCAATTTCAGACGCCGTCGCCGAGTTAAAGAGGTCAAGAGGTCAGTGATCACAGAGGCCGGAAGTCATGGCGCCCTCGGGACAGGGAGCTTGAAGACGACAACTGTTTTAGAGCCTCCGAATCTCGCGTTGTAAAAGGCACGCTGCGCCATGATGGTCTATGGGTGTGTTCCGGTCGCAGACCATGTGTGTTTCTTTCCAAGGAAGGGTCATTGGAATGGTCGGGTAGGGTGGCATCATGGCTAAGAAGTAGTGAACTTGACCGCAGAAGCCTTAACATTACACCGTCTGGCTGTGCCGCCAAGGCGGTGGTTTCAGGGGGTTCACGCGTTATGACCGCACTTCTTGAGGATCAAAGCAACAACAACTTTTGCTCGTAAAATAGTAAAATACAAAAATTGAAAGGCCGACTCACAGAGAAATGAAAAATGTTGAATTTATCTTAAATATATGGCCAACATGTTTTTGAATAATCTTGGTGGAAAATAAATTGCATGAAGATGGTTCCACCTCAATAATCGCAGTATAACGCTTATTTTCGATCTGTCGTAACTCTTGTCGTAACGTCACAATGCCGCAAGGTGCCTAGCGATAACAAAGGCGGTTACATGGGTTACCTGGTGTGTAATATATAAATAGACGCCATTGGATTTTCTATTCTACATAATACCTATGCCTATGCTCTACGTCAGTGCCTAGCATCAACGGCCTGTACGTGCTGCCTACCTTCCGGTTGTTTGGCTTCACTCGCCTCACACAGAAGACCGGTTAAAGCCGTCCTTGGCTGCACAACTAACCACTGACGTTCTGCGCATATCAGAATTATAACTATCAGAGTAGATTTATGTAATATATGAGCGGTTAGGCAGTTGATAAACCAGAATGCGGTTGTCTCATGAGTGACTGTCAGTGTCAGGCGATCTAATGTGTTGCGGGGTTTTCCATGTCGTATGACATAATAATCATCACGACTTGCATGTCTGCGCGCGGTATCTATGGTTACGTAACAACGCTCCTTATATGGACTGACCAGGCGAGGAAAATGGTGTGCCGTTTGTCCAGAAATATAAACATCGATGAATTGCCTCTAAATACAACGCTTCCAACAGTCTCATCGAACGGATCACATGCACTATGGAGAGATAAATGTCTTATCTTTAACTATATTATGATTTCATAGTTAGCAATGCCTGTACCAAAGCAAACAAAAAATAGTTTCACGCCCACTCGATTCTTCACGCACAAACCGCGCAACTGACCGGTTCCCAACACTAAAACGTTGACTACAATGAGTGCGCGTCACGCAGCTGTAGCAAGGCACCAGCGTGATGCGCACTCGTTCTAAGAGCACGTGTTTTTCTGTTGGTCCCCAAAAGACCTAAACCGGAAATAGAACCCTTAGAGCCCTATTGGCTGAAGCGGCGCAGGTGGAGCAAAGCGTGTATTATATTATACTCTTTGGCTGGAGATCGAGTTTGGAGTCGCAACCTGTTGAGTAATATCTCTTGACTGGTTGGTTGTATATTCAGGACGTTTTAACCACTTGTGGTCATATGGTGTCAATGGCAGAAGGAAGGGAGAGTGGAGCCATGTTCCCGAGGTAACCCCCTACTCTTTGCGAAGAAGGACATGGGATCTTTATCCTGCGACCACACAGACATGGCCACAGCGGGGCACGAACCATCGATCCACGTGCCGCTAGGCTCTCAGGTGACCAGAGCCCTCAAGGCGAGCGCTCTAACCCACTGAGCCTATTACCTCTTGACAGCGGGTGTGTTTATATGGGAGGCGGTCATTCCAACGGGTCCACCGGACTACTGGAGACGACATCCGCTTGATATTTATATCGCTGGCCTACACGGAGTCTCCATGGAGGTGTCAGCACCAGTAGCTCCCGCCCCCTCGTGGACGTTACTAACAACAACCACACTGGGCTAGGGCTACATACAGAGAGCCTCGGCCTATCCCTCAGACACCATATTACAATCTCTGGGCATTCTCATTCTCGCCCGCTAGGTGGCGTTGCAGTACCTATAGGTTTGATGGGAGACATGGGCGGCGGAGGTGTATACGGGGCCCGGACTTGTTATTGACGACACATATATCAACTAGGAAAAAAATTCCGGCTTTCGCGGTTGTTGCATGATCGCTGGTCGTCTTAGACCTGGGGCCAGTTTCACGAGGCCTTCGTACGTGTACGAACCTTCGTACGAAGATTGTGACCCGTAAATCCGGTTTCACGAAGCCTTCGTACCTCTAATTAACATAAGATACATCGTAGGTTCCTTCGTACATCTACGAGTGCCTCGACCCTATCGTACACCCTTCGTACCAGCATAAAGACATACATTTCTGTCTACGGTATCTGTGAAAGTTGGAATCGTTGCTACGTTACTTATAAGGTCAAATCCATCCCACATATTCAGGACGTCACAATGCGAGTCTCCTAGCAACGGTTGTATGACGCCTTGGATATTATGAATGGGTTGAAACTGCACAAATTATATACAAAAATGACGCGAATTAATATTGTTGGCAACGGCAAAAACACTAGATTTATGCAAAAGCTTACGTCAAAGGCCCTTTTTCGATCCGATTAAATGTTTTCATGGAAAATTTCATGCATTTATCACATGCGCATTGGTACTTCTTTCACTTCCGGCGTTAAAAAATATGGTACGAAGGTTCGTACGATGGGCTTTAGCCATACAAAATACGAAGGAGGTACGAAGGCTTCGTGAAACGCACCTACAGTTCTCGTACGAACCTTCGTATATGGGCTACGTGTAACGTACGGTACGAAGGTTTCGTGAAACTGGCCCCAGATGTCCAGCTCCCTCGAGGTACCCCGACACGGGGCGCCCTCTAGCGACTGAATGATTGCTGGTCGTCTTGGACCAGATGTCCAGCTCCCGTGAGGTACCCCGACATGGGGCGACCTCTAGCGACTGAATGATCGCTGGTCGTCTGGGACCAGATGTACAGCTCCCGTGAGGTACCCCGACACGGGGCGACCTCTAGCGACTGAATGATCGCTGGTCGTCTTGGACCAGATGTCCAGCTCCCGTTAGGTACCCCGACACGGGGCGACCTCTAGCGACTGAATGATCGCTGGTCGTCTGGGACCAGATGTCCAGCTCCAGTGAGGTACCCCGACACGGGGCAACCTCTAGCGACTGAATGATCGCTGGTCGTCTGGGACCAGATGTCCAGCTCCCGTGAGGTACCCCGACACTGGGCGACCTCTAGCGACTGAATGATCGCTGGCCGTCTGGGACCAGATGTCCAGCTCCAGTGAGGTACCCCGACACTGGGCGACCTCTAGCGACTGAATGATTGCTGGTCGTCTTGGACCAGATGTTCAGCTCCCGTGAGGTACCCTGACACGGGGCGACCTCTAGCAACTGAATGATTGCTGGTCGTCTTAGACCAGATGTTCAGCTCCCGTGAGGTACCCCGACACGGGGCGACCTCTAGCAATTGAATGATTGCTGGTCGTCTTAGACCAGATGTCCAGCTCCCGTGAGGTACCCCGACATGGGGCGACCTCTAGCAACTGAATGATTGCTGGTCGTCTTAGACCAGATGTTCAGCTCCCGTGAGGTACCCCGACACGGGGCGACCTCTAGCAACTGAATGATTGCTGGTCGTCTTAGACCAGATGTCCAGCTCCCGTGAGGTACCCCGACATGGGGCGACCTCTAGCGACTGAATGATTGCTGGTCGTCTTAGACCAGATGTTCAGCTCCCGTGAGGTACCCCGACACGGGGCGACCTCTAGCAACTGAATGATTGCTGGTCGTCTTGGACCAGATGTCCAGCTCCCGTGAGGTACCCCGACACTGGGCGACCTCTAGCGACTGAATGATTGCTGGTCGTCTTGGACCAGATGTCCAGCTCCAGTGAGGTACCCCGACACGGGGCGACCTCTAGCGACTGAATGATTGCTGGTCGTCTTGGACCAGATATTCAGCTCCCGTGAGGTACCCTGACACGGGGCGATCTCTAGCAACTGAATGACTGCTGGTCGTCTTAGACCAGATGTTCAGCTCCCCCGAGGTACTCCGACACGGAGCGACCCCTAGCAACTGAATGATCGCTGGTCGTCTGGAACCAGATGTCCAGCTCCCGTGAAGTACCCCGACACGGGGCGACCTCTAGCGGCTGAATGATCGCTGGTCGTCTGGGACCAGATGTACAGCTCCCGTGAGGTACCCCGACACGGGGCGGCCGTTAGCGACTATATATTGACTCAGAGCCTCCAATACCTCCTCTCTCATGTTCTCACATACAGAAGGGGACGCCCAGTGCCATCCTGGGGAATATTGACTCAGAGCCTCCAATACCTCCTCTCTCATGTTCTCACATAGGACTTGATTGCTGTAAACTCACCGCCAGCTTGTACCTTAAGGTGATTTATGTGCTTTGATCGGCTTCATTTAATAATATGGGTTCCATCTTTATTGATCTTCTTCTGAAACATGAAGAATTTAGATTGATACCGCTTTGGCATACTAATGTAGGTCTTTACGCATATGAGAGTTGCTATTTGTTGTCCATACTTGGCTTTGCTTTCATTTGTGTCTCGTGGGAGCCTTGCTTCGCCGTGAACAAAGGTCTCCTCATCAAATTGATGCTGTTGCCTTGATATAAGTAAACGTGACGGCATCAGAACACACAGGGAGCCTCCATTACCTTCTCCTTTCCACTTGCAGATGTTGTTAGAGCGATGTCATAAACCAGGCTTGACACGGTCACAACCGCCCAGCGCCTCCATCCCTCGCCAGCAGATGGCGCCACCCGCGTCCGACCTGCAGCGCCTGGGGGTGAGCGCGGGGCCCCCCAGCGGTCGGTCGGACAAGGAGGCCATCGTGTGCGCGCTGTGCGGCAAGGAGTTCTCGCGGACAGACAGTCTGCGGCGCCACCAGCGCTACCACCAGGGACTGTACTCCCACTACTGCCCGACCTGCCACCGGGGCTACATGGACATCACGGCACTGACCAGCCACATCGCCGCCAACCACCCCGGGGCGGCCAACTACCCCGGGGCCCCCAGCCACCCCAGCGCTGGCATCTCCCCCGGGGCTCTCAACCACCCCAGCGCCGGCGCCGTCACCGCAGCGGCCGTCTCAGGGAGGGACACAGACATGGACGACACTGGGGTCCCTGAGGCCGACGTCATGCCGAACGACGGCGGCTCGCAGCCGGGGGTGTTATAGTCAGGGGTCAGGGCCCCTCCCAGCCGGGGGTGTTATAGTCAGGGGTCAGGGCCCCTCACAGCCGGGGGTGTTATAGTCAGGGGTCAGGGTCCCTCACAGCGGGTGGTGTTATAGTCAGGGGTCACGGTCCCTCACAGCCGGGGTGTTATAGTCAGGGGTCAGGGCCCCTCACAGCCGGGGGTGTTATAGTCAGGGGTCAGGGCCCTCACAGCCGGGGGTGTTATAGTCAGGGGTCAGGGCCCTCACAGCGGGGGGTGTTATAGTCAGGGGTCAGGGCCCCTCACAGCCGGGGGTGTAATTGTCTGGGGTCAGGGTTCCTCACAGCGGGTGGTGTTATAGTCAGGGGTCAGGGCCCCTCACAGCCGGGGTGTTATAGTCAGGGGTGAGGGCCCCTCACAGCCGGGGGTGTTATATTCAGGGGTCAGGGCCCCTCACAGCCGCGGGTGTTATAGTCAGGGGTCAGGGCCCCTCACAGCCGGGGGTGTAATTGTCTGGGGTCAGGGCCCCTCACAGACGGGGGTGTTATAATCAGGGGTCAGGGCCCCTCACAGCCGGGGGTGTTATATTCAGGGGTCAGGGTCCCTCACAGCCGGGGGTGTTATAGTCAGGGGTGAGGGCCCCTCACAGCCTGGGGTCAGGGCCTAGCTGACAACAATGAGTGTACCAGTATGTTAATTGTCTGTGTTAAGCATAGGTCTCATGGCGATTTACGGACTGACGATTTATGTGCGTCAGGTCTCACACAGAGGGGTGGACGGGGTGGGGGGCTGTAGGTCGCTATGGTGCGCAAAAAGCCGGAATTGGGGGAGAGGGCGGTGTTTAACCTTCGTTTAACCGTGCCCCCCCCCCCCCTCCTTCTCTATATGAACTTTAGAGTCCAGCCCTTGACGACAGTGATTCTGATGCTTGAACTCTAGCCTGCTCTTATGCTTGTGCCTGATAAGAGCAGGTCCTGCTGGTCATTTCAGTGTCACGGCAGATTGTTCTCGTAATCTCGGTGTCACTACACATTGTTCTCGTAATCTCGGAATATGGCGAAACTCATTCATGTTTCTAGCTATTTAGCGGGCATGGTGATAAATATGTTTTCTACTTTTTGGAGCTCCTTATATAATGCTCTACAAATGTTGTGAACATTATAGAACTCTAGGGCAAAAACACAAAAAAAAACTGGATGATACATCGCTAAGTGTCCAAGGTTTATCACTGATGGGCATGCGTGTCAAAACCAATACTACAGTTTGTGTCTTTATTACGCTGATAATTTGTTTTATTTGACTGCGCACATCAAGATTCGAATGTGGATAAGTGATTAGTGTGAGTACGTGTAATTTCGTTTTGTGCTTCAGTGAGCTCTGTAGTAGACACGTTGTCGTAAATGTCGCATATTCTTTGCGTCGATAGAAATGATGATTTTGGTTGATTCGATTTATCAGGTGGTCTTAGACCGGTCATTTAGAACCCCGTCTTTACACCCTGGCCTACACACCAATCAGCCATGTGCGGTGGCCTACACACCAATCAACCATGTGAGGTGGCCTACACACCAATCAACCATGTGCGGTGGCCTACACACCAATCAACCATGTGAGGTGGCCTACACACCAATCAGCAATGTGCGGTGGCCTACACACCAATCAACCATGTGAGGTGGCCCACACACCAATCATCCATATGCTGTGGTCTACACACCAATCAACCATGTGATATGGCCTACACACCAATCAACCATGTGCTGTGGCCTACATGCCAACCAACAATGTGCGGTGGCCTACACACCAATCAACCATGTGAGGTGGCCTACACACCAATCAACCATGTGCTGTGGCCTGCATGCCAACCAACAATGTGCGGTGGCCTACACACCAATCAACCATGTGAGGTGGCCCACACACCAATCATCCATATGCTGTGGTCTACACACCAATCAACCATGTGATATGGCCTACACACCAATCAACCATGTGCTGTGGCCTACATGCCAACCAACAATGTGCGGTGGCCTACACACCAATCAACCATGTGAGGTGGCCCACACACCAATCATCCATATGCTGTGGTCTACACACGAATCAACCATGTGATATGGCCTACACACCAATCAACCATGTGCTGTGGCCTACATGCCAACCAACAATGTGCGGTGGCCTACACACCAATCAACCATGTGAGGTGGCCCACACACCAATCAACCATGTGAGTTGGCCCACACACCAATAAACTATGTGCTGTGACCTACACACCAATCAACCATGTGCGGTGGCCCACACACCAATCAACCATGTGAGGTGGCCCACACACCAATCAACCATATGCTGTGGTCTACACACCAATCAACCATGTGATATGGCCTACACACCAATCAACCATGTGCCGTGGCCTACATGCCAACCAACAATGTGCGGTGGCCTACACACGAATCAACCATGTGCCGTGGCCTACACACCAATCAACCATGTGCGCTTTTTTTACATTTATCCGTTTACAAGCTAATGTTGTTCTTATGATGTAATAAACGTGATTCTCCAAAGACTTATTATCGTTTGTTCAATTGTTACCAAACACCGATATGCTACATTTAAAAATTCAGTATAACTCAACAATATTGAGGAAATTTGTTAATTGATTTTTACGGTATTGTGGTAGAAAAATATGGATTCTCCCATTTTTAGCTTCGAACTGTATTGTAGAGGATTTGAGGTGTATTCCCCATCCAGGAACACCTGAATAAATATCGATTGCAAATATCATAATTTAAAATTACCAAACGACTTATATCATGAGCTTTTTTACTACCTTATTTCATTTACTGTCAAGGGAAGTCTAATGAATGTGGAAAATAAAGGCCGCTGCAGTAAATATGGCTTTTGTTTTCTTTGTATTTGGGACTTTGATTTCTTATGCGCATTTTCATAGTAGACACGTCCTACCTGTGGTATCTCGACTCTAATCTGGTACACACGTCCTATATACCTGTAGTATCTCGACACTAGTCTGGTAGACACGTCCTATATACCTGTGGTATCTCGACACTATTCTGGTAGACACGTCCTATATACCTGTGGTATCTCGACACTAGTCTGATAGACACGTCCTTTATACCTGTGGTATCTCGACACTATTCTGGTAGACACGTCCTATATAGCTGTGGTATCTCGACACTAGTCTGGTAGACACATCCAATATACCTGTGGTATCTCGACTCTAGTCTGGTAGACACGTCCTATATACCTGTGGTATCTCGACACTAGTGTGGTAGCCACGTCCTATATACCTGTGGTATCTCGACTCCAGTCTGGTAGACACGTCCTATATACCTGTGGTATCTCGACTCGTCTGGTAGACACGTCCTATATACCTGTGTTATCTCGACCCTAGTCTGGTAGACACGTCCTATATACCTGTGGTATCTCGACAATAGTCTGGTAGACACGTCCTATATACCTGTGGTATCTCAACAGTAGTCTGGTAGCCACGTCCTATATACCTGTGGTATCTCGACACTAGTCTGGTAGACACGTCCTATATACCTGTGGTATCTCGACTCCAGTCTGGTAGACACGTCCTATATACCTGTGGTATCTCGATACTAGTCTGGTAGACACATCCAATATACCTGTGGTATCTCGACTCTAGTCTGGTAGCCACGTCCTATATACCTGTGGTATCTCGACTCCAGTCTGGTAGACACGCCCTATATACCTGTGGTATCTCGACTCGTCTGGTAGACACGTCCTATATACCTGTGTTATCTCGACCCTAGTCTGGTAGACACGTCCTATATACCTGTGGTATCTCGACAATAGTCTGGTAGACACGTCCGATATACCTGTGGTATCTCAACAGTAGTCTGGTAGCCACGTCCTAGATACCTGTGGTATCTCGACACTAGTCTGGTAGACACGTCCTATATACCTGTGGTATCTCGACTCCAGTCTGGTAGACACGTCCTATATACCTGTGGTATCTCGACTCGTCTGGTAGACACGTCCTATATACCTGTGTTATCTCGACTCTAGTCTGGTAGACACGTCCTATATACCTGTGGTATCTCGACACTAATCTGGTAGACACGTCCTATATATCTGTGGTATCTCGACACTAGTCTGGTAGCCACGTCCTGTATACCTGTGGTATCTCGACACTTAGTCTGGTAGACATGTCCTATATACCTGTGGTATCTCGACACTAGTCTGGTAGACACGTCCTATATACCTGTGGTATCTCGACTCTAGTCTGGCAGATACCTCCTATATACCTGTGGTATCTCGACTCTAGTCTGGTAGACACGTGATATACACCTGTGGTATCTCGACTCTAATCTGGTATACACGTCCTATATACCTGTGGTATCTCGACACTAGTCTGGCAGACACGTCCTATATACCTGTGGTATCTCGACTCTAGTCTGGTAGACACGTCCTATATACCTGTGGTATCTCGTCTCTAGTCTGGCAGACACGTCCTACATACCTGTGGTATCTCGACTCTAGTCTGGCCGATACGTCCTATATACCGGTGGTATCTCGACTCTAGTCTGGCAGATACGTCCTATATACCTGTGGTATCTCGACTCTAGTCTGCTAGACACGTGCTATACACCTGTGGTATCTCGACTCTAGTCTGGCAGATACGTCCTATATACCTGTGGTATCTCGACTCTAGTCTGCTAGACACGTGCTATACACCTGTGGTATCTCGACTCTAATCTGGTAGACACGTCCTATATACCTGTGGTATCTCCACTCTAGTCTGATAGACACGTCATATATACCTGTGGTATCTCGACACTAGTCTGGTAGACACGTCCTATATACCTGTGGTATCTCGACTCTAGTCTGGTAGACACGTCCTATATACCTGTGGTATCTCGACCCTAGTCTGGCAGAGACGTCCTGTATACCTGTGGTATCTCGACCCTAGTCTGGTAGACACGTCCTAAATACCTGTGGTATCTCGACACTAGTCTGGTAGACACGTCCTATATACCTGTGGTATCTCGACCCTAGTCTGGTAGCCACGTAGATATCTTATTGGTATCGCATCGATTTTATTGGTATCGCATTGATCTGATTGGTATCGCATCGATCTTATTAGTATCGCATCGATCTTATTGGTATCGCATCGATCTTATTGGTATCGCATCGATCTTATTGGTATCGCATCGATCTTATTTGTATCGCATCGATCTTTTTGGTATCGTATCGATCTTATTGATATTGCATCGTTCTTATTGGCATCTTGTAAATTTATAAGAACGCGTCGATCTTATTCTAATTGAACAGGTAATACTTCATCGATGAGTGGTATATAAGCGAATATAATATGTATCCGTTGACAGACGAAATAATTGTTGGGATTTGCAATATATGCTTGATTACGCATGCTGTAAGCCATCTTTCGTCTCAAGCTCCCCGCACGGTGGCGCTACGCAAGTGCCGCTTATACCGCTGCTGTTGGCCGGGGGTAAAGTTCAAGATTCTTGAGAAATGGTCATATAAGCTGTAATTTCTTGCAACGTTATAATTTTCAAGAATAAAACATTTAAATGACGAGCTCTGTGCACTTAATACAGCAAAAAATCGTATACCCTTTCCAAAAAGTTATAATTGTGACTGAACTTGTTCTTTTAATCACCTGATCTGGTGTGTTATTAGGCTTAGGGTGGGGCCCTGGCACTAATTTGTAGAAATGCGTGGCGCATTTTTCCTATCAATTTGCGCAGCGCCGCCCTGGCGAGCGAGTGGGAAGATGCATTCAGGAAGTAGGCGACAACAGAGATATAATGGAGCCCTAACGGAGTGAGTCGAAGGCAGAGAGTGCTTTGTCTATTCAAACGCGCTAAACTGTTTATTATTCATCTTGGAAATCTTCTTTATCGTAACGCACGTTGGGTGGGTTGCTTTCCCGCTTTACCAAGTTACACACATGTCGGTCGTTACATTCGTCATTTGTTATCATCGTTATATACTAATAATTTATTTCACTTCATGTGCTTCCAGAAACCTGATTGGACGGATCCTTTCCTGCCGAAGCTGACGGACATATACCGAGGCAGCGGCTTGCCCGAACTTGACCTTGACCTTGCGCTGCCCACGATGACGCCGAACCGGAAATTCAGCTGCACCACGTGCGGCAAGGAGCTGTCGTCATCGTCGGCGTTGATACGTCATCGCCGGCTGCACGAGGGTCGCTACAGCCACTACTGCCAACTGTGCCGGAAGGGCTTCATGGACCGCTGCGTCCTCGACAACCACGTGCGCTTCCACCACATGGACCAGCGCCAGTTCCGCTGCTCGGTCTGCCGCCAGAGCTACGGCTTCAAACACCACCTGAAGCGCCACCTGCTGGCCGCCCACGGCATCACTCGCATCGAGGAGGCAGGACAGGAGGTGGTGGTGGTGGTGGAGGGGCCTGAGACGGGGGGCACGGAAGGGGAAGCGGAGGAAGGTACGGGGGTGGGGGTGGGGGAGGAGGTGCGGGAGGAGGAAGGTGCCTGGAAGGAGGTGGCCACGGAGTAGAAAGTCTTGGTTTAACGCTTAATCATTATATTTATTGCATTATATGTTACAATTGATGGCAATATGTTACTGTAGTTGGCAAACAGATGTCTGTTTCTGTTGAAAATCTGGCACCACCCCGACCTCCCTGTTGACGCCGCAACATCACTACACCCTCCCGCGTCCAAAAGTAATAGGCTTTAACCATGATCATCTTTTCTTTAGGAGTGCCCCCCCCCACCCCCCCTCCCCCGTTGGTTTCGTTGTCTACCAATAATAGCCTGAACATTATATATTATATTATATCATATTATTATACTTACTTTGCATTATTAACTTTTAACATAGAGGGTTTGCACTGTGGCCAGTAATTTCGTTGTGACCTCGCAGAATTAATCAGCAAACGTTCCAACCACATGCATTTTATTTTATTTTGAGATAAAAGCTGTGAACATTTAAGTGACTGCAAAACTATTAGTTATTAAACTTTATGGGTCATTTCCATAAAAGTATCAAAACGTATATGGATAATACTTGAATAATACTCGAATGTCATACGTTTGTAAATGTCATAAATCAGGCAATACATTTAATAAATGGTTTACTCATTAATATAATGATTAAACTAATATATAGGTACTAATACCGCGTACTTCTTTTTGTAGTAGACACATAGCGTAAAGATTCACCACGTGTTTACATAGGGAGCAGGACAACTCTCCCCCGGACAATCCCCCCCCCACCCCCCGGTCAGTTTCCCCCAGACAATTCCCCCCCGGAGAACTCCCCCCCGAACAATGCCCCCCTAGGACAACTCCCCCCCGGGAAACTCGCCCCCACCCCCCCACAATTCCCCCCTAGGACAAGTCCCCCACCCTCCCGAGACAACTCCCCCGCCCGGTAAGTTCCCTTCGGAAATACCGCCCCCCCCCCCCCTCCCGACGATCCTCTCCCGGACAATTCCCTCTCAGGATAACTTCCTCCGGGCAATTGCCACCCGGAAACCCCCCTCCACCCTCACTCCAGACAATACCCCTCCGAGGCAATGGACAGTTCCGCTAAGCCCCTCCCCCCTTAGTTACCGTTGCTACTCCGACAAACTCACGTCATCTGCCATGTGTTTGGCATGGCGAAAGATGATGTTGCTGACAATCTGGCTAACATTTCCGATCCAATATCCCGCTATTTCCTGCCTGAGCGCATAAACCTATCTGATAGAGCTAGCCAAAAAAGTTTTTATTACTTTACAAAATGATACAGCAACATTATTCACATTTTTGGCGATGAAATTGCTGGTTTCGTTGCCCACGGTCAGGCGGTGCATGGTGTAGCGCTCCATGAAAACACACGGCGTGACATGGCACCCGCCCTAAACAGACCACAGATCCAAGTTCTTGCAAGGAATGGTAAGTTGATTGCGGTTATTTCTCGTACAGATAAAAAAACTTTATATATTATATCACCATTATGCAAAATCTATTAAATAGATGAAACAAACTCGATCGGACTTAGGCAGACCCGGGAGGCAGACAACTTTGCTCCTGACAAGCGGGAGAACGTAATATTTGGCTCTAGCTCAAGTTACAAGTAGAGTGAATGGGCTTTTTTTATTCATCGTTAACAGGGAATGAGGAAAATAATTCTTCGTGAACTGGGAATGAGGTAGGCCTATTAGCCGACCACCGAGATCAAGGATTTTGAATTCATTAATCGTGAACCAGGAATTTTAATATTAAATGACCTTGAATCGGGAAATCGTAAATTTAGTACCATGTATCCGCCCTTCCGTTGTATGCGGGGAGTTCTTCTTTTAATTCATCGTGATCTGGGAAGAAAGTCATTTATTCTTCATGATCTGGGAACATGACCCCCCTCCTTGGCTGACCCCTTTGGTTTAGCCAAAATTATTTCTCTACTATACATTGTATCTGTACGACATCCAATAAGTAGACCTCCCCCCCCCCCCAACCCCCAACCCCACACACTTCCACACACTTTGTAATGGACCTGCATATTATTTTATTGTGTTTCCCCCCCAGTTGTAATAATTGTCTCTGTACACAGTCACCTCTAAAGTCTGTGCTTCTCCTCCCGTTTTTCAATGCAAAATGTAGGCTGCCCCCTCCCCCCCTTTTTTTTAGGAAGAACGCCATCTAAGGCGTGGACCCGCCCGCAGTCGCAAATTTCCAGTGCCCCTCCCCCCCCCCCCCAGTCGTAAAAAATTAGACCCCCTGGTCGCATTTTTGTTCAGAGCCCCCTCCCCCCCCCCAGTCGTAAAAAATTAGACCCCCTGGTCGCATTTTTGTTCAGAGCCCCCTCCCCCCCCCCCCAGTCGGAAGTTTCCGACCCCCCGGCATTAAAAAGACCCCCCCCCCGTTCAAATTCCTGGATCCACCCCTGAACCACTTTCAAGCAGAAAAACAGATAGTTAAATAAGCATCTATAGTCATAGAGGCTTGCTAAAATTTATTCCTTTACACATATTTTGCAAAATTACAGGCATTCTAAGAAATGAAATACTTTAAATAGATGGTCCAAACAGAATTATATTATTTACTTAATTGGGGTGTTTCACACTTTCTAAGAGTATTTACTATATATGTATAGTAATAGTGTCTAGTAAAGATTGAAGATATCTCATATTCTATATCTGTAGGTCTACTGATATTGTGACATTGTCTGTTGCCTGTTTTTTTCAGTCTTGCCGGGCACTGGTGATATACATACATACATACATACATCCTCTTCAACCGTCGTAGGACCGTACGGCCTCTTGGTTGATTTTCATCGTTTCTTCACTTAATTCAAACTCAAATTTGGTAGTGCGCATAGCTGCGAAGTCGTCCGGGGCGGTTTTATACATATACTGTTTCCAGCATCTGTCAATCCTATTTTTGAAGGTGTTTAGGGATGGTGCCATGACAACCTCGTCTGGAAGACCATTCCATACGTTTGTGATTCTCATGCCAAAGAAATGGGCCCTAGCTTGTGTGTTACAGTACCTCTTGGCTAGTTTAAGGCTGTGTCCTCGCGTCGTTTGACTGGTGGATAGGGGTAGGAGCGATGTGCTATTTACCTTATATATACTGTGTAGGTGTTTATATACGTCGATGGCATCTCCTCGGTAACGTCTATACATTAACGATGGCATGTCTAGGTGTTGTAGCCTTTGTTCATAGCTTAGGCCTTCCATGCCTGGTATGAGCCTTGTCGCCCGTCTCTGGACGCTCTCAATCAGATTTATGTCTTTTTTGTAGAGCGGGTTCCACACAACATTTCCATATTCTAGGTGGGGTCGTACCATAGTTTGGAACAGCTGTTTCATGGTCGGTCCGTCAAGGTGGGTGAATGATCTTCTGATGAGGCCTAGGATTCGATTTGCTTTGGCTGCAGCCTTTCCTGCGTGGTCCGAGAAGTTAAGTTTGTTGTCCACCCAAACACCTAGGTCTTTTTCCAAGTTGGTTTCCTCTAGTGTAGTTCTTGTATTTCCATCCGCCATTGTGTATGTGCCTTTTGGTGATGACTGTCTCCCGAGGTGCATGACTTTGCATTTGGTTGGGTTAAAACGCAGCTGCCACTTGGTCGACCATTCCGTTAGTCGGTCCAGATCTTCTTGTAGGGCTTGCCTGTCTATGCTACTTTTAATTTCCCGTCCCATTTTGGTGTCGTCGGCAAACATGTGTATAAGAGAGGATATGGAGTGAGGCATGTCATTTATAAAGGTTATAAATAGCACTGGCCCTAAAACCGATCCCTGTGGGATCCCACTTGTTACGCTGGTCCATGACGATTCGGTTCCTGCTATGACAACCCGCTGGCGTCTTGTCTTGAGGAAGCTCCTTGTCCAGCTCAAGACTGGTCCCGTCACCCCGTATGCTTCCATTTTGTGTAGTAGCCGTTCATGGGGCACAGTGTCGAAAGCTTTGGCGAAGTCAAGGTATATAGTGTCTATTGCCCCGCCTCTGTCTATTATTTCGGTCCAATTTTCTATAACTTCGAGAAGTTGAGTGGTGCACGATCGAAACCATATATAGATATAGAGTACGTCATGGCAATATCACTTCAAGTTTCAAGCTCAATGACACATCCCGAAAGAAAACATGGTCCCCCCAGTGCCTCGATCCCAACTTGAATCTACGAAAATGAAGAAGCTATTTTAAAACTATTTGTAAACGTTATTTTAGTCTCAAATGGTTGACATGTTACCTTACCATGACAACAAAAGAATAGCTAGATAAGGTAAGCTTTCTTAGCCAAATGAGTTGACAGAACTTGACAACAAGTTTAATAAATAATCTTGGTCAGGCTTGGTACAACTTGTGATTTATTGTTAAAATTGTACATAAAATTAAAAATTACTAAAATATTTTTTATAGGGATGGTGACAATAAGAATAATAATCTTTGGTGCTCCACCAAGCTCCACTCGTGTACATGCATATTATGGCATACACAAACTGACTTTTTTCACAACGTTATGACAGTCGAAATAAACTTAATACACAGATATTAGTGTATTATGGCAAACAGTTTGTTGCAATCTAGTGCTAGCATATGGTAGAGACCATATTGAGGGCTTGCAATAGTGACTTGGAAGCAAGAATGTTGGGAATGAAATACTGTACATAGTGAAAATGAAAAACGAGTTATATTGCAAAAGTGGTTATTGGTAGATATATTGCTTGTTATCATATTCTTCTTACATGGTAGTCTGGGAATGTTGTTCTTTATATAACCATGTAAATAGCTAGATTGTAAAACAATTTCATATTTTGTAATTTATCTTCCTGCATGGTCATTAAGATTCCAAATAAACACACCAAACATTTCATTGAAAGTAATTATAAAAAGTAAAGGAATGGAAAAAAAGTAAATATCACAATGATGCCATGTTACCTAAGTCGGAACAAACTATTAGTTTTTATCCTGCATGATTCTCATATTGGTATTGAAATGTCTTCCTGTATAGCGTGTCTTGGCCCTGCCATCAGCCTGCACTGGGTCTGGATCCTCAGTGGGTCCTGCCAATTTTACAACAGCTTTAATGGAATAGGTATTTAGATTTTCATATGAATCTCTAACAACAATAAAATCTTATGAATACTGAAAAAAAAACATTGGTTTCTTTCCTTTGCACTTGATATTGGGGTAAATTAATAATGATGAATAAAGCATACAATTCTATTCTATAATTTGTTAGCAGCTATAAAGACACACACATAGATCTAGAAAATAAGCTCTGACATCAAAACTACACACATCTGCATTGGCCTGTGTAACCAACCACAAAACCTTAATCATGGCTATGACAACCCTGTTATGCAATATATAAGCTTATTCCTCTTTCCGCATTGTTCAGCGAAAACTTCGAATCAGGAACGAAATAAGTCCAGTAATGTGTGTTTTGGAGGACATTTTTTGGGAAAAAAGCTCTGACATCAAGTAGTTTTGATGTGAGAGCTTATTTTCTAGATCTATGTGTGTCTTTATTCTATAATTTGTTAGCAGCTATAAAGATATACACACATAGATCTAGAAAATAAGCTCTGACATCAAAACTACTTGATGTCAGAGCTTTTTTCCCCACAAATGTCCTCCAAACACACATCTACCTACCAACAACCACAAAACCTTAATCATGGCTATGACAACCCTGGCGGTGGGTTAGATCACATGAAAAATGCAATATAAGCTTATTCCTTTTTCCGCATTGTTCAGCGAAAACCTCGGATCAGGAACGAAATAAGTCTCCCCCCTCCCCCCCTCTGTTTGTGTGACAACCTCAGATCCAAATGACCCTTTTTTGATTTATAAACAGTGTCCCCAACCCCCTCGGTAGAATACCTTCTCTGACTGCCGTTTCAGACGCATGTGGCTGATCAGCTGATTTACAGCCAGTACAGGTTAGACGTCTGACCTACTCTGGCTGCTGTCAAAAGTAACGCGTGTGACCCGGATTAAGCCTGTGGTCACTTTCTACGGTTCAGTCGAAGCTTCCACTAAATCTATTGCATTTAGCACCAATTTCACATTCTAGTGCGCCATCTTGGATTTGTGACCTAATTCATCACGGCGTTTTCGGCTGCGTTGTTAACACTGGTCAAAGCATAGCCTGAAAATCAGATGTCGTGACAGTCTGAAGGATCGACACTAGTCGTTAACGTCTGATTTTCAGGCTAGTCAAAGCACTGCTCATGGCATGTGTGGGCCGGGCCAACAAGACCCCTGTACTGTAGACTGTATACTAGTAGACAGTGTACAGTCCCGAGCCTGGCACAAGCGAGCGGGGGAGGAAGATTGGGTGCGTCACTGGCCCGCGGGGGTGGTGGGGGGGAGGCACTGTTGTACAAATCTGGTTAGGGGGGGTCCGCTGGTGCATATTGACTTGCGACCGGGGAAAATCTGAAAATGTGCACTCACAGAGCGGGTTTGCCGTGACTAATGAGTTAACCAAGCGTCACATCAGGCGTCGTGGCGTCACAGAAGGCGTCTTGGCGTCGCAGCTGGCGTCGTGGCGTCACAGCTGGCGTGGCGTCACAGAAGGCGTCTTGGCGTCACAGCTGGAGTGGCGTTACAACAGGCGTCGTGGCGTCACATATGGCATTTTGGCGTCACAGAATGCGTCGTGGCGTCACATCAGGCGTCATGGCGTCACATCAAGTGTCGTGGCGTCACAGAAGGCGTCTTGGCGTCACATCTGACGTGGCGTTACAACAGGCGTCTTGGCGTCACACCAGGCGTCGTGGCGTCACATCAGGCGTCGTGGCGTCACATCAGGCGTCGTGGCGTCACATCAGGCGTCGTGGCATCACATAAGGCGTCGTGGCATCACATAAGGCGTCTTGGGGTCACACCAGGCGTCTTGGCGTCACATCAGGCGTCGTGGCGTCACATCAGGCATTTCGTCACAGCTGGCATGGTGTCACGTAAGGCGTCACAGCAACAGCACCTGGCGCAAAACCCAGCGCAGGAACGGTACGTCTCCTTCCAACCGTAAGGTTACCGTACAGCTTGCCCTAACTGGGCATTAGTTTAAATGTGCGGAGAGGTCACGATAATTCGGAAATAATCCATTATTGTTGAAGTGTTCTCTGTTTTATCGCTTATCGGGTTACATAAAATCATTTCGCATTCTTTCACATCCGTTTCGCCATTTCTGACACCAGTTGTAGAGTTATTCCGCATAAGTCCACAACACAAGTTGTTTCTGTTTCTTTAGGTTTATTTCAAGTTCTCAAGTTCTGGTTCCCGCTAAAGTTGTCAAGTTCTGCTCTCTCTCTGCATTCCCGCACCCCTTTATATATCCCTAAACAGCTCTTCCCGTCTACTCCCACTGCCTTACTACTCTCAGCACGTGCAACGTGCAACGTGTTCGTCCAATCTATCTTTTAACCACCCTCCCTCCTAAATAAACTACAGCTTGACCGCCCCGCCTAGTCCAGCGTCCAAAAGTTGGAGTGTCATTCTGAAGCAAACTTTGATTTCGTTCATCCTGACTGAATTCCCTACTTGTTGAATATTCTTTGGGTTGCAATTCTGCAAGAAAATAATAAATAAATAAATAAATATATATATATTACCCCTATTTAACAATATATATATATTACCCCTATTTAACAATATATATTATATATATATATATATATAATACATATAGTTACATTAAAAGATTCAGATTATATGATTTACATACTTATAATTTATATAATGTAATATATATATAAACATGTTATTCTCGATAGAATTTTTTTATTTTAACAGTCGCAAAGAAGCAGTTCATATTAATTATAAGCCAATAGCGCTCGTTTGTCCATTTCCCATGATCCATTTCAAGTAAACCTTACCCAAAATCAACGCTTTTAGAATAAATATTCCTCTCGTTCGTCTTGCGTAGCCTACTTGGTTCATTACGCTTTGTGTTTGCCCACGGATCCTATATCTCTATAGCGATATATTGACGGGGACATCACCCGCTGGGTTGCAATGGTTTCTGTATTACAATAATGGTCAAAATCACCTGCTGGTCCACACACCGTTCTCTTAAGTTGGAGAGTGTTTCCTTACCCCTATTAACGTGCGATATCACAATCTTACGGCTGAATTTGCAAACAAAAGGACTTATTCGAGGGTAGAGAGAGAGAGCTGGGCCGTGGTGGACTGACATGCGCCTACCGGCTCAATTCATATTGAGGACTTCGCTGGTCGATGTGGTGTTTATTATTGACTTGGTAAATCATATGGTGTGGTTTAATGCTTAGTCTGTTTGGTGCACTAACATCCGCGATGCACTGATTAACAGACTGCGACATCCGGCACGATATAGATACATACGCGTATTGAAAGCCCGGTGTCGCTATTTGTATACACCTGTGCCCCCCCCCCCCCTCCCCGTATACGCTCCTCTCTTTCCTTTTTCTGCTGCATCCTCTTAATCCAACCTTACCACCCCCACCTCACGCTCCTCTTCTTTTTTCTGTTGCATCCTTTAATCCAACCTTACCACTCCCCCCCCCCCCCACACGCTCCTCTTCTTTTTTCTGCTGCATTGAGCATAACCCAATCCCACCCCCTCCCCACCGCACACACCCCAACCCCGCCGTCCCCCACTAACCAGCACCGCACCCCGACCCCACCCCCACCGCACCCCGACTCCACCCCGACCGCCCCCCTGCGCCTCCAACCGCACACCGCCCTCACAAGCACCGACCCCCACCAGCACCGCACTCCGACCCCCCACCCGCACACCGCCAAGCCCAGGTATCGCGCTTGACAGTCCGAGTCTCATCGATTCAGTTATCTGGCTACGGTGAGGTGCTGTACCACTTCAGTACGGCGTGGGGCTTTGGCTAAACTGTCACTTATTGTCACAGCTCTGAAACTGTCCAAACTCTGCGGCGACTGTCCACTACGCAAGCACCAGGTAAGGGCACTGCACTAGCTGTCAATGTTCTGGGTTAAGATGTAAATGATTTTTTTAAGGCGTAAGACTTTTATGCCAAAGATATGGAAAGAGATAGATATGAGATTATTATTCACATAATGATGATGTAATCGGCGCTTTTGATATTCTGTTATTTTCTACAACATATAGCTCATATAACTGCAACAACAACCCAACCATGGCCACGAATATATGCGGTATATAGTTTCTTTTGAAGCTGCTCATGTTATTCAGTGCGGCAATAATGATACTTCTGAAGTCTTTTTTTGTCTGGAGATTAAAATTTAATTCCAGAATAAATATTTTACAGAATCGTAACTTTTTGTCCAATCTGTATTCAACATAACTAGCGAAGATATGGGCCGCAATGCACTGTCTTTTCAATGCGAATCTGAGCCAAATCGCACTGTTCTTAATTTAGTGAAATATAAGCTGTGATTCCATAATACTTCAAGGAAGTGTATAGATATATGTTCTGTTTGTTCTGTCAATAACCATACCACACAGCCAACCTAACCCTGATAAAAAAAGAAAGATTAAAGCCGGGCACCTGAAACAACTTCGTAAGCATGGCAGACGCATGCGGGAATTGGTATTCTGACCCGAAACACGCAAGGTTTATTTTTGACGATAGATGTCGCCGGGGGTATCTGGAACCGTCCATTAGACGAGCATATGATCAGCAGCCTCCCCTTCTTCCCAGGCCCCTTCACTGAGAACAAACCCACCCACCCACCCCCACTCCACCACACATCCATAGCCATGCCTTAGTGCGTACCCCTCTTGAGGACCCACCACTTTCTTTTTGGTTCGCTCTTTTTGATCCTTTTTTAAATGGCTACTGTATGCCCAGATAAAATGTGGACCCCCGATATTATTTTGTTGACCCTTTGGTTGTAAGATTTGCCAAAGCACCGCGCTACCCACATCGCACCGCCCCATTCAAAATCCTGAAATCGTATCTCGGTATCTCGAAGTAAAAAAGTATTTTTTTTCCAAGCAATACAAAAAACACACATCCTGGTTCTGCTCCTGGTTAATTTAACCGTTAAACAAGCGTGATAGCTGGTAACTGGAACACGCAATATGTAACGAACACTGGGCTTGAGGCTTACGCATGTGACGCAAATCTTTGTAACGCACATGTGAGATGCACTCGGATGTAGGTTGTTTTTTTTTTTTTTTTTTTTTTTTTTTTTTTTTATTTCCATAATCGTACAGCAAGTTGTGACATCAGGCAGACAGAATATATGTTATATTGTTAAGAATATACAACTGTGCTAGAGAGGGATCATGCTAGAAGAGGGATGACCGGTTTCCATTTTCTTAGAAATATTGTCTCGCTACGGTATCGTTCTGTTATTCCAAATTTTTCTATATCGTAATAATATTTAATACACTTTATCAAGCCACAGAGAACAGGGGTAACCTGAGCCCATTTACACTGATAGATATATTTTTTTCCAATGATAATTATATGGTTAAGCAGGCGAGAAAACGGCGCGGTTGTCACTCCTAACATCACAGTCTGAGCCGAAATGAATGTGCCAATGTCTTCTTCAGTGAGATTTCTAAACAAAGCTATAAATTCTGACCATAATGACTTCACTGGTTGACAATAATAAAATAGATGTTCTATCGTCTCACACTCGTTACCGCAAAAGCCACACATATCAGAGTTAACTATTTTACTCATGTATAAAAACTTATTCGTTACGGTTGTTCTGTGTAAAATCATAAACTGAAAACTTCTCGTTCTCTCATCCGTAGTGGCGTTCACCGGTAATTTATATAATGTTTTCCATGTATCCCTTTCTATTTGTACACCTAAAATATCTGACCATTTACGCTCATTATTCCGCCCGTATGTCAGTGACTTAACTAATGTTTTATAAGTTTCGTTGCACACACGCTTCATCTGCTTTATATGATTCGTAAATTTACAAACAACTGATTTTAGCTTTATACCTCCTCTTAACATTTCATATTTCCATTCTCTGGGAATAGAATGGATCAGCCCGTAGAAATCCGCAAAATTTATGCGGATATCAAACTTTATGCAAAAATCATTCCAGCCCATGAACTCCCCTTGTTCGTTAATAACATCATTAGCAAAAACTATACCTTTCTTGATAAATTCGGTCTTTCTACATGTAACATTTTCATTAGTCATAAAATAAGTATTCCACAAAGGATACTCCAACACATTACGGGTAATCTCAATATCCTTGCTCACTTGCCGGTAGCAGTACCAGGAATTAAAAACATCAGCCCAAAATGGGTTTTCTACCTTAATAAAATTTCTTAATGAATGCAAATCTAATTCCCAACAATGTACTTTTTCACCACAAATAGTATCACAGAACAAATCTTGCCATGCTCCATCTTGCCGGATAAGTTTTTGAATCCAAGTCAATTTCAAAGCTTGCAACATGGATTTTGTATGCGTAAGGTTAACGCCCCCCTCTTCTATTGACTGGGCCATTCTATTTAAAGAGAGCTTAGGTTTTTTCTTGTTCCAAACAAAATTTCGAATGGCACCGTCAATTTTGTCTAGATAACGCTTTTCCGGCATAGGTAGAGCAGACATCACATGTATCAATTTCGGCAAGGCAAGAGTTTTTACTACTGTGACCCGACCACGGAGCGAAAGCCTTCGTTTACTGTATGCATTCAATATCTTTTCAAATTCGGCAATTTTGGACTCATAATTTATCATTACCATCTTTTTTAAGTCAACATGAAAACTTATTCCTAACAACCGAAACTCCTTTACCCAAGTCAATGGCAAATCTGGACATATGTTCTGTTTTTCTTGTTCAAACTTCCCAAGCCATATAGCATTAGTTTTGTCAACATTAATTTTCAGTCCAGAGCAGTAATGGAAGGCCTTCAGTTTCCGTAAAGCATTTCTAACGGATGACTCACTACCATCTAATAAAAGAAACGTATCATCCGCGTACTGTCCAATCTTATATTCTTTCTTTCCAACAATTATGCCCTTAATATTATTATCTTGCTTAATAGCCATTGCCAAAGGCTCAATGGACAAAATAAATAAATATGGCGATAATGGGTCGCCCTGTCTACAGCCTCTTCCGAGAGCAAAAAACTGTGAAAAATTCCCATTATTAATGACGCAACTCTCAGGACATCCATATAAAATATTGAACCACCTCATAAAAGATTCTCCGAAGCCATATGACCGTAATACTTGACGTATATAACTCCAACTTAACGTATCGAACGCTTTTTCAAAATCTATAAGCAGAAGCATACCAGATTTTCTATTCTGAATTAAATAGTGCATGATATCATAGATCAATCTAGTGTTTTCTCCTATAAATCTATTTTGAATAAAACCTTTCTGATCCGAACTGATTATTTCCGGGAGCACATTTTTTAATCTGTGAGCGAAAATACCTGATAATATTTTATAATCAGCGTTAAGAAGAGAGATAGGGCGCCAATTCTTTAAATATTCTCGCGGCTTATCGCCCTTGGGCAAACAAGTTATAATCCCTTGTCGTTGAGTAATCGACAGAGAACCTGTTACATATGCATATCGAAGACTTCTAACCAAATAGACACCTATATCGGTCCAGAAAAATTTATAAAAATCAATAGGGAACCCATCACTTCCTGGCGACTTGTTATTTTTCATGTTTTTAACTACTTGAAGTATTTCTCTGCTTTCGATATCGACATCACATAACTCCTTTAATGTATCATCGAGACATTTAATATTTTTATCGTTAAAAAAACCCGGCATTTGTTCCGATGCCTGGGCATAGTCACAGTTCGCATATAACTTCTCGTAATAACCCTTTTGTTCTTGAATTATTCTCTCCTGATCCAATATCAATTCCTTGCCAACAACTAGTTTATTTATAAGCTTGTTAACATAGTTACGCTTTTCAAGATTACAAAAATATTTGCTCGGCTTTTCTCCTTCTTCATAAAACTGTGACCTTGCCCTCAAAATGATTCCCTTGATTTTTGGCAGTCTCAATTTCTCTAGCTTCGCTTTTAGAATTTCCAACTCACTATAGTCACCGGTACTAGATTCTTCAAGCTGCTGAATTCTCAGCTCCAGCGACTTTTCTTCTTTTAATTCAATCTTCTTCTTATAACTGGAATAGCTGATTGTACTACCTCGTATCTCCATTTTTAACATTTCGAAAAACATTTGGTCATTAATAGTAAGGTTAACAATTTCCCGTTTTGAACAGTCACCGGAGCTACTATACATATCAACAGTTTTCGCGATACATACCTTCACCAGCTTTACATAGTCAACGTCTCGCAATAAAGATGTATTAAATTTCCAGAAGCCTTTACCCCTCTCCGCTAAATAAAAATCTAAATCAATTGTAACCAAAGAGTGATCTGTTCTATATCCTGGCTTTATGTCGGCGCCTTTCATCATTGCGTGAATATCCGCAGTTACTAAATAAAAATCTAATCTAGCGCGTTGTGATTTGCGCTGCGAGTTGGTCCAAGTGAAGCGTCTCATGTTCGGGTGATTCACACGCCAGCAATCTAACAATTCTAACCTTTCTATTAAATTCAATACAGTTCTCTTCGCTTTAACGTTATTTTCTCTGACATAACCCCGCGTATCACATTTATAGTCCAGCACCAAGTTCCAATCTCCACATATGATAATGCTCGTATTCTCAAGCTTGTCTATTTTCTCTAACAGTTCCTCATAAAACGCAGGACAATCTTTATTCGGACCATAAATAGTAACCAATGTCAATCTTTTACTGCAGAGCGTGACGTCTAATAATAACAGATTTCCAGCTTCATCAGTATCCGTGCCATGCACAGTGTATTCAAACGTATTCCTTAACAGGATAGCAACCCCCCTAGCATGTGACGAATTGGAGTTAAAATAGCACGTTCCGTCGAATTCTTCTTTTAAAGCACTTTGTTTCAATTCATCCAAATGGATATCTTGCAGACAATACACGCAGGCATTTTTCCCTACAAGCCAGTTAAGAACATCAACTTTTTTTTGCGGCATTGCAAGTCCCCTAACGTTCATGCTAAAAATAGACAGGTGACTCATGTTCACGTTATTCTAATGTAAAAGTCAATTATTACTGTAACTCTCATCATAGATGTCTTTGTCACATTGCTTTGTACGATTATGGATTTCATTGTTCGAGTATAAATTACGGGATTTAGATTATATAAATTTAAACCAAGTACCACCAAATAGCGATAACAAAAAATAAAGGAGAAAAAAAGAAGAAAAAAAGAAAAAATCACCCAAGGGCCCCCAGCGGTAGAACGAGGGTCCCAGCGGTGCACATGGGTTGCCTATCTTCTATTTACAATATGCCCAGTTGTTCTCTGTTATTGACTCGCGTTTCATTGTCACGTGCATAAACATTGCGCCAATGCTCTCTGTGAGCAGTAATAACATGAGCAACTAACGGACCTCGGCCCGTGGCTGCACAACAACAACTCTCTCTCGAGTAACATTACATCGCACTTGACCAACAGCAAATTGAAAAACACTATGTATATATGATATCAGCCTATACAACTAAGATTTGTATCAATGAGCGCGAAACAGCGGCACTCAACAAAAAAACACAATATAACGGCCCCAACATTGCATAAAGCTAAGAAAACACAAACAGTCGCTCATAGAAAAATACAGATGGACTCCTTGCCGCTCAGGCACTGCCCCATAAATACACCAATACACGCTGAGTGCGACACGAAATAAATCGAAAATTAGCGCATACATTCCACCCCGTAAAAGTTCATCTCAGTTCCCACAGCTATGACGGTTATAAAAGTATAAATGTGATCTATGTTTTCAGCACCTTTTACTAGAATTACGCGAGAGAGCAACACACCAACCGAAATCGGCCTCACCAATACCCAAATCAGGCCAAACACACACGGTCGCCCATAGAACAACAACAATGAACTTCTAAATTGACTCATGGCCGCTTGGCACTACTGACCCACACCTGTACCCAGCTCGGTGTCACGGTCGCTTGGTTTAGGGGTCGTATCAAAAACATGTTTGCAAAAAGATTATTATAACCAACATACCTGGGTTAGCATATAGACCTGGTTATCTGTCACACTGCAGCCAACTCTCGGGGAGAGACCCCAACTTATCCACCGTGTATGCTTTGCCATCTACCAAAAGTCTGTCCCCTTGCACTATGGCGCGCTTGCCGTCTCGTCGTGCCGCTCTCATGACCGGGATTAGCGTCCTGCGTCGCTCCTGCAGTTCCCTCGGGAAATCCTCCTCGACAAAGATGTTGGTCCCACGAAGGCGTTGCTTGTTCCTCCATACCTTTTCCCTGTCAGGATAGAATGCGAAGCGCGCGATGATAGGTCGGCCCCGGGTCCGTTTGTCTCCAGGCGACGGCTTGGCGCCCAGTCTGTGACAGCGCTGTAGCTTCATCTCGCCGTCCAGATCCAGCTTGTTCTTGATGACTTCTTGGACCAGTCTGCTGCAGTCTTCCTCCGCTGAACTGGATTCGCCGAGACCGTAGAAAACAAGGTTTTCCCTTTTGCTGTATGTTTCCAATGCGACCAATTCCTTCTTAAATCTGCCTGCTTCTTCTGTCAGAGTCTTTATCTTTGGATCCGGATCTCTCTTCTCTAGAGTCTTTATTCTTTCCTTCAGCTCTCTGTTTTCTCTCTCTAACTCCAGAAGCTTGTTGTTGTTGAATTCGGCCGAATCTTTTAGCAGCTCCACTTCCTTTGCCATTTCCCGCATAGCAGTTTGCATGTCGGGTAAAGCGGCCACCTTGTCAAGTATTGTTTTCAGCGTAGATTTGATATCGTTCATATCTGACAAGACTCCTGTCCCCACTGAATCCGCCATCGCCATATCCAGAGATTTAGGAGGTATCTCTTCAATATCGTAACAGTCTCTGATTGTCTTTTGCTTCTTATCTTCGACTTTCGAAGGTGGCGTAGCTCCGCTGCTATGTCGTCTTCGTTTGTCGCCTTTCTTTCTTCCCATACTTTGAGATGGCCCCCGAGTTGGACCGACTGCTTACATGGCCGCTTGTTGACGGCGCCTTCCTGGCTCCAAAACACAACCAGATTTTTACTTCTGATATGTTCGCGGTGTGGGTCTCCAGGTTATATAACTCTGTCTTCTTCTGTTGCTAGGTATCTTCAACAACTTCTCTGCATATTTCTATGCCTGTACCGTCACATTAAGCACTGATAGATAGGCTCCCAGTGGCACCGCTCGAGACCTACGTCTAATCGGTACCAGACATACCAAGCCAATGCCAATGGATGTAGGTTGTTTAGAAAACGGATGTAGCCGGTTCTGATGTTATGAGGGGTCTTTCAATGCCGTCAGTAATATAGTCCCACAGTCTATATCGCCGCCTGAGCGACTTTGTCACTATTCGACGAAGGTCCTGTTGCGTGAAAAACAAGTCATGAAAAAATAGTGGCGGCCAGTTTGTTTTTTTAGGACCCGTAGGCCAATTTTTGAAAAAGCAAATGTGGGTGGTTGGGCAAATTATGCGGCTTGTAATTTGGTGTAATTTGTTCACCCTCAGGCATCAACTCTGAACGATCAAAGCCGTAATTTTCACATCAAGTGACGGAAATGCAGGTTTCATTTTTTTTGCTAATTATAGGCAGGTTTATGTGAATATTCAGGTGAATATTCAGGTGAACTGGTATTTGTAGGAAAACTTTATAATATCTAACGTAGCGTTTTGACCTGGGATGCTTTGTAAACGGAGTTATTAACAAAGAAGTAGTACGACGCCCCGTCTCATGCGTACAGGGCACCAGCTCTTCAACGGGGAACCTACATTCGACAAATTGTGTGTTGTGACCAAACGAAATCTCTCATGTCAGACCATACATTTAAAACCCTACAAAGAAGAGGTTCTCTAATGAGATCCATTTCGTAGTTAACTGATGAGTTATGTTTCCATCTTTAAAGCCATCTGGTGAAACCAAAGGCTGCGACAAGAATAAGTCCATTTATAATAAACGTTGTTATGCGAATGCGATTTAACGTGTGTTGCCAGTCACACAATATATTTCTTCTTGACAAATATTGCAAATGAGAATATCGTATTTACGTCCTTGTGTAATGCAGAAATGCAGGTATATAATGTAATAATATAATATTTTTGGGTTAGAGTAGTGGATCTGAGTTTAGACAGTGTGGCTTTCTTGTGTAGGCTACAACTTCGTCAAGTTTCGGATATCGGTGTGGTGTTTTACTTTTTAACATGGAGATAGATTTGAAAGTTCGGTGGGTGAAGTGAACAACTTTGACTCCCATTTGTTATTGATGTGGGCGTAAAACATATCAAACAAAATGTATGCATAATACAGCACGCATATCAAAATAAGTCGTGTTTATATACAGATTTCAGGTCAATTCGCAGCCCAGAACGCCCTAGACATCGGACCCGCTCGCTTGACGCAGCGCAGCAAAGACAGCTGGGCAATGGTACCTGCTTCTGGTGTGGTGTGGCCTGGGCAGGAGTATATTCGGCAGGTCATGCCACAATGACACACAGGGCCTAATGTGTGTTATCGAACACATTTGGGACGTCGAATGGACTCCCCCAGAAACATACAGCTTGTGGTGGCAGCGGTCGTACCAAAGCTTTGACGACGCAGGCGTAGCATTTGACCGCTTGCAGCACCTCAACAGCCTAAAAATATCTGTGCTGTTTCCCGATTTGGAGCTGGAACCAGGTGCGATTAACAGAAGCGACATATTCCGCGGCTTAGACAACCTAAGGTCTCTCACGCTCAATATACCACTGGATAATATAAATCCTGATGTTTTGGACCGCGTCCGGAACCTAGCGGCACTCGATCTCTCGGACACCCGTTACCTTGAAACGCGGGGATTGGTAGCAATCCTGAAGGCAATCAGCAAGTTTGGGATCCCGATAAAGAGGCTAGGGATCAGGAACGTCCTAGCCGATCAGAGCCAGTCCATCGACACCCGGGAGGACATCCTCCGCCACCTCAAGAGCGTCCGGCCCTATAACTCACCTTGACCTCAGCGAGAATCGTCCATTCGCCTTTAAACCGGGCTTCACGGAGTTTCTGCCAAAGTTACAGGTAAGGTTAAAGGCATGCTAAAACCTTAAAGCCCAGTATATCAAAATAGAAAATGTGTTTTTCATACCTTTCAAGCCATTGGTCCACGATATCAATTCAGTGCAAAGTGCAGTACATATGAGTGTGCTGGTACATTTATAAACTCAATTTGCGAAACTTGAAAGCATTATACGTATAAGCAGCTATATTCCGAAGTTCAGAAGAATTTTGAGAGGAAAGCATTGTGATAAATTGTACTCGCGATGGATACAGTACAGTTCTACTAAAAAACGCATTTCTAATATGATCGTAATGGGGACAGATACTGATGAAGTGATTTTCGCCATTAATGGCTTGTATTCCTGCAGCCATACAGAAACTGCGGAATCTAAGATTTCTGTCTACTATTCCCCTCCGACGCTCGATCGCCAGCTGATGCGAAGAACATCTAATTCTTGACAGCGCGATTCTACGATTATAAATAAGATAGAAAGCCCAGTATGCACTCATTGCGAAACTCGAAAACACAATTATTGACACTCGCGACACTTGTCTTGTATCAAGAGGCAATCAAGAGGTAATTTCAATAATACAAATACATGTCTAACTGTGGTCACCATGAGAGCGTCTCCATCAATTCGCAAGGGGGAGAATTTTGACGAAACAAAACTCGGAGTTTATAGATGATAGAACACCCATAAAACGAGTATTACGTTTGCCTATTCTATATATTACAAGACGAGAGCTAATTCATTATTATTATTTCATTTATTATTTATTATTCATGGGTTCTAGCTTCGAATCTTTTTAAAGCAGATTTTTCGTTTATGTTGACCAGAACACAGTAATAGACATACAATCGTACATATAACGAAGTGGTGCCTGGTCGAAAAAACCTGCAATATGACCTGTGGCTGCAGGCATGGAGACCACTTCGGTAAAAATTTAGGTATGCAATTGTTTAAAAAAATATATAAATGCGAATTATGAATTCTATAATAGTAATGTTTATTCGTTTTTCTTTTTGCTGAACATTATCAAAGCAGAATTTTCCTTTTTTCAATCCTAGCGGTTGCTGTGCAGAAGCGCCACGCCCTTCCTACTAGCTTCCTACCAGGAAGTTCGTCCTCTGCGACGTACCTCTCCCCCTCTCTCTCAGCATGTTAAGAAAAGTGGCCGCCATTGCTTAATCGATGCTTCGTTCTACAGGGGAAGTTTTATATCCTTCTGGGAGAGAATCCCTCGCAAAGGACGTCTCATTTTGACGGAGAGTAGCCCCGTAAAAACTTCCAAATAAACCCCTCTCTCCTCCTCGCAGCTGTCCCCACCCCAGGTCAGGTTAGGGATTAAACCTCTCTCCTGAGTGCTAACTTGACGCCATTCTCCGTTATTGTCAGCCAGCCCTCCCCACGCAGTTACCAATCCTGGGTGACCTCACCAAAAATGTAGTATTTTTCCAGACTTTGCCGGGAAATACGAATTGTACTTCTTGATACTAGGTTCGTTACAGATTGGCACGGTGAGAATGACTGACTATAACACAGAGGGGTACAATTTAAAGAGTTTTATTCTAACTATCAAGATCTGCAGCGATGAAGACAAACAACAAACAGGCTATACACTAACGAGGGACCCGTGTCTGGAGCCTACAGTAATAGCACTCCAGCACCCCATAGTACTCCAGCAACCCAGTGCAGTGTATCTGTGATATCAGACAGCTACACTACACCCATGTTGGGTGTAGGTCCTGCGTTCCTGTTTCTGTTATGATGACATGTTCTCAAGACCAAAACAACTATCCTCCCGGGGAGACGCCGCGAGCTCTTCCGATATCTATGGAATATAGTGTTAAAATAAATAATAGTGTTAACTATTTAAAATACTACACATGTACAATATATTCTAATAATTATCTTATGTTAATTGTTTTCTTTTGCCTGACTCTTCGATTGAACTCTTCGTTTTGTTTTCGTTATACCCTGTACTAGTTGTAGGGGAACTCAAGAAAGAACTCAGCTTTCATGCGAAGTCCTACTGTTGAAGAGACCCGGGGCAAGGGCGGATCCAAGGGGGGCCGACCCGGCCCCGGCCCCCCTTTTTAGGGCGGAAATGTATATAGTTTATACCATTTACCGGCCCCCCTATCCAGCATATCTGGATCCGATCCTGAAACCGGCGCCCCGGATTTAGGGAAGGGGGTAAATAATACATTGCTGCGTTTGGGGGGTTCCGAGGTAAAGCCCCCCCCCTCCACTTTTTCACCGCCAAAATAAAAAAGTTTAAAAAAAAAGGCTTCATAAGGGTATCTTCATCATACCCGCTCTATAGAGGTATCTTTATCATCACAAATATCCGCTCTCTCAGGCATCAAGGCACCCGCGGAACCCCCCACCAGATTTGTATAATAGTGCCCCCCTCCCTCCCCATCTGCGACTTATCCTGACGAGCTGCTGGAAGGAATGACCCTTAGTTTCTCCGAGGTTTCTGACTTCTCGAAATCAGCCGGGCTATGCCACACTCTTTCTGTTGATGGGAACCGTAGCGGGACATTGCCTGTTACTTGGCTTTGTCTTTCTAACTGGAAGTCTGGCAGCTTTTGGGAGTGCGCATGTATCGAATGGAGACATGATGTCGCGTGCAGCGCCTGGCTCTGCCTCAATCAACGCTTCAAGCTCCCTGTGACGCACATCGTTTTCTTCTTCAAGCATATTCGTGATCATCAAAGATGTTCCGATTCAGTGCACATATCATCCAGTTTGCTAAAGATAATCGTTTCTGTTAAATTATACATATTAAATTGGATGTGGGTAAAACGGCCCACTGGGTCATTTTGGCCAAAGCAGCCTTGGTCATTTTGCCCCTGTTAGTAACCTTAACATTTGACCGCTGTATGAAAAATACGGCGCAGTATATTCCGCATCTGAATTACGGTTGGGGCTTGACTTGACTCATCTTTGATCGTGTTAATTTATCAAAAAAATTCCCCAAGCTAGTATCCACTGAACTCTACTTTCTTCCAGTGGTTACCATACATGGCAACAGCCCAGAATCTTTTATTCGGTAACGAAGGTCAGCTGTCTGCTTCAGCGCCCATGTAGATTTGTTAAGATATCACGAAACAAACAGGAACAAATATAAAACGCTTCAATACAGGTGGCAGCACAGCAAGTGTGCGATATTGTGGTGGGCCATTTGACCCCGATGGGTCATTTTGCCCCATATTCCCCTATATGATCATGAACTCACTCACTTACAACCTTTTATTAAAGTAATCCTTTTTTCCAGTCTCTCGATGTCCGAGGCTGTGGCTTTGACGTTGCTGACACGGATTCCGACCGGTGGAGCTGTAACGCGTTGGACATCCTGTTCCACCCGGCCCTCAAACGCATTGCAATCGGAGGCGAGTTTGACAGCTTGTTTCATGGCATCATCAGATTTTCCATTTGGAACACTTGCTCCCTGGAAACTCCAGGAAGTACGTATCCATATAGGGGAGAACTCGGGGCCTGTCGATTGGTTCCTTGTCTTTGTTCTAAGTATACGGATATGCATATACCATGTGAGTATGTAACACCGAGCGCATACCTGCACGACACAGATTGTTTTGGGTCGAAGTTGATACAAATGCCTCCACTCCTGGAAGAGCTGCATTTGGACCACTACGTAGTCCTCGGCTCAGTATCTCACGACCACTACCCTTTATGTGTGAACGAGAACAATAATTTACGGTACCTGGATGCATCCAACATCGACTTGGATTCATGGCCCACCATGAAGGGTTTGACACACATGCGTGTTTTCAACTTTCAGCACAATAAGGCCTCGCTTTCTAATCAAGTCTTCGAGTATTACATAAATTTGGAATATTTGCTAAATGGGGGTAACTTTGTGCATTTGGATTCGAATTTCTCTCGAAACACTAACCTTCGAACACTGGACCTCGAGGATTGTAACATTACCTTCATCTCAACGCTTGAATTCGATGGGCTGCATCGTCTGAACGCGTTGAATCTGAGTAAAAATGCCTTAAGTGATTTTAATGTTGATATAAGCAATAATAAGGAACTTCAACATCTTAACCTGAGTCATAACAAGATCCAGGGGTTGCCTGAAAATGTCACCAGGATGTTAGATGCCATCGCTGCCGACCACGAGATCAGCATTAACTTGTCTAATAATTCTATTCGGTGTCGTTGTGAAGATATTGCTTTGATCAGATGGTTTACGCGCACCAATGTGACGTTGGTGAATTTAGAAAACATACTATGTACTCACGCGTCTGGCTCCGTCGAGATGACTAAAATGAACCTTTTAAATCTGGAACTGTCGTGTGTCCGTTCAAAGAACATTGTCATTACGACTTCTGTAGTTTGTTTGTTGGCCGTTGCTGGCGCCATTGGTCTCGCTATGCTGGGATACAGGAAGCGGTGGACGATCCGCTTCCATTTACACGCTGCAAGAGAAAGCTGGGCGAACATTGTGCGACACAGGCGTGTTACCGAAGGTCACGCGTATGAATTCGACGCCTTCGTCGTCTACAATGCTGACGACAGAAGCTGGGTTCACGACACCCTCATGAAAACCCTGGAAAATGTGTACGGAATGCGCCTCTGTATCCACTTCCGCGACTTCATTCGCGGCCACGACATCGAGGACACGATCGTCGACAGCATCAACAGGAGCAGGAAGACCCTGGTCGTCCTCTCCCCCAACTTCCTCAAGAGCAATTGGTGTAACTTCGAGTTCAAGATGGCGCGCCAGAAGATCGTCATGGATGGCGTCGACGTCATCATATTTGTCCTGCTGGAAGATCTCCCAACAGAGGGCGTTTCTAAGACGCTGGCCAGACTGTTACAGAAGAAGACTTACGTGAAGTGGACGGAAGATGAGGACGGCAACAAGTTGTTCTGGGACCATCTAACAAAAGCCATCAACCACAAGTACACTGTGGATCCAGAACCCTAAAGGTGTGACCATTCCATCTCAACAACATCCGGGCCCGCTGATATGCATAATCATAAATGAGAATACCTACCCGCTCTCTAAACTTTTATTATTATCTAATTGATCAAGAATGCTCCCTGTGCGCATATTCAATTTGGTGTAGCCGTCGTCCCGTACTACAATGGTCCATTGCCCACCTGCTTACATGGGAGGTGGACGTTTCACCCGGTTACATATGATTAAAGTTTGATCCTGGGCACCACCTTACTGCAGTGGTGAAGTGTATCGCCCATGCCATGCAGGGCATGAGAGAGAGAATATTGTGGTGAAAACATGGCATTCAAATAAGACACTGAAAGTTATGCGACGTATATAGGGGAAGGGGCCAGCTGATTGACATTTCGGGTGCAGGAATCGTGCGAGGAACATACGAAACATTTTCTTTCATTGAGGATAGAGATAAATCTTCAGGTACATTGAGAGAAACTCTTGGTTTCTGCTCCGAGGAACGAACGAAAATAGGCGACCAGGGGGTCTTTAGGTGGCCCATATATATATATATATATATATACACACATCTATCCTCAAGGAAAAAAAATGTTCCGTATTTTCCTCGCATGATTCCCGCGCTCCGAGATGTCAATCAGCTGGCCCCTTATTATATATATACATATATATATGTAAACGTAACTATCCCCCCGGGATATTGACACGGTTTGCTAAACCTTTGACCGCTGCTTATATACTGTATATGCGGCTATTATTCTATCCAACTGTAACAACATAGACACCATCACAGTGCAGTTACTCTGATGATATCCAACTGTAACAACATAGAGACCATCACAGTGCAGTTACTCTGATTATATCCAACTGTAACAACATAGAAACCATCACAGTGCAGTTACTCTGATTATATCCAACTGTAACAACATAGAAACCATCACAGTGCAGTTACTCTGATTATATCCAACTGTAACAACATAGAAACCATCACAGTGCAGTTACTCTGATTATATCCAACTGTAACAACATAGAAACCATCACAATGCAGTTACTCTGATTATATCCAACTGTAACAACATAGAAACCATCACAGTGCAGTTACTCTGATTATATCCAACTGTAACCACATAGAAACCATCACAGTGCAGTTACTCTGATTATATCCAACTGTAACAACATAGAAACCATCACAGTGCAGTTACTCTGATTATATCCAACTGTAACAACATAGAAACCATCACAATGCAGTTACTCTGATTATATCCAACTGTAACAACATAGAAACCATCACAGTGCAGTTACTCTGATTATATCCAACTGTAACCACATAGAAACCATCACAGTGCAGTTACTCTGATTATATCTAACTGTAACAACATAGAAACCATCACAGGGCAGTTACTCTGATTATATCCAACTGTAACAACATAGAAACCATCACAGGGCAGTTACTCTGATTATATCCAACTGTAACAACATAGAAACCATCACAGGGCAGTTACTCTGATTATATCCAACTGTAACAACATAGAAACCACCACAAGGCAGTTACTCTGATTATATCCAACTGTAACAACATAGAAACCATCACAGTGCAGTTACTCTGATTATATCCAACTGTAACCACATAGAAACCATCACAAGGCAGTTACTCTGATTATATCCAACTGTAACCACATAGAAACCATCACAGTGCAGTTACTCTGATTATATCCAACTGTAACAACATAGAAACCATCACAGGGCAGTTACTCTGATTTGCCACATGAAAAACGTAAGGAACGCGAGGCCCAGCAATCCGTACGTATAACCCATCACACCCTAATGCTTTTTAATGTATTTCCTTGTATTGTTTGTGTACAGTGCACATTGGTCGCATAAGCATATAAAATAATAATATTAATAATAATAATAATAATAATAATAATAATAATAAGCAGTTGGTTCGTTGTGGTATGCGGGATCGCCCACCCCCCTCCCCCGCGTGGCGGAGATGTCCCCTCCGTATCTATCTTAATAGCACATTACGAACATATGGAGTGGAGAGGTCTAAATATCATTTATTTTATATAGACTTAAAGACCTCACACGGATAGTAGCCGTAATAATAAGCAGTTGGTTCGTTGTGGTATGCGGGATCGCCCACCCCCCTCCCCCGCGTGGCGGAGATGTCCCCTCCGTATCTATCTTAATAGCACATTACGAACATATGGAGTGGAGAGGTCTAAATATCATGTATTTTATATAGACTTAAAGACCTCACACGGATAGTAGCCACCTATATATAGATAAATATATAGATATTCAATATATATATATAGCGAATAAGGAACCATCACAGTGCAGTTACTCTGATTATATCCAACTGTAACAACTTGGTTGAATAAGGATAAATATATATATATATATATATGTCGACAAATTTCATTATTTATAAATAACAAAATGGATAACGTGTTGGCGCCTTCGACTCCTCTATTTGTTTAAAACGAAACATTGTGACGCCAGGGGGCACCACTGCATTTGAAAGAGCTTGATGAGAAGCTTTAAAGTTGTTTATTTTCTTTGTGTTGATAGTTTGTGATGTGTGGTAAACGTAGATGATGATAATGTAAATGTTTTATTGTACACTTTGATATTGCAGAGTACAAACACCGTTATATTCGTTATATAAATATTTTAGCCCTGAATCGCTTGTCAAATGTAAAACAGCTTTGCTGGAATTCGAAAATTGCCTTTCGTAAGAATGTCTTTTGTAGCGATTGAATAATTACCTTGGTATTAATTAATATCGGCATTACACATGTAGCAAAACTGATCTTATTATCGTCGGTGACGTCCGCATCGTGGTATGTCAAGTGATTGATGGAAGACTAGAGTAGCGCTGTGTGCAGTGTGCGCAGTGTGCTACTGCTTATTGTGGACTTTTAACATCGACATTAAATAAAGCTTTATCTTATGTTAGCTTACAGCTTAGTCTTATGCAGTTCTTCTACAGACACCCAACCCAAGCATAACCCAAACATTGTCAGCGAACACTCGCATAATTAACTCCGAAGCGCGTACTTGACACCCACGAAGATGCCGTAAATACACAGCAATACGTATCCGGCACATTTCGAGAATATCTGATACTTCTATGCGTTCATGTTTTAACTCTCTGTGAATCTTATCAAGTTGGGTCACCGGCACAGAGACGATAGGTTTGGCCATTCCCTGCTCAATCGCAACGTTTGTTGCGCGTCTCTCGCTTTTATATCAATACCCTATTATATCATCTCCTGGCACTCTCACCCCGCCTTATTTCTTCTGACACTCCCCTCCCCTCCTTACTCTCTCATGGCACTCTCATACCATCCTTATTCTCTCATGGCACTCCCATTACCTCCTGACACTCACATTCCCTCCTTACTCTCTCATGGCACTCCCATTACCTCCTGACACTCCCCTCCCCTCCTTACTCTCTCATGGCACTCCCCTCCCCTCCTTATTCTCTCATGGCACTCCCATTACCTCCTGACACTCCCCTCCCCTCCTTACTCTCTCATGGCACTCTCATACCATCCTTATTCTCTCATGGCACTCCCATTACCTCCTGACACTCACATTCCCTCCTTATTTTCTCATGACACTCCCATTCTTTCCTTATTCTATCCAGACACTCACATCCCCTCCTTACTCTCTCATGGCACTCTCATACCATCCTTATTCTCTCATGGCACTCCCATTACCTCCTGACACTCACATTCCCTCCTTTTTCTCTCATGACACTCATATTCCGTTCTTATTCACTCCAGACACTCACATCCCCTCCTTATTCTCTCCTGACATTCCCATTCCCTCCTTATTCTCTCCTGACAGTCACATTCCCTCCTTATTTTCTCATGACACTCCCATTCTTTCCTTATTCTATCCAGACACTCACATCCCCTCCTCATTCTCTCCTGGTACTCCCATCCATTCCTTATTCTCTCCTGGTACTCCCATTCCCTCCTTACCTTTCCTCACCAATGCCATACCCTCTTGATCATCTGGCACTCTCATCCCCTCTTTTTCTCTCCTGACATTCCAATTCCCTCCTTATTCTCTCCAGACACTCACATTCCCTTCTTATTATCTCCTTGCCCTCCCATTCCCTCCTTACCTCTCCTAATCAATGCCATACCCTCGTGATCATCCCCTGTGACTCTCGTCCCCTCCTTATTCTCTTCTGACACTGACATTCCCTCCTTGTTCACTCCTGGCATTCCCATTTTATTCTGTTCTGGCACTCCCATTCCCTCCTTATTCTCTACTGACACTCCCATTCCTTACTTATCCTCTCCTCACAAATGCCATACACTCTTGATCATCTCCTGACGTTCCCATTATCTCCTATTCTCTCCTGGCACTCCCATTCCCTTCTTATTCTCTCCGGGCACTCCTATTCCCTTATTCCCTCCTGACACTCCCATTCCCTCCTTATTCTCTCCTGACACTGACATTCCCTCCTTATTCTCCCCTAACACTCATTCATTCCTGGCATTCCCATTCCCTTCCTATTCCTTCCTGGCTGTTCCATCCCCTCCTCATTCTCTCCTGGCACTCCCATCCATTCCTTATTTTCTCCTGACACCCACATTCCCTCCTTATTCTCTCCTGGCACTCCCATTCACTCCTTATTCTCTTCTGACATTCCCATTCCCACCTTATTCTCTCAGGACACTCACATCCCTCCTTATTCCCTCCAGGCACTCCCATTCCCTTCTTATTCTCTCCTGGTACTCCCATTCCCTCTTTACCTCTCCTCACCAATGCCATACCCTCTTGATCATCTCCTGGCACTCTCATCCCCTCTTTTTCTTTCCTGACACTGACATTGAATTCCTTCCTTATTCACTCCTGGCATTCCCATTTTATTCGCTCCTGACACTCACATCCCCCACTGACCTTCCCATTACCTCCTTATTCTCTCTCAGCACTCCCATTCCCTCCTTATTCTCTCCTGACACTCCCATTCCTTCCTTATCCTCTCCTCAACAATGCCAGACCCTCTTGATCATCTCCTGGCACTCCCATTCCCTCCTTATTCTCTTCTGACACTCACATTCCCTCCTTATTCTCTTCTGACACTCACATTCCATCCTTATTATCTCCTGACACTCACATTCCAGCCTTATTATCTCCTGACACTCACATTCCATCCTTTTTATCTCCTGACACTCGCATTCCCTCCTCACCCTCCGATTCCCTTCTTATTCTCTCCTGGCACTCCCATTCTCTCCTTATTCTCTCCTGACACTACCATTCCTTCCTTATCCTCTCCTCACCAATGCCATACCCTCTTGGTCATCTCCTGACACCCACATTCCCTTCTCACCATCCCATTCCCTCCTTATTCTCTCCTGGCACTCCCATTCCCTTCTTATTCTCTCTCGACACTCTCATTCCCTCCTTATTCTCTCCTGACACTCCCATTCTTTCCTTATCCTCTCCTCACCAATGCCATACCCTCTTGATCATCTCTTGGCACTCCCATTCCCTTCTTTTTCTCTCCGACACTCACATTCCATCCTTATTCTCCCTGCTCACTCACATTCCCTCCTTGGCCTCCCCCATCACTCTCATTCCCTCCTTGGCCTCCCCCATCACTCTCATTCCTCCTTGGCCTCCCCCATCACTCTCATTCCCTCTTTGGTCTCCCCCATCACCCTCATTCCCTCCTTGGCCTCCCCATCACTCTCATTCCCTCCTTGGCCTTCCCATCACTCTCATTCCCTCTTTGGCCTCCCCCATCACTCTCATTCCCTCCTTGGCCTCCCCCATCACTCTCATTCCCTCTTTGGCCTCCCCCATCACTCTCATTCCTTCCTTGGCCTCCCCCATCACTCTCATTCCCTCCTTGGCCTCCCCCATTCCCTCCTTGGCCTCCCCCATCACTCTCATTCCCTCTTTGGCCTCCCCCATCACTCTCATTCCCTCTTTGGCCTCCCCCATCACTCTCATTCCTTCCTTGGCCTCCCCCATCACTCTCATTCCCTCCTTGGCCTCCCCCATTCCCTCCTTGGCCTCCCCCATCACTCTCATTCCCTCTTTGGCCTCCCCCACCACCCTCATTCCCTCCTTGGCCTCCCCATCACTCTCATTCCCTCCTTATTCTCTTCTGACACTCACATTCCCTCCTTATTCTCTTCTGACACTCACATTCCATCCTTATTATCTCCTGACACTCACATTCCAGCCTTATTATCTCCTGACACTCACATTCCATCCTTTTTATCTCCTGACACTCGCATTCCCTCCTCACCCTCCGATTCCCTTCTTATTCTCTCCTGGCACTCCCATTCTCTCCTTATTCTCTCCTGACACTACCATTCCTTCCTTATCCTCTCCTCACCAATGCCATACCCTCTTGGTCATCTCCTGACACCCACATTCCCTTCTCACCATCCCATTCCCTCCTTATTCTCTCCTGGCACTCCCATTCCCTTCTTATTCTCTCTCGACACTCTCATTCCCTCCTTATTCTCTCCTGACACTCCCATTCTTTCCTTATCCTCTCCTCACCAATGCCATACCCTCTTGATCATCTCTTGGCACTCCCATTCCCTTCTTTTTCTCTCCGACACTCACATTCCATCCTTATTCTCCCTGCTCACTCACATTCCCTCCTTGGCCTCCCCCATCACTCTCATTCCCTCCTTGGCCTCCCCCATCACTCTCATTCCTCCTTGGCCTCCCCCATCACTCTCATTCCCTCTTTGGTCTCCCCCATCACCCTCATTCCCTCCTTGGCCTCCCCATCACTCTCATTCCCTCCTTGGCCTTCCCATCACTCTCATTCCCTCTTTGGCCTCCCCCATCACTCTCATTCCCTCCTTGGCCTCCCCCATCACTCTCATTCCCTCTTTGGCCTCCCCCATCACTCTCATTCCTTCCTTGGCCTCCCCCATCACTCTCATTCCCTCCTTGGCCTCCCCCATTCCCTCCTTGGCCTCCCCCATCACTCTCATTCCCTCTTTGGCCTCCCCCATCACCCTCATTCCCTCCTTGGCCTCCCCATCACTCTCATTCCTTCCTTGGCCTCCCCCATCACTCTCATTCCCTCTTTGGCCTCCCCCATCACTCTCATTCCTTCCTTGGCCTCCCCCATCACTCTCATTGTCCTCCCCCATCACTCTCATTCCCTCCTTGGCCTCCCCCATCACTCTCATTCCCTCCTTGGCCTCCCCCATCACTCTCATTCCCTCCTTGGCCTCCCCCATCACTCTCATTCCCTCTTTGGCCTCCCCCATCACCCTCATTCCCTCCTTGGCCTCCCCCCATCACCCTCATTCCCTCCTTGGCCTCCCCCATCACCCTCATTGGCCTCCCCCATCACTCTCATTCTCTCTTTGGCCTCCCCCATCACTCTCATTCCCTCCTTGGCCTCCCCCATCATCCTCATTCCCTCCTTGGCCTCCCCCATCACTCTCATTCCCTCTTTGGCCTCCCCCATCACTCTCATTCCCTCCTTGGCCACCCCATCACTCTCATTCCCTCATTGGCCTCCCCCGTCACCCTCATTCCTCCTTGGCCTCCCCCATCACCCTCATTCCCTCCTTGGCCTCCCCCATCACCCTCATTCCCTCCTTGGCCTCCCCCATTCCCTCCTTGGCCTCCCCCATCACTCTCATTCCCTCCTTGGCCTCCCCATCACTCTCATTCCCTCCTTGGCCTCCCCCATCACTCTCATTCCCTCCTTGGCCTCCCCCATCACTCTCATTCCCTCCTTGGCCTCCCCCATCACTCTCATTCCCTCCTTGGCCTCCCCCATCACTCTCATTCCCTCCTTGGCCTCCCCCATCACTCTCATTCCCTCCTTGGCCTCCCCCATCACTCTCATTCCCTCCTTGGCCTCCCCCATCACTCTCATTCCCTCCTTGGCCTCCCCCATCACCCTCATTCCCTCCTTGGCCTTCCCATCACTCTCATTCCCTCCTTGGCCTCCCCATCACTCTCATTCCCTCCTTGGCCTCCCCCATCACTCTCATTCCCTCCGTGGCCTCCCCCATCACTCTCATTCCCTCCTTGGCCTCCCCATCACTCTCATTCCCTCCTTGGCCTCCCCATCACTCTCATTCCCTCCTTGGCCTCCCCCATCGCTCTCATTCCCTCCTTGGCCTTCCCCATCACTCTCATTCCCTCTTTGGCCTCCCCCATCACTCTCATTCCCTCCTTGGCCTCCCCCATCACTCTCATTCCCTCCTTGGCCTCCCCCATCACTCTCATTCCCTCCTTGGCCTCCCCATCACTCTCATTCCCTCCTTGGCCTCCCCATCACTCTCATTCCCTCCTTGGCCTCCCCATCACTCTCATTCCCTCCTTGGCCTCCCCCATCACTCTCATTCCCTCCTTGGCCTCTCCCATCACCCTCATTCCCTCCTTGGCCTCCCCATCACTCTCATTCCCTCTTTGGCCTCCCCCATCACTCTCATTCCCTCTTTGGCCTCCCCCATCACTCTCATTCCTTCCTTGGCCTCCCCCCATCACTCTCATTGGCCTCCCCCATCACTCTCATTCCCTCCTTGGCCTCCCCGATCACTCTCATTCCCTCCTTGGCCTCTCCCATCACCCTCATTCCCTCTTTGTCCTCTCCCATCACTCTCATTCCCTCTTTGGCCTCCCCCATCACTCTCATTCCCTCTTTGGCCTCCCCCATCACTCTCATTCCTTCCTTGGCCTCCCCCATCACTCTCATTCCCTCCTTGGCCTCCCCATCACTCTCATTCCCTCCTTGGCCTCCCCCATCACTCTCATTGGCCTCCCCCATCACCCTCATTCCCTCCTTGGCCTCCCCCCATCACCCTCATTCCCTCCTTGGCCTCCCCCATCACTCTCATTCTCTCTTTTGCCTCCCCCATCACTCTCATTCTCTCTTTGGCCTCCCCCATCATCCTCATTCCCTCCTTGGCCTCCCCCATCATCCTCATTCCCTCCTTGGCCTCCCGCATCACTCTCATTCCCTCCTTGGCCTCCCCCATTCCCTCCTTGGCCTCCCCATCACTCTCATTCCTTCCTTGGCCTCCCCCATCACTCTCATTCCCTCTTTGGCCTCCCCCATCACTCTCATTCCTTCCTTGGCCTCCCCCATCACTCTCATTGTCCTCCCCCATCACTCTCATTCCCTCCTTGGCCTCCCCCATCACTCTCATTCCCTCCTTGGCCTCCCCCATCACTCTCATTCCCTCCTTGGCCTCCCCCATCACTCTCATTCCCTCTTTGGCCTCCCCCATCACCCTCATTCCCTCCTTGGCCTCCCCCCATCACCCTCATTCCCTCCTTGGCCTCCCCCATCACCCTCATTGGCCTCCCCCATCACTCTCATTCTCTCTTTGGCCTCCCCCATCACTCTCATTCCCTCCTTGGCCTCCCCCATCATCCTCATTCCCTCCTTGGCCTCCCCCATCACTCTCATTCCCTCTTTGGCCTCCCCCATCACTCTCATTCCCTCCTTGGCCACCCCATCACTCTCATTCCCTCATTGGCCTCCCCCGTCACCCTCATTCCTCCTTGGCCTCCCCCATCACCCTCATTCCCTCCTTGGCCTCCCCCATCACCCTCATTCCCTCCTTGGCCTCCCCCATTCCCTCCTTGGCCTCCCCCATCACTCTCATTCCCTCCTTGGCCTCCCCATCACTCTCATTCCCTCCTTGGCCTCCCCCATCACTCTCATTCCCTCCTTGGCCTCCCCCATCACTCTCATTCCCTCCTTGGCCTCCCCCATCACTCTCATTCCCTCCTTGGCCTCCCCCATCACTCTCATTCCCTCCTTGGCCTCCCCCATCACTCTCATTCCCTCCTTGGCCTCCCCCATCACTCTCATTCCCTCCTTGGCCTCCCCCATCACTCTCATTCCCTCCTTGGCCTCCCCCATCACCCTCATTCCCTCCTTGGCCTTCCCATCACTCTCATTCCCTCCTTGGCCTCCCCATCACTCTCATTCCCTCCTTGGCCTCCCCCATCACTCTCATTCCCTCCGTGGCCTCCCCCATCACTCTCATTCCCTCCTTGGCCTCCCCATCACTCTCATTCCCTCCTTGGCCTCCCCATCACTCTCATTCCCTCCTTGGCCTCCCCCATCGCTCTCATTCCCTCCTTGGCCTTCCCCATCACTCTCATTCCCTCTTTGGCCTCCCCCATCACTCTCATTCCCTCCTTGGCCTCCCCCATCACTCTCATTCCCTCCTTGGCCTCCCCCATCACTCTCATTCCCTCCTTGGCCTCCCCATCACTCTCATTCCCTCCTTGGCCTCCCCATCACTCTCATTCCCTCCTTGGCCTCCCCATCACTCTCATTCCCTCCTTGGCCTCCCCCATCACTCTCATTCCCTCCTTGGCCTCTCCCATCACCCTCATTCCCTCCTTGGCCTCCCCATCACTCTCATTCCCTCTTTGGCCTCCCCCATCACTCTCATTCCCTCTTTGGCCTCCCCCATCACTCTCATTCCTTCCTTGGCCTCCCCCCATCACTCTCATTGGCCTCCCCCATCACTCTCATTCCCTCCTTGGCCTCCCCGATCACTCTCATTCCCTCCTTGGCCTCTCCCATCACCCTCATTCCCTCTTTGTCCTCTCCCATCACTCTCATTCCCTCTTTGGCCTCCCCCATCACTCATTCCCTCTTTGGCCTCCCCCATCACTCTCATTCCTTCCTTGGCCTCCCCCATCACTCTCATTCCCTCCTTGGCCTCCCCATCACTCTCATTCCCTCCTTGGCCTCCCCCATCACTCTCATTGGCCTCCCCCATCACCCTCATTCCCTCCTTGGCCTCCCCCCATCACCCTCATTCCCTCCTTGGCCTCCCCCATCACTCTCATTCTCTCTTTTGCCTCCCCCATCACTCTCATTCTCTCTTTGGCCTCCCCCATCATCCTCATTCCCTCCTTGGCCTCCCCCATCATCCTCATTCCCTCCTTGGCCTCCCGCATCACTCTCATTCCCTCCTTGGCCTCCCCCATCACTCTCATTCCCTCCTTGGCCTCCCCATCACTCTCATTCCCTCCTTGGCCTCTCCCATCACCCTCATTCCCTCCTTGGCCTTCCCATCACTCTCATTCCCTCCTTGGCCTCCCCCATCACTCTCATTCCCTCCTTGGCCTCCCCCATCACTCTCATTCCCTCCTTGGCCTCCCCCATCACTCTCATTCCCTCCTTGGCCTCTCCCATCACCCTCATTCCCTCCTTGGCCTCCCCCATCACCCTCATTCCCTCCTTGGCCTCCCCATCACTTTCATTCCCTCCTTGGCCTCCCCATCACTCTCATTCCCTCCTTGGCCTCCCCCATCACCCTCATTCCCTCCTTGGCCTCCCCATCACTCTCATTCCCTCTTTGTCCTCCCCCATCACTTCATTCCCTCTTTGGCCTCCCCCATCACTCTCATTCCTTCCTTGGCCTCCCCCATCACTCTCATTGGCCTCCCCCATCACTCTCATTCCTTCCTTGGCCTCCCCCATCACTCTCATTCCCTCCTTGGCCTCCCCCATCACCCTCATTCCCTCCTTGGCCTCCCCCATCACCCTCATTCCCTCCTTGGCCTCCCCCATTCCCTCCTTGGCCTCCCCCATCACTCTCATTCCTTCCTTGGCCTCCCCCATCACTCTCATTGGCCTCCCCCATCACTCTCATTCCCTCCTTGGCCTCCCCCATCACCCTCATTCCCTCCTTGGCCTCCCCCATCACCCTCATTCCCTCCTTGGCCTCCCCCATTCCCTCCTTGGCCTCCCCCATCACTCTCATTCCCTCCTTGGCCTCCCCCATCACCCTCATTCCCTCCTTGGCCTCCCCCATCACCCTCATTCCCTCCTTGGCCTCCCCCATCACCCTCATTCCCTCTTTGTCCTCTCCCATCACTCTCATTCCCTCTTTGGCCTCCCCCATCACTCTCATTCCCTCTTTGGCCTCCCCCATCACTCTCATTCCTTCCTTGGCCTCCCCCATCACTCTCATTCCCTCCTTGGCCTCCCCATCACTCTCATTCCCTCCTTGGCCTCCCCCATCACTCTCATTGGCCTCCCCCATCACTCTCATTCCCTCCTTGGCCTCCCCATCACTCTCATTCCCTCCTTGGCCTCCCCCATCACTCTCATTCCCTCCTTGGCCTCCCCCATCACTCTCATTCCCTCCTTGGCCTCCCCCATCACTCTCATTCCCTCCTTGGCCTCCCCCATCACTCTCATTCCCTCCTTGGCCTCCCCCATCACTCTCATTCCCTCCTTGGCCTCCCCCATCACTCTCATTCCCTCCTTGGCCTCCCCCATCACTCTCATTCCCTCCTTGGCCTCCCCCATCACCCTCATTCCCTCCTTGGCCTTCCCATCACTCTCATTCCCTCCTTGGCCTCCCCATCACTCTCATTCCCTCCTTGGCCTCCCCCATCACTCTCATTCCCTCCGTGGCCTCCCCCATCACTCTCATTCCCTCCTTGGCCTCCCCATCACTCTCATTCCCTCCTTGGCCTCCCCATCACTCTCATTCCCTCCTTGGCCTCCCCCATCGCTCTCATTCCCTCCTTGGCCTTCCCCATCACTCTCATTCCCTCTTTGGCCTCCCCCATCACTCTCATTCCCTCCTTGGCCTCCCCCATCACTCTCATTCCCTCCTTGGCCTCCCCCATCACTCTCATTCCCTCCTTGGCCTCCCCATCACTCTCATTCCCTCCTTGGCCTCCCCATCACTCTCATTCCCTCCTTGGCCTCCCCATCACTCTCATTCCCTCCTTGGCCTCCCCCATCACTCTCATTCCCTCCTTGGCCTCTCCCATCACCCTCATTCCCTCCTTGGCCTCCCCATCACTCTCATTCCCTCTTTGGCCTCCCCCATCACTCTCATTCCCTCTTTGGCCTCCCCCATCACTCTCATTCCTTCCTTGGCCTCCCCCCATCACTCTCATTGGCCTCCCCCATCACTCTCATTCCCTCCTTGGCCTCCCCGATCACTCTCATTCCCTCCTTAGCCTCTCCCATCACCCTCATTCCCTCTTTGTCCTCTCCCATCACTCTCATTCCCTCTTTGGCCTCCCCCATCACTCATTCCCTCTTTGGCCTCCCCCATCACTCTCATTCCTTCCTTGGCCTCCCCCATCACTCTCATTCCCTCCTTGGCCTCCCCATCACTCTCATTCCCTCCTTGGCCTCCCCCATCACTCTCATTGGCCTCCCCCATCACCCTCATTCCCTCCTTGGCCTCCCCCCATCACCCTCATTCCCTCCTTGGCCTCCCCCATCACTCTCATTCTCTCTTTTGCCTCCCCCATCACTCTCATTCTCTCTTTGGCCTCCCCCATCATCCTCATTCCCTCCTTGGCCTCCCCCATCATCCTCATTCCCTCCTTGGCCTCCCGCATCACTCTCATTCCCTCCTTGGCCTCCCCCATCACTCTCATTCCCTCCTTGGCCTCCCCATCACTCTCATTCCCTCCTTGGCCTCTCCCATCACCCTCATTCCCTCCTTGGCCTTCCCATCACTCTCATTCCCTCCTTGGCCTCCCCCATCACTCTCATTCCCTCCTTGGCCTCCCCCATCACTCTCATTCCCTCCTTGGCCTCCCCCATCACTCTCATTCCCTCCTTGGCCTCTCCCATCACCCTCATTCCCTCCTTGGCCTCCCCCATCACCCTCATTCCCTCCTTGGCCTCCCCATCACTTTCATTCCCTCCTTGGCCTCCCCATCACTCTCATTCCCTCCTTGGCCTCCCCCATCACCCTCATTCCCTCCTTGGCCTCCCCATCACTCTCATTCCCTCTTTGTCCTCCCCCATCACTTCATTCCCTCTTTGGCCTCCCCCATCACTCTCATTCCTTCCTTGGCCTCCCCCATCACTCTCATTGGCCTCCCCCATCACTCTCATTCCTTCCTTGGCCTCCCCCATCACTCTCATTCCCTCCTTGGCCTCCCCCATCACCCTCATTCCCTCCTTGGCCTCCCCCATCACCCTCATTCCCTCCTTGGCCTCCCCCATTCCCTCCTTGGCCTCCCCCATCACTCTCATTCCTTCCTTGGCCTCCCCCATCACTCTCATTGGCCTCCCCCATCACTCTCATTCCCTCCTTGGCCTCCCCCATCACCCTCATTCCCTCCTTGGCCTCCCCCATCACCCTCATTCCCTCCTTGGCCTCCCCCATTCCCTCCTTGGCCTCCCCCATCACTCTCATTCCCTCCTTGGCCTCCCCCATCACCCTCATTCCCTCCTTGGCCTCCCCCATCACCCTCATTCCCTCCTTGGCCTCCCCCATCACCCTCATTCCCTCTTTGTCCTCTCCCATCACTCTCATTCCCTCTTTGGCCTCCCCCATCACTCTCATTCCCTCTTTGGCCTCCCCCATCACTCTCATTCCTTCCTTGGCCTCCCCCATCACTCTCATTCCCTCCTTGGCCTCCCCATCACTCTCATTCCCTCCTTGGCCTCCCCCATCACTCTCATTGGCCTCCCCCATCACCCTCATTCCCTCCTTGGCCTCCCCCCATCACCCTCATTCCCTCCTTGGCCTCCCCCATCACTCTCATTCTCTCTTTTGCCTCCCCCATCACTCTCATTCTCTCTTTGGCCTCCCCCATCATCCTCATTCCCTCCTTGGCCTCCCCCATCATCCTCATTCCCTCCTTGGCCTCCCGCATCACTCTCATTCCCTCCTTGGCCTCCCCCATCACTCTCATTCCCTCCTTGGCCTCCCCATCACTCTCATTCCCTCCTTGGCCTCTCCCATCACCCTCATTCCCTCCTTGGCCTTCCCATCACTCTCATTCCCTCCTTGGCCTCCCCCATCACTCTCATTCCCTCCTTGGCCTCCCCCATCACTCTCATTCCCTCCTTGGCCTCCCCCATCACTCTCATTCCCTCCTTGGCCTCTCCCATCACCCTCATTCCCTCCTTGGCCTCCCCCATCACCCTCATTCCCTCCTTGGCCTCCCCATCACTTTCATTCCCTCCTTGGCCTCCCCATCACTCTCATTCCCTCCTTGGCCTCCCCCATCACCCTCATTCCCTCCTTGGCCTCCCCATCACTCTCATTCCCTCTTTGTCCTCCCCCATCACTTCATTCCCTCTTTGGCCTCCCCCATCACTCTCATTCCTTCCTTGGCCTCCCCCATCACTCTCATTGGCCTCCCCCATCACTCTCATTCCTTCCTTGGCCTCCCCCATCACTCTCATTCCCTCCTTGGCCTCCCCCATCACCCTCATTCCCTCCTTGGCCTCCCCCATCACCCTCATTCCCTCCTTGGCCTCCCCCATTCCCTCCTTGGCCTCCCCCATCACTCTCATTCCTTCCTTGGCCTCCCCCATCACTCTCATTGGCCTCCCCCATCACTCTCATTCCCTCCTTGGCCTCCCCCATCACTCTCATTCCCTCCTTGGCCTCTCCCATCACCATCATTCCCTCCTTGGCCTCCCCCATCACTCTCATTCTCTCTTTGGCCTCCCCCATCACTCTCATTCCCTCCTTGGCCTCCCCCATCATCCTCATTCCCTCCTTGGCCTCCCCCATCACTCTCATTCCCTCCTTGGCCACCCCATCACTCTCATTCCCTCATTGGCCTCCCCCATCACTCTCATTCCCTCCTTGGCCTCCCCCATCACTCTCATTCCCTCTTTGTCCTCCCCCATCACTTCATTCCCTCTTTGGCCTCCCCCATCACTCTCATTCCTTCCTTGGCCTCCCCCATCACTCTCATTGGCCTCCCCCATCACTCTCATTCCCTCCTTGGCCTCCCCCATCACTCTCATTCCCTCCTTGGCCTCCCCCCCATCACTCTCATTCCCTCCTTGGCCTCCCCCCCATCACTCTCATTCCCTCCTTGGCCTCCCCCATCACCCTCATTCCCTCCTTGGCCTCCCCCATCACCCTCATTCCCTCCTTGGCCTCCCCCATCACCCTCATTCCCTCCTTGGCCTCCCCCCCATCACTCTCATTCCCTCCTTGGCCTCCCCCATCACTCTCATTCCCTCCTTGGCCTCCCCATCACTCTCATTCCCTCCTTGGCCTCCCCATCACTCTCATTCCCTCCTTGGCCTCCCCCATTCCCTCCTTGGCCTCCCCCATCACTCTCATTCCCTCCTTGGCCTCCCCCATCACCCTCATTCCCTCCTTGGCCTCCCCCATCACCCTCATTCCCTCCTTGGCCTCCCCCATTCCCTCCTTGGCCTCCCCCATCACTCTCATTCCCTCCTTGGCCTCCCCCATCACCCTCATTCCCTCCTTGGCCTCCCCCATCACCCTCATTCCCTCCTTGGCCTCCCCCATCACTCTCATTCCCTCCTTGGCCTCCCCCATCACTCTCATTCCCTCCTTGGCCTCCCCCATCACCCTCATTCCCTCCTTGGCCTCCCCCATTCCCTCCTTGTCCTCCCCCATCACCCTCATTCCCTCCTTGGCCTCCCCCCATCACCCTCATTCCCTCCTTGGCCTCCCCCATCACTCTCATTCCCTCCTTGGCCTTCCCCATCACTCTCATTCTCTCTTTGGCCTCCCCCATCACTCTCATTCCCTCCTTGGCCTCCCCCATCACTCTCATTCCCTCCTTGGCCTCCCCCATCACTCTCATTCCCTCTTTGGCCTCCCCCATTACTCTCATTCCCTCCTTGGCCTCCCCCATCACTCTCATTCCCTCCTTGGCCTCCCCCCATCACCCTCATTCCCTCCTTGGCCTCCCCCATCATCCTCATTCCCTCCTTGGCCTCCCCCATCACTCTCATTCCCTCCTTGGCCACCCCATCACTCTCATTCCCTCATTGGCCTCCCCCATCACCCTCATTCCTCCTTGGCCTCCCCCACCACCCTCATTCCCTCCTTGGCCTCCCATCACTCTCATTCCCTCCTTGGCCTCCCCCATTCCCTCCTTGGCCTCCCCCATCACCCTCATTCCTCCTTGGCCTCCCCCACCACCCTCATTCCCTCCTTGGCCTCCCATCACTCTCATTCCCTCCTTGGCCTCCCCCATTCCCTCCTTGGCCTCCCCCATCACTCTCATTCCCTCCTTGGCCTCCCCATCACTCTCATTCCCTCCTTGGCCTCCCCCATCACTCTCATTCCCTCCTTGGCCTCCCCCATCACTCTCATTCTCTCTTTGGCCTCCCCCATCACTCTCATTCCCTCCTTGGCCTCCCCCCATCACTCTCATTCCCTCCTTGGCCTCCCCCATCACCCTCATTCCCTCCTTGGCCTCCCCCATCACCCTCATTCCCTCCTTGGCCTCCCCCCCATCACTCTCATTCCCTCCTTGGCCTCCCCCATCACTCTCATTCCCTCCTTGGCCTCCCCCATCATCCTCATTCCCTCCTTGGCCTCCCCATCACTCTCATTCCCTCCTTGGCCTCCCCCATCACTCTCATTCCCTCCTTGGCCTCCCCCATCAGCCTCATTCCCTCCTTGGCCTCCCCCATCACTCTCATTCCCTCCTTGGCCTCCCCCATCAGCCTCATTCCCTCCTTGGCCTCCCCCATCACTCTCATGGTGCTCCCCTTCCCTAATCCTTATCCTCTCTTGGCACTTCCATTCCCTCTTTAGCTACTCTTGGCCCCCTTATTCCCTGTTTCTCCTAAGTTTTACCAGTGTCGTATTAAAGTCGACCGACGGTCCTTCTTAACGTTAACCACTGTTATTTATTGTTGTTCCTTGAAGTTACGCAATATTAACACCGATTGCATCGTACTTGCCTCGAGAGCTCGAGTACAATACACCCCTAGAATAATTAATTCTACTTGTTCTACCAGAAACGCATCACTATGTTCTTCTGTCAAATGTAGCCGCCTCGATGGCAGCCAAATTGCTGTTCGACAGTCAATCTGATGTGAAGTTTCATGTCCTGCTTGGTCGGGTGGCGCCTAATGCTTACACCAACAAAGCCACATAAAACCATTGATAACGTTATCAAACTCGTAAATATCCAATAAAAGACAAGACAGACAGTGGAGATCATGAATCTTTCTAATACTTTATTTCGGCAAATGTTGACCTACGGTATCTGTGGTATAGGAGTGATAAACGAAATCGAGCCTTCAACAAACAACATGCAGACACTGAACAACACAAACATTCAAATGGCCGAAATGCCGATCTTCGCACAGTAAACAATCAATTTTCGAACGATCCGCCTATATGCACGGCCTTCTGTCTTTCTTCATGAGGTAAAATGGCCCGTCAAATATATAGTGATATTGCTAGATGTAAACGTATGTTTTGTTTTAACATACAGGAAAACCGTACGGCCGTAAACCTCACACACCTTCAGTTTTCAAAGCAAAATACGACGACAAATCTGATGCTCCAGAATTATCATACACGTTTTTTTTTTAAACGAGGGTAATAAATTAACTTCATAACTATATTACAACCGATATTTTTCAAGAAAATACGCCCACTGCTCCAGTCCAGTCCATTGGGACTGCGTCAACACAGGACACAGAACGCAGGAGCACAGTTGTCAAAAACCCAAACTTTTCAGTCGTCGAGGATCCTCCATTTTGTTATAGCGGTTATAAGTACAATATATTAACTCAGTTCTTTAGTTTCCGAAGTGTCCATACCAAATGCCATGGTCCCAGAGAGAGCACTGGCCATGTCGCTCCACACTCCTTGGGTGGCCTCGGCCGGGGGTGTCGAGGTGGTGGCCACTGCCCCATGGGCCCACTTAACATGGGCCACCAGATGCTGCTTGTACGCGTAGGTCTTGGGGCACATGGCGCACTTGAACTCGCGATCGGCTGTATGTCGGCTCGCCATGTGGCCCTTGAGGTCCCCCAGGCTGTAGAAGCCCTTGCCACAGATGTCGCAGTAGTGGCGGTAGATGCCGCGATGGTGGTTCTCGTGCGTTACCAAGGCGTTACGCGTCACCAAGTGCTTGCCGCAGAACGAGCAGCAGTGTGACGTGGAGGATGAGGACTCGCGCTCGTGGCCACGCGCAACCGGATATGACGTCGTGGGCTTCCTGTGATGTGGCTTAGTTTGTCTCGGCGGCGTAAGCTGAAAATAAACAACGTTACGCGAGCTCTTTGACACAGGTTGACCCCCCGACACCACCAACGAGCCCATAAGGCCAGCCATCCTCCAGGCCACACTGCCACACCTCCACCGCGCGGGTTCTCACGTACAGCTCCATATGGACAGACACGGCGCTTACGGCGGACCGTCAGATCACCTCCTCTCGCAGTCCAATGCGGACGCAGTTAATATATATTCTTTCACGGTCCGTATCAATATGGTCACTACCTGGTATTTGTTTCTATGGTTACAATGCGACGACTGACCTCATTACCAACAACATTCACCAATGACCTCATCGTTTAGGTTTGCGAGCGCTGTAGTAAGAAAATACCGAACTAAGTATATCAGCTGAACGTACCGTAGACGTCTTCGCGAGGCCATAGCATAACCCGCCAATCGCTAAGCCTTTAGTGTGGTTTGAGAAGGACGCTTGAACCGCTGTAGGGCATATGGCGACAAAGGGAAGGAGCAAGCTAGCGCGGCGCCACGTCTCTCGGAGTGACAACCAACTACTCTTCGCACAAACATATACATTAGCACAGGTGTGGTTCGAACCACGCACCCGCTTGGACTGGCTTAGGAAAGCACCTGACAATAGCTACCTACCAGGTCACGGGGTTACGACGTAATTGGGGTATCAGTCAAAGCACTGAAATGGCTGAAATCTACTTACTATATATACTCATATTAAATATCTTAGTCCCATATTTATTAAAACACCGTAGGCGCTGATCTATAATGTATTTGCTCATATAAAGTAGTGATAGCATACGTATTCCCCAATCTCCAACCTCTAGTTATGCAATATAATTTCAAAATGAGCAGGGTATGACCTACATAATCATATACCCTTAATAACGTTTTCAATACCACTTTCGACTATTACGATAGATTGCCAAGCTTGTGAAAGGTCTTAATGTGCAGATTTAGGGCCTGCTTGTAGGCGTAGGTCCTGGTACACAGTGAGCACTGGAACTGCCTATCACACTGGTGCCTGGCGGCCATGTGGCCTCGCAGGTCGGCCATGCTATAGAAGCCCTTGTTGCACACACTGCAGTAGCGCGGGTAAATACCCCGGTGGTGGTTTTCGTGCATTGCGAGGGTATGCTTGCTGAATAGAACCTTGCCGCAAAATGTGCAGCAGTGCGAAGACCTGGAGGATGGCTGAACGTTCTGGGTATTGGGGTCAGCCCGCGCCCCCAGCCTAGACACGACCTGAAAACCCAACGTGGAACCAGTGTAACCGACAGGACGAGACCTCCCGATTCGCCATGTTAATTGATCCCGGTAACTTGCATCTTGCGCGTTACGAGTCTTCCAAGAACAACGAATTGGCGTTATTTGTTTTAATGTGTGACGTTTGTTGTTTTTCAGCTTCACAACTCAAGCAGCCTCCAGTTGTTATGACAATTAATCGTTCCAGTCACGACACCAAACTCAAAACAACTTACGTGGCAAGAGAAAAAGTTGGGTTTCCAATGTTGTTTCCGAGACACTGAGACAGAAATAAATTACAACGCGGAGTCACAGCTCCAGATTGTGGACCAATTTCATGTGTAACTTAAGATCCTGTCTGTAAGCATAATCTCTGGTGCAAAGGTTGCACTTGAAATCTCGCACCATGGTGTGACGTGTTGCCACGTGGCCTTTAAGATCCGCCACGCTGTAGAAACCCTTGTTGCAGTAAGAGCAGTAATGGCGGTAAATACCGCGATGGTGATTCTCGTGAATTTTCAAAGCTTGTTTCGTAAACAATGCTTTGCCACAGAAGGAACAGCCAAAAGAGCTGGAGGCTGGTTTGAATAAGCCGCTAATGGGAAATCCTTCCACTGGCATAGCCACGGTCTGCAACATTAAACAAAGTATATATTTGTCTCGCTATATCTTACCCCAGAAAGGAAGAATACTTTGACGCTGAATTATTTTGTCTTAAACCATTGTATGTGTTCATGGGACACAGCGAGAACAGAGCTGATACAAAAAGGCGGCAGTGCGTTGAATATAAGGCTATCCAAAGCCACAGACATGCCACAACACGAAGGGAGGCGAAACTATTCCGTGCGGAATATGACCATCGTCCAAAACAGGTCTACGTCCATGATTAAAAAGATTCTTTCTACAATAAACCACTAATTATGGTCAAGACAATAATCCTTAGTTATTGATAGTGCTTTACAACTTTTAACTTAGCAGACCATATTTGTAAGGTTTTATAATGCAAGAGTTGATTGAACTTTGAACATCTGCTTCGACTATGCATGCTAATCATTTCAAACATATCTGTAACTGACCATTATGCAAATCACCGGACAGTATCTGTTCCAGCATGCACCATTTACATCAGAGTCCTCACCGACTTCACGTGACACATACTGCTCTTAGTGTTCTAGTGATCCATTGCAAATAATATGCAAGCTATGCAAGTTTTCACGCCAAAATCCAAAGTACTACTATTAATAATAATATGACTAGCATTCAGCGCCAGCCTGAGGCCTAAGTAAAACTGTGCCAGAAATAACCAGTGAACGAAGCACAAATCTGTGAACGAAGCACAGAACTTACAATCAGCTGTGAAGGAAAAACGTTTACGAAAAAAGTATTCATCATTACATTTGAAGCCAATGTTACGTTACGTTCTGTTAAGGCCCATACTCAGAAGAATCCCAGATACTGAAAAGATCTGTATCAATAACGTTAACGGACGCGGTATCTCACCTGTAACCGATGCCTGCCATCGTGGGAATCAGACTGCAACGCTCCTAGCGACTGTAAATGGTCTATATTGTCACCAATCTCAGCTTTCAGATCACACGTGGCCATGCTGTCCACCACTAGGGGTTCCGGCAAGGCCAGCGAGGCGCTGGTGGACGGCAGAGTCCAGTCGACCGCCCCGGGGGAGGCAGTCCCAAGGCTCGAGTTGGAGACACTGTACATGGGGGTCCCATCGCCCGGGTACGGCTCGGCGACAAATTCTCGCGAGGACGCGGCCGGCGAAGGCGGTGACGTCACGTCCTGCTGCTGGTCGTCAGTCGCACAGTCGTAACTGTCCGGTACTTCCTGTTTAATGAAGACTCTGGGGGAAGATGCCTGGTCCACCAGCGGCGAAAGGGCCGCCCCGCTCGGGTCCCGCCTCCGTCGCTTCAGTCTGGGTCTCTCGGCCGCTCCGCCGGATCCTCGGTCAGCCAACCTCTTGGCACCACGCGGCTGTTGCTGTGACTGCCCATCTTCATCGGCCAGTAAAAGGCTCTCGGGTTCGGAATCGTTTCTTGGGTTATGTTGTTGAGGTTGGGTTTGGTCAATGCTGTCTGTATCAGCCCAGTCGTCTTCCGGAGCAGAGGTCTTGACGGTCTCTCGAATCGACACCAGGACCACGTGGTCTTGGTCGAGCGTGACGCCTATTAAGGCGTCGACACTGAACTCCTTGCGGAACGACAAGCCGTTCTTACACAGCAGAGTGATGGTGTCCTTTAGCAGAGCCGTCATCCTCTGCTGTTCCTCCTTCAACTTCATCGTGACGAAGGTCCCTTTATCTGAAAGATACAAGCATCCATAAAGCCTAAAAGATACCAAGGTGTAAAAAAGTGACATGCTTTTTAGATTTTAGAATATTCATTTCTAACAAAGTTCACTCTAAAATTAATTTCAGCCATAAAGAGATTCATGCCTCAGGTAACAACAGTTAATTGAATCAGAAAAAAATCCTGAATGTGATCATCGTATATCAGTGAATCCTGAACAACACGCTGGTTTGGGAATGACAAGCCATTCTCAAGACTCTCGTGTCTGAGTGTGGTACGCTGATACTGTGGTGGATGAACAAGGGGAAGAAATACACATGTTTCCACTCTCCAGATAGTGGCAACCAATATGTGGAAACAAAACAATCATAACTCTTTCTCATGGAAAATCGCTTGATGCAAACTGCCAATACACTGACGAATCACTGCTGTAGTTTAATTATATGTTTGTCTCAGGCAAACCCTTCATCATGTGAAAAATGTGAAAAATTCTTGCAAACACAGATACAAGTGATAAATCAATTTGATTGTTTGGAAGATTTTGATATCTTAAAAGATTAATCTATACTATCCTTTTTGAAAGTTCCTGCCGGAAATACAGGCTGAAACCCAGACCCAAGAGAGGAACAAAGTAGGTCTCCTATGTACATACTATATGCATACTCCTTCTTTTAATTTGCTTAATAGTTGATATTTTTAGCCAATGGAGCTTCATCATGTGTAATGATGTAACTTTTATCATTATAGGAAGAACAGATCACCACAGAGAGAAGGGTCTGGAAAGGGTCCAGTACCATCTTCCGCATCCTTTTTTGGCTAAATTCAATGTCACCTTTTTTTTCTAATGCCATAAACTGTGGCAATGTCACTTTTCAAAACCTCAATGTCAGAATTCTGAAGTCAATAGCAAATGTAGAACCTGTATCACATGTCACCAGTTACTCCACCCAGACCCCTAGAAAGGAAAGTGTGACTGAATTGATTGGGTTTCAGGGACAGATATTAACTTTGGATGTCGCCTGTCCTGTCGGGCATGCTGTGTTAAGACTGACCTACCCCCCTGAAAATTTACCTGTCCTATCAAATTGAGAAATAATAATGTTGATACAATTAAAAAACAGTTTATTTACCATGTTATATACAGTAAAACCTCCCTAAGTTGACCGATGACGGGACTGCCACTTATCGATCAACTTAGAGGGATGGTCAGGTTACAGAATATCAGCGAGCCTCGTGAAACCAGGTCCATACGGCAGAGTCTAAATTCTCGCTATCAACACAGATCCGAAAGCGCTTGCGACCCAGTTCTTCATTAGCCTTGTAGGCCATAATGTAATCAGCTTTACGTTTCACTATATTTTGAACTAAACATTGCTAAAGATATCAGCAAGCTGCTGATTGCTCTTGCCCCCAAGTTCCTTCGTGCCGATGAGTTCTACCTTCCGGAAGCACCTTCGCCTTTTTCTGTGTTGCTGCCATGACGTTCAGTGAGATAATGATTCATAAGACTAATATCCATATCTTATATAGCCGCTACTTCTATTTTTCGTGTGTGTTGTAACAAGAGGGAGTAGTGTGATCAAGATCATCGAAGATCATGTCGTTCACAGGTGTATTGCTCGATTGTATGTCTTCTAAAGGTATCCAGTTTTGTGATAAAGATTATCAAAGCTTTAATGCATACTCTAACAACCTATAACAACGTGCAAACATGTTTTACACACTTTAAGAGTGCTATTCAGTCCACAGGCGTTATCGCCTGAGTGTGTGTGTTTTGCTAATTGCAATCAGCCAGTAACACTAATCCTTCCGCTAGTCGACAACCGATCAATTTTGGGAATATAAAATGGGACATTGGGACCAAAATGATTGATCGACTTACAAAGTAGGGAGGTGATCAGGTTAGAGAATACTGTTACAATGCTAAAGTATAGGCCGACCGTCTGGACTGGAAAAAATCGATCAAGTTAGGGAGGCAATCAGGTTAGGGAGGTGGTCTGGCAGGGAGGTTTTACTGTATAAGGACTTCAACTATTTTTTTATGATGCCATATGCAGAAAAGTGAGTGCCTATTAATGAACACAACATTTCTGATATTATATATACATGAACATATATTCTTAGGGCCAAACAACGAAAGTTACCATGCAGTTATTGATTGCATTGATCAGTGCCTCAAGGGGTGTACATCCATGAAGGCCGCGCGGCGTAAGGGCCGCGGGATCTCCCCACCCCTTACATGGGGGTGGAGGGGGCGGGGGGGTGGAGGGGGCGGGGGGGGGGGGCGTCGATGGGGGTGCGTCGCGGCTGTGGGCGAGGTGTGAATTGGGTCTGCAGGAGATTATGCCTGATACCTAAACAGGGAGGCTTTATCCCATTGTGTCTGAGTCTGAGCTACACCAGGATATCCTTGATTCTTTAAGATTTTGTAAAGATACTTTAAAGATTAACTACCAGACTTTGCAGCCAAAGATTTACTGCCTATTTTGGAGCATGATAACATGTCCTAGACAATGAACTTTAATGCCAATGGAATACATGTAGTTGGCAGCATTTCTTACAAATGGTAAAGAGTATTTACGTTTGATGTTATTGTCAATTCTCTTGATTCAAGGTTGATATCAGGATAACATGGATAACAGGTGATCAACATCAAACCCTTTTTTTCCCACCTGATTAAAACTACCAGTACTAAAAATAATTTATCTGGATTTTGGAACTACATGTAAGGTGATGTAAACTTAGAACAGCAAGTTTTCCCATTAGAAACCTTTGAATTATTCAAGTGGAAGTGATGTATTTTATTGTGTAGTAATTCTGTGGCTCACAAAGACATCCGCTCCATCCCCGGCAAACAGGCCCAAACCAGATGGGTGAAAACAACAGACCAGCTCAAAATGAGCTCACCACCATGTATATAACCAGCTAGACTGCCAGCTAACTCAAAACTCAACTCAAGTCTGCATACTATAATTGCATCAAACCACATATTTAGTGTGAAATAAATAAGAGATACTTAGATGCTTCATGTTAGATACTTTATGCATCTGGCATAGCAAATGAATAAATATTATAATATAACTCTTTACCATACCATCAAAATTTAGAAAGCAAACACTACTACTTTTTTATCTTTTAAAATGATAATGGATATGAGAGTAATACACTAAATATTATTTATACTTGAGATATTAAGTTTTTGATTCTCTTCATGAAGCTGCAATTAGATGCAAAAAATCTTTGTCTACGATGCATATGATACCCTGTATTGCACATAAAAAGGTAAATTTAATATAACTATTTAATCTCATGAAGAGAGAGAAAACTGTGAGAAGACTTAATTATTTCAAGTATTAGATATAATAATGATAACATGTACAAGCTGATACAAGTTTATAGAAAATTAAAGCTATATCTAAAGAGGTTTTTACTCTCAAATCAAGCCAAATTGGCAATATTTCATTGTTTGATTGCACTGTTTGAATAATGCATTCTTGTCACTAAACTTCATTCTCTAAAACTGTGTCATAAATCGTTAGAGTGTAAAGTAATTTAACTTATAAATTGTCTACAATTAGACAACAACCAAAAAAAGGTTTAAGTTTGAAATGCATGCACAATCTTCTATCTCCTAACCATATAGGCCTAAATCCTTACTATCTATTGCTATTGCATGATAAATCAGATACCTAAACATGTAACACCTAGCTATTTCAATGTATAGACAGGTCAGCCAAGTCAGACAACTAAGCAGGCACCACCCCACTCTCCCCATCCCCCAGATATTAATTACAGACCTAGATTCTATAACAACACTATCATCAACTGGCCTTGGCGCAAGTGCCCCCAGGCAAGCCCGCTTCTCTAGGGGCACAACGGTAACAATGTTAAAATCCTTCGACGTTAGTAGGGAATCGACTGTAGCTTTTATTATACTGTGGGCGCGAACAATACTAGTGCTTACGTATTCTATATACCTTGTTCTATCTTCTGACATCAAGAAAGTGTGTCAATACTAGATTGTTGCAGTCATATTTTATCGCGAACAAATGTTGGAGCATGCGACTTTTCCCTACCAACCGCCATGCGTATGCAGCGCCACCTGGCGAATCCCGCCACCATTTGAACCATTGGTAGCCTGGGTCCCAAATTTTGTAACAGTCAATGACCTGTGAAAGAGGGCGCTGCTGTTGTCCTTAAGTTCAAAGTGAGCGACTGACAAGGCCCTCTAGCGGAGAGTCATATGCTGACAGAGAGGAGGAACCAACTCGTATTCACAGGTACCGGCATCCGCCAAAAACAAATATGGTGGACGGCTGGTCGGGAACAGTTGTGTGCTCCAACATTTCTTCGCGAAAATATAATCGAAACAACCTAGTGTCGACACACTTTTTTGATGTCAGATGATAGAACAAGGTATATAGAATACGTAAACACTATGATTGCTCGAGGACACATTATAATAAAAGCTACAGTCGATTCCCTACTAACGTCGAAGGGTTCTAACATTGTTACCGTTGTGCCCCTAGAGAAGCGGGCTTGCCTGGGGGCACTTGCGCCAACAACTGGCCTAACAAGATCCCCTCCACCTGCAGCTGCTATCTAGAACTGAGACCTTTGTCTAGACTTGATGTGAAGCTGCAAAGCTGATAACAACCATCCCCCCCCACCTCCGCTACGCATCCAACCGCCCCACCCTCCCCACCACCCCTATCCTTCGTCCACACCACCCCCAAACATCCGCGCGGCCCTCACGGCACGCGGCCCTTATGCCTGACATCCCCTCAAGGTTGTTTACTCAATGAAACCGCTGAATAGTGACATATTGCAAACTAAATATCTTCCTGCCCCGTTGGGCATACAACCAGTATTCTGACCTGTCCGACCATGTAATTCAACTAACTGATTCTGGTGCCAGTGGTGGGTTGGGCCAGCTTGAGACGGGTATTTGTGACAATGCCGCAAAGCAATCTTGAATCTATTATCGCTCATCGACATCATACGAATTTATGATTAAGAATATATTTACGAGCGGTAATAAAGCTGGGATTTTGGAAGAACTGGTACCAGATTGGAGATGGCCTTACACAAATGCAATCAACTGTATTAAAGATACTCTTGAGACGATGTTTGCAGGCTTATCCGCTCAACAACATTTACCAGTTTATAGATAAGGACAAAACAGATTTCACCAATAGAGTTTTCCAGTGGATCGCATTTTCACAAAATGGCGAAGGTACCGCCGTCGTCTACGCTTACCTCTGCACGTTCTCTGACCTCTCATCGGCGTTTCTGGCACCGAAAAGAAAAACTATCGAAAAAGGCTGCTGATATTGTAAAGTAAGCTTATCTGTTGCGTATTTTTCAATAGAAACGATTGTCACATTTTTCCATGGAAATTAACTCTATCCTATTCTTACTCTATTTTTTAATCTAACATATAATTATTTACCCCCCCCCACACACACACACAAGGAGGGGGGGTGGGGGGCTACATTACTACAGTGGTGGAAGTGTGCCGTCCATGTTATAGAGGATCAACAAGGGAAAAGTGTGTGACTGACTTTGTGGTCCTTGAGAGAGAATTTTGATGCTAACGAAGCAATCGGTAAAAGTAATACTATAAGGCCAATTAACTAACTATAACCACCCACCACCCCTAACCTGACCCCCTTAACCCCACCCCTGACTAACACTACCTATCAACATTACCCAATTAAAAAGAACCAATTCCAAATAGACAATGATAGTTATGGCAAAGTAGGTATATAGAAATTATTTGAACAATTTCGCCATAACCTGAAATATACGGTCAACAGTTTCAATTTTTAAACAAATCAGTCTTAGATGGGCTTATCTAGAGAAACTGCAAATTTCCGCCCCGGGAATTGAGAGAAAAAGGCGAAGAATGGGGTCATTTGGACTGCATATATATATATAGGCTTATACTAGTTTATATACCAAATCACATGCTTTGTGGCAAGAGTAAATGCTTTTAAAGGGAAATTAATGATTCAAACTACCAGGAAAGAACATTAAATAATGCTAAATACACAAATGTATTAAAACCGGGCATATATTTACCGGTTTTAATTATTTACTCCCGGTTTAAATAATTTACTCCCAGTTTCAATCTTTTATTCCAGGTTTCAATCTTTTACTCCAGATTTCAATCTTTTACTCCAGGTTTCAATCTTTTACTCCAGGTTTCAATCTTTTACTTCATGTTTCAATCTTTTACTCCGGGTTTCAATTTTGATCAATAAAAACAAACTCGAATGGCCCTGACGAGCTTCCGTACTGATGACATGTTGAACAAAGGGCCAAACAGGCTTCACAAATCCTGAACTGCCATGGGTTGCTATGGCGGGGTGGGGACTACAAATGCTTTCTATGAGATAAGACGTCATTTCGTTTATGACGCGCCGAACATTGACAGATGTTGCTATGGTTATTAGCTAGACAATCACTGATACCATAGTTACGAAGAAAGTGTGAACAAACAAATAACTAAATATACTCTACCTATGCATACTATTTGGAGAGCGTGTCTGACATATATTCCAATATACAGACGGACCGCCAGGTACAGAGAAAACGCGCGGAAATGATACAAATATGTCTTCAAAGTCAACTAAAAGTCGTCTTCCTCGTTATACCGGCTTGAAGGCAGGGGGGATGATCAGCACTCAAGCTGCACAGATGAATAGAAACAAATTAGTAGACTCTCGCGAAGCCTTTGACACAGTGCGACCCAATATTTTGGCCTTACCTGTCGCTGGAGGTTCGGAATCTATTACATTGGAAGATCACGACCACAACATTCTAAATGGGTTAAATGTTATGTGGAGACAAAACTCTTTATGTGACGTCATTTTGGTCATTGATGCGAAGCGATTCAGGGCTCATCGGGTTCTCTTGGCATCATGCGCCGACTATTTTCACGACATATTCGTCAGCAATTCCGAAGAGGCCGATTCCGGCGTCACACAACTTCAGTTGGACGGCGTCAGAGCAGTCACCATGGAAACGCTGCTGCAATGTATGTATACGGGTACAATCCATATCAACGAAACCAACGTGAGGGAGTTACTTGCGGCAGCGGCTAACATCAAGTTCTATGCAATAGAAGTAGCTTGCGGCAAGTTCCTCCGGCGTCGTCTCAGTACGTCCAATTGCTTGAGGATGATGAACTTATCTTTCGCCTACAACCTGACCACCCTGGCTGACAGCTCCACAGAAATGGCCGCCCTGCATTTCATGGAAATATCCGACGGCTTCGATTTCCAACAACTCTCCCTACAACAGTTGCTGCTGATCCTGAAGCGAGACGACATCTGTGCCGAGTCGGAGCTGGATATATTCCGCCGCGCACTCGTCTGGATCGATAGCGACAGGAGTCATCGCGTCAAGTACGCCGCGGATATCATGCAAGAGATCCGCTTGCCACTCCTCACGCCATCGGACGTAGTCGACCACGTGGAGACGGTCGACTACTTGATGGAGGCTCCTGAATGTCAGAGGCTGGTCAAGGAAGCTCTGCATTACCACTGCCTCCCTTGCAGGCAAAGCATTCTCCAAGTAAGCATGACAAACGTCAAGTAGGACTGTTTCTTCCCTTCAGCAAGTCATTACTATGAACATATAACCTCGGTTTTTAGTTATCGATTATATACCGCATTTATAAATATCTACGCTTTGCAACAAATGGGAGTGGGGGTGTGGCGTGCTACCACCAGGGACTTGCGATCGGAGAGTGATTCGTTCAATACTTACGACCGGGTGGCGGGTGGGGGGTGGTCTCTCTGAAAAGTTACGACTGGGGGGATGGGGGGGGGGGGGGGCACCACCATTGTGACGTCATGACGTCTAGCCATATTAGTTTTTAGGGTTTGGCAACAACGTGGGCGAGGCAGGTGCATCCCTCCTGCCTCCTCGCTTCCGCGGGCATGAAGGAGGGTGGGCGTGGAGCATATGTAAGGGACAGCAGTTTTTTCGACGGTTGTGTGGGCGGCTTTGGTCGTGTAGGTAGGGCATGTGTCCACCACTTGACTTTTACAGAAGCGACATATATGTCACCAACCCTGGGTATATGATCTATAAAAGTACATTCAAGAACCTGTGGAGAAAAAACATATATTGCTAATTTGCACTAAACAATATAAGCGAACTATGCCATACCTTGTGTTTCGCTGCAAAACAAAATAACAGACATGTCGTGGAAAAACAATTATTACATTAACAGGTATGCCACATGCACACCACAGGTGAACATTTGCAAAGACACTAGCTGCAACGGAACCTACAAAATGTATTGTTCACACCTTGTTATTAACAGGACAGACGAGAGCATCCGGTGACAGGTTAATATATGGTTACAACTATAACCATATAACTATGCTTTAATATATGTTGTCGGTGTCACAATGAATTTGCTAATCAACCTATCAGTTGGTTTACAGAAGACGTTGGGTCGCCTAACATAGGTTGTTATCACCACTTAACACAGACCTTGTCCCGATGTAGGCATCCACCGATGCTGTGTCTTATTGCTGTCTCGCAGCAATGACTGGCGACACATCAGAGTCGGCGCCATTTTAAAGCCTCAACTGCAACCAATTTGCCAGGGACGTCTAATTTCGCGTCTGCCAAGTGAGGAATTAGAGCGGCCGCAACATGAGCTGGGAGTGTGTAGACATCTTGTTGGAATTTCCGCTTTAAACATCTTCATGTATCGATCACACGTTGTTGCGTTAGACGGGTGTTTCCTCGCAGTGAATCTTGTTACCTGGGAATGCCAAACAGGCGGTTAACCGAGCTATACCCTCTACGTTGGTGATCCATGGTCTTATGACAGTTCTCCGGCCATATTGTGCGGCCACGGACAACTAAAAGGAAAGACTACAGACGAGTATAACCATGGCTGCTATGATATGGGCAGGCGTCTCCATGTTGGCTTTGGCTATGTTGATGCACTTATCCGGTACGATTCGATCCATGAAACTAATCTTAACCCATTTATCTGACTTTCCGAAACGTAAGTTGAATACCTGGGTTTTTCTGGCGACATCCTTGACAGTTTCTCTGGTGTTAACAGTTTGTGTTTTCTTGGAGTTACATGCGATGGTCGGTATGGACACCGAATGGACGTTCACCGTCACGACGGCATATCTAACGGAAAGGTTTGTCATCGTGACTCTGTGTGAGGTGTCCTTGTTTGCCACTACACTAGCCCATATAGCCAACGCGCAAACCTCTCGTCCCCGAGGGACGGGACAACCTGCCGTCATTCAGGGACGGCTTCATGGCGTGGCCAGGAGGGCGGTGGTGAGTGTCCTGCCATGGCTGCTGGCTCTGGCATATGGTGCCGTCACGCTGTGTGCGTGCCGCATGCAACCCATGGTCGGCTACGGGGCGCTGATGTTCCCCGTCTTTCCCACTCCTTGCTGGAACATCAGCAATGCACTCAGCATTAATATTACTACGCCACATAGTGACAGTGGTGAAAGGCGTAGGCGGAACGTCGTGGACAACGGCGCGGGGCCACCCTCCTCCCATGACGTCACGATTGAAGTAGGCATTCCCGTATGTTGCGTCGTCGTGCAAATCGTTTGCTTAGTTACGTCATGGTGTGCGTCGCTGCGGCGTTCCTTGGTTGACGTGTACAGCCTGAACGAGGTGGGGAGCGTCAGGGATGTGAGTCGGCGTGACGACCGAACCTCCGTCTCCACGGTGGTCACTACGCACACCGAAGACATCGAACTAAACACAACTTTGAACACGAGTTCGGATCTCACCGAGGTGCAGGTACTCCGGGGGGGTGGCGCCGGGCTGTCCCGGGCAAGTAGTAGCAACACTCCGGGGAAGGGGCAGCTGTCCAGCGCTGATATATCCGCCATGTCCTGTGGGGAGAGCGCCATGGCGATATGCAGCAGTTCTGGGAGCGAAACGGCCAGTTGGAAGTTTCAGCGCACCAGGCAGTCCTTGGCCTACACCAAGGTGCTGGGGCTGACAGGGTCGGATACCGATCACAGCGGTGAACTACCAGGTGTCGTCAATGGTGGCGAAAGCTACACGTGGGCGCATGCTGATGAGGCAACTTCGGAGGAAGAGGGCCAAATCATGGGATGTACACAGAGGCAGTCTTTGCAGGAGCTGGTTTCTAACCGGGAGCACACTCTGAATGAAATGTCCGTGGACGGGCCGCTCCGGCACAGCGCTAAGCCTAGGCGCGCGTCCTCGTTCATGCTCAGTGTCATAGACGAAGTTAAGGATCCTGACAGTGACGACAAGGACGACGGCGATGGGGACGGCGAGAGGCGGTCTGGTCCCCTGGGGGACTCCGCGAGCCTGTCCCCGTGCCGCACCATGTCTTACCAGGCTGGGGACTCCAGCGTCCCGGGCAACGCCTTCAACTGGGGCAGCTCACAGGCTTCGACGCGTCGACGGAGTCCGACGTCCAGCAGCTCAAAGATCATGTACAATTTGCCTGACCCACACCCGCGCCGCGGCAGCAGCGTGTCCAGCAGCTCGGGGTCGCTTCCTCCTCTGAAGCACATACGCGTGAACCCGGGATATGCCCTGAGACCTGGCAGAATGACGATTATTAACATGTGGAACGGCGGCCGGCGGACAAAGGAAATGGTAGATGCGACGACGCTCACGGAGGAGTTTGGCCTCGGACGCCACCACTTCCGACCTGGTGTCGGGAGTGGCTCCGGACGGAGCCCTTCCTATGGAGCACCAGCCTCTCACACACAGCCATGGCAAGGCGATGATCCTCGTGTCAACAGTCTCCAATCACAACATACGTTCTTTCGGGAAAATGCGCAGGATCAGCAGTACATGGACAAAGTGATGAGCTGGAGGGTCGACGATGCTAGATCGACGTTGATGGACGACCCGTATAGCGGCGAGATGGGGCATCCCGGGGACTGCGGTGAGGGGGGTCGTCCCGTGTTGGACCAGGCTGGGCGGCGCCCGTCGTGGGAGGTCCCCGTCGCCATTAGGGTACACAGACCCTCGGAGGCGTCGTCAACAAGGAGGCGTCACGGCGGCTGGCTTCTCAGTCGGAAACTAGCGGTCTCCGGGACGAGGTCTGCCAGCACATATGTTCAACAGCAGCATGGTGAGTGTATGCAATCACAGGAACAGTCAGAAGAAATAGGAATTCAGCAGGCTGAACAGCAGCAGCAGCAGCAACAACGTCAGCAGCAGCAGCAGCAGATACAGCAAAAACGAGACAGAGACAGAAGCTGCAGTGCTTCTACCCCGTCCCGTCTATTCAAGCAGAATCCATCACAACGTCCGTCGTATCCCCAGGCGCTATCCGTGGACAGCTGGATCGCTGTCGCCAGGTCTCCCCGCCTGTCCAGCCGAAGTGACCCCCCGCGGCCGGGCAGCATGGCAGCGTGGACGGACGAGCAACCCCGCACCAGCCGAAGTGACCCCCCGCGGCCGGACAGCATGACGCCGGCCGTCGGGACGCCTCACTGGCGTCAAAGTCGCAGACGTCAGACGACGTCAACCCGGAGAACAACTTCGGTATGCAACACCCGCATGGTATCCCAAGTCGGCGTGGGGAGTGACTCTCTACCCGTCTTCCAGAGTCTCGCACGCCCCTCCAGCCAGCTACATGTGGCCCTGATTCTTACGCTACTGTCAGTCGTCTTAACCGTCCCAGGGATTGCCCACGTTATCCTTTGGCGACACTTCATAGACGGAGCCGAAGAACAGTGCAGCAATGTACAGACCATGAGGCAAATCGCCCTTTTGTTGAGGGCCTGTCTATGCGCAGTGTTTGCCTGCGTGCCCTATATATTCCTATATATGATGACACCAATGTACGCCTGGTTTGATTCCATCAACTGAACAACGATTCCATCATCAATCAGTTATGAAGTATTTTAAATACAGGCATATACAGTCGGATCCCGCTCATCCGGTTACACTTTGTGGACATTGCACACGGGTATTGGCAGAATAGGTCTGTCGGCTCTTAAAGTGAACCGCCAGCCTGGCATCTAACGCTGCTTTACCGATTTATATAATACCCAATTGTCTATCTTCCAAATTATAGAATTTTTCGTTCTATCTGTAGCTCACAATAAAATTTAGAAGTGACCGCCAGGCACGATTTCGCCGCCTACCCAGGCGGCAGCCCTTTTTGGAGGCGTGTCCGCGATTGACCAATCAGGAGGCGATACTCTAATTTATTCAAACCGGAAATTGCGCCTATTGTGTGAGCAAAACAAGAGGGCGTGATAATCGCTAATATAAATAGCTGCGATTGTAACTCCAATCATGGCATTGTTGCAGAGTCAATCGTCGCAAGACGTATATCAATTTGTTTGGATGGTACTTTTCCATGAAACACTAAGATCTTGCGCTACTGCGAGGCTTGCAACTGCCGCTGTTCATGTGTAAATCGTGGCCCTGATCTCTCTCTCCGCGAGTTATAACGTAAGGCGGCGCCATATGAATAGTCACAATATGCGTCAATGCTCCCGGCAAAATGGCGCTCCGCTTGACATTGCTGGGGGCGGGTTGCCTTAATTTTTTTCTCCCTACCAGTCGGCCGAAACGAAGCGTTAACACTCACCAATTTGATATTAAGATGTAAACTTTCGGTGCAGATCGCGATTAAATTAGGTTGGACACCCGCTTAAAGTAAATCTGCAACTTGCGCTTTAGGTGTTTAGCACACAAGTTTGAAGTACACTCGATGAATTCTAAGGTAGTACTGATTGCCATCCGAGGTTCTTTTGATGACTCGTCGTCATCATCGCTCTCAACTCTTCTGGTAAGTCGTCGTCATCATCGCTCTCAACTCTTCTGTAAATCGTCGTCATCATCGCTCACAACTCTTCTGTAAGTCGTCGTCATCATCGCTCTCAACTCTTCTGGTAAGTCGTCGTCATCATCGCTCTCAACTCTTCTGGTAAGTCGTCGTCATCATCGCTCTCAACTCTTTTGTAAGTTGTCGTCATCATCGCTCTCAACTCTTCTGGTAAGTCGTCGTCATCATCGCTCTCAACTCTTCTGTAAGTCGTCGTCATCATCGCTCTCAACTCTTCTGTAAGTCGTCGTCATCATCGCTCTCAACTCTTCTGTAAGTCGTCATCATCGCTCTCAACTCTTCTGGTAAGTCGTCGTCATCATCGCTCTCAACTCTTCTGGTAAGTCGTCGTCATCATCGCTCTCAACTCTTCTGGTAAGTCGTCGTCATCATCGCTCTCAACTCTTCTGTAAGTCGTCGTCATCATCGCGCTCAGCTCTTCTGTAAGTCGTCGTCATCATCGCGCTCAGCGGAGTCACTGTTCCCTTGGCGGGGAAACGAGTGGGAGAATGTCTGAGTCTGTCAAAGCATCACTGGTTGTAACAGCGTCATCTATAGCGACATACGCCTAGGCTGACATGACAGTATCAATAATGGAGCCGAATTGCTGTGACAGGGATCGGTTTTACCATTCGTTTTATAGTTCTGAACGCTACCGAAAGTTTGGATCATTTGCATTTATTGGGCATTGTTCGATGTGTTGTCGACTGTACAAAGACAAATGTGACATGAAGTTACAAAATTGTGTGACGTCACGCCTTTGTCTTAAGTGTTCATTATCTTGAAGAATGGATCGAAAAACAGACCTAGTCGTTGTGTATTAACGTAAGTGTGCGTTATTCAAATAAAGAACAGTAAATGAGTGCTTTATTTTATTAATGAACGGAAAGGACAGAAAGACCTTTGAAATCAGTGTAACGTACACAAAGACATCACACCTGTAGGGGTCGATGCTTGAAAGCGATTACCGTCAGTCGTAATCCCTTGTGTGTTAAAAGGCAGCAGGCGACTTATCACAACAAAAGAATGGGGTGAAAGGTTAACGCGGCGCGGCTTCACGGTCAATTGGTCGGATAAACGAGAGAAATGGGCACTTTGGGTGCAGAAAAGCCGTGTCGGTGTCGGAAAGCAAATGTAGGATTAAAGAGGGAAATTAGCATCCGTGTCGGATAGCGGGGTTTCCGGATTCCGGGTGTCAGATAAACGAGGTCTGCATGACTTAACTATAACACACTATTGTTATCCAAACTGTTCATAGCGGCCTTTTGTGTCTTGCAACTTTAGCTGGTCGTATTCGTTAAGAGATATTTGCGTTATGAGATACATTAGCACCAGGCATATTTATGTATGTGCACATCATTTCAATTTAAAAGTTATAAAACATTGATTAGCAGAAAACATGTTGTATGCGCACCTTTAATATATTGTTGTCTTAATGTTCGTTATGTACGATATGGAATAAAAAGCTACAGAATGTGGTAAAACAAAGGGTTCTGTTACATTTAGACTGTTACATTCAGACTGTTATATTCAGCCTGTTACACTCAGCCTGTTAATCAGACTGTTACACAGACTGTTACACAGACTGTTACACTCAGACTGTTACTCATACTGTTACACTCATACTGTTACACTCATACTGTTACACTCATACTGTTACACTCATACTGTTACACTCATACTGTTACACTCATACTGTTACACTCATACTGTTACTCAGCATGTTACGCTCATACTGTTACACTCATACTGTTACACTCAGCATGTTACACTCAGCCTGTTACACTCAGCATGTTACACTCATACTGTTACACTCATACTGTTACACCCAGCCTGTTACACTCAGCATGTTACACTCAGCCTGTTACACAAACTGTTACACAGACTGTTACACTCAGACTGTTACTCATACTGTTACACTCATACTGTTACGCTCATACTGTTACACTCATACTGTTACACTCATACTGTTACACTCATACTGTTACACTCAGCATGTTACACTCATACTGTTACACTCATACTGTTACACTCAGCATGTTACACTAAGCCTGTTACACTCAGCATGTTACACTCAGCCTGTTACACTCACACTGTTACACCCAGCCTGTTACACTCAGTCTGTTACACTTAGCCTGTTACACACAACATGGAAAAGCGCTACCACATGCAATAACCCACCGTATTCACTGCTGGTATAACTAGAACAAATAATCCTGCCCGAGTGGTTTCGCCATAACAGCACTTCGCCCTCAACCTATCGCTTTCTTCCACACGGATGTTTTTTGCCCGTTCTTACAGACGGCGCGTACCTCCCCGCGGTCCATGTATAAGGGGCAGGTCGTCATAACCACTGGCGGGGCGCCGCGGCTCAAAAACGACCCAGTTTCCGGTGACGTCAACTGCTACGACAAAAACACAGACCAATGGTACCCCTTGACCAGGATGCGGGAGCCGCGACACCACCATGCGGGTGAGTACGACACTGAGACGGCCTGCTATGGTACCCCTTGACCAGGATGCGGGATCCGCAACACCACCATGCGGGTGAGTACGACACTGAGACGGATTGCTATGGTACCCCTTGACCAGGATGCGGGATCCGCAACACCACCATGCGGGTGAGTACGACACTGAGACGGATTGCTATGGTACCCCTTGACCAGGATGCGGGATCCGCAACACCACCATGCGGGTGAGTACGACACTGAGACGGATTGCTATGGTACCCCTTGACCAGGATGCGGGAGCCGCGATACCACCATGCGGGTGAGTACGACACTAAGAGTCCTTGTCGTTAGTATCTCATAAAGTCAGTGTAATATGATATGATCATTTATTATCCCACATTAGGACCTAATATATCCTAATTAGTATCGCCTGATTTTGACCCAGTATTGCATGATTTGGACCTTATGTGGCCTGATTTAGACCTAACGTCGCCTGATTTGGGCCTAGTATCGCCTGATTTGGACTTAGTATCGCCTGATTTGGACTTAGTATCGCCTGATTTGAATTTGTATCGCCTGATTTGGACCCAGTATTGCCTGATTTGGACCTAATATGTGGTATTTAGTATCGGACTTAGTATTGGACCTAATATCGCCTGACTTGGACCTAATATCGCCTGATTTGGACCTAGAGTCGCCTGATTTGAATCTAGAGTGGTCTGATTTGGACCTAGTATCGCCTGATTTGGACTTAGTATCGCCTGATGTGGACCTAGTATCGCCGGATTTGGACTTAGTATCGCCTGATTTGGACTCAGTATAGCCTGATTTGGACCTAATTTCGCCTGACTTGGACCTAATATCGCCTGATTTGGACCTAATATCGCCTGACTTGGACCTAATATCGCCTGATTTAGACCTAGAGTCGCCTGATTTGGACCTAGAGTGGCCTGATTTGGACCTAGAGTCGCCTGATTTGAATCTAGAGTGGCTTGATTTGGATCTAGTATTGCCTGATGTGGACCTAGTATCGCCTGATTTGGACCTAGAGTGGCCTGATTTGGATCTAGAGTCGCCTGATTTGAATCTAGAGTGGCCTGATTTGGACCTAGTATTGCCTGATGTGGACCTAGTATCGCCTGATTTGGACCTAGTATAGCCTGATTTGGACCTAATATCGCCTGACTTGGACCTAATATCGCCTGATTTGGACCTAGAGTCGCCTGATTTGGACCTAGTATTGCCTGATTTGGACCTAATATCGCCTGACTTGGACCTAATATCGCCTGATTTGGACCTAGAGTCGCCTGATTTGAATCTAGAGTGGCCTGATTTGGACCTAGTATTGCCTGATGTGTACCTAATATCGCCTGATTCGGACCTAATATCGCCTGATTTGGACCTAATATCGCATGATTTGGACATAGTATCGCCTAATTATGACATTCGATCTCTTTAAAAAAAAAAAAAATTATTCTTCGAAAAGCGGCATATAACACATGGACAATATCTGTACACAACTATGCAAACATACCAACGTCACCTCTAAATATAAGCGGTTACATCATATATTGGGGCCCACTTGGCTTTTAAACTCTCCCTCGCTCTTCCCGGTGTTTTTGCCACTCTGCTCTCTAGCTCGAAATAATATTTTACCAGCCGAATTATCGCCGTTACCTTTGGCATAACTCCTTTCCACTTACAAACATATATATAGTATTTGGTAACAATAAAAACAAGGTTAATCAGTTCTTTATGTAGGAAAGCTGCCCCGAGCATAGCAGATGTGATGTTGATATATTTACTAAAATTGGATCGGCTTGACTCATCTAGCCATGCGCCAATGTTTTCCCATATCTGTTTTACTATGACACAATTCCAAAACATATGTTCTATTGTTTCGTCATTCTTGTTACATAAGGCGCATCTTTTTGATTCAGCCAATTTCCACAAAAACAAGTGGGAGTTGGTAACCATATTTAAAAAAAAAAATTATACTGGAAACTTCGCAGTCGTTCGTCCAGGGTGGAGCTCAAGGGTAACTTATAAATTGTTCGCCATTGGTATTCTTCAATATTCTGGTTGAGCTTCTCTTTCCATTTCGATTCACTAGTCTTCACAAATGTAACTCTTTCACAAGTAGCTTATAGACATTACAAATTCTCTTATTCTGCCTTATAAACTTGATATGTGTTTTCTCTATACCAGGTTGCTTGTTTGCCTGCTCTTGGCTTTGTGCTCTCCATTGTCTGAGAAGGCTATGCGTTAAACTATAAAAATCCGCGAAGTTCATAATAACATTATATCGTTATAGTAAATCACCCCTTTCTTGATAAGTTCAGTTTTTCGTCGAGTAAGATTTTCGTTCTTTACAAAGTAAGAATTCCAGATTGGCGCATCAAAAGGTTGCTCCCCACGTATTATATTTTTGACATAAATCCATTCTCTTAAAGCCTCTGACCAAAAAGGGTTTGCTTTCGCTTCCAACAGATGCAGCGATTGCGGATCAAGCTCCCAACATAAAGTTTTGTCTTCGCAAATAGTTTCATTAAAGGGAACCGCCAGCCTGGCCTCCAACGCTGCTTTACCGATTCATATCATACTCAATTATTTATCCTCCAAATTACAGAATTTTTCGTTCTATCTGTAGCTCACAATAAAATTTAGAAGTGACCGCCAGGCACGATTTCGCCGCCTACCCAGGCGGCAGCCCATTTTGGAGGCGTGTCTGTGATTGACCAATCAGGAGGCGATACTCTAATTTATTCAAACCGGAAATTACGCCTATTGTGTGAGCAAAACAAGAGCGCGTGATAATCGCTAATCTAAATAGCTGCGATTCTAACTCCAATCATGGCATTGTTGCGGACTCAATCGTCGCAAGACGTACATCAATTTGTTTGGACGGTACTTTTCCATGAAACACTAAGATCTTGCGCTACTGCGCGGCTTGGTTCTGCCGCTGTTCATCTGTAAATCGCGGTCCTGATCTCTCTGTCCGCGAGTTATAACGTAAGGCGGTGCCATATGAATAGTCATAATATGCGTCACTGCTCCCGGCAAAATGGCGCTCTGCTTGACATTGCTGGGGGCTGGTTGCCTTAATTTTGTTCTCCTTACCAATCGGCCGAAACGAAACGTTAACACTCGCAAATTTAATTTTAAGATGTAAACTTTCGGCGCAGAGTAAGGTTACAGTAGATGGACACCAAACATAACATTGTTTCGCTGTTTTCTTGCAGTTGCAGTACTTGGAGGATTTCTCTACGTAGCGGGTGGTGAGCAAACCAACGACCAGCGTTCGCCGCTCAACACGGCGTACAGGTGGGTACGGCGTACAGGTAGGCACGGCGTACAGGTAGGTACGGCGTACAGGTAGGTACGGCGTACAGGTAGGTACGGCGTACAGGTAGGTACGGCGTACAGGTAGGCACGGCGTACAGATGGGCCCGGCGTACAGGTAGGCACGGCGTACAGGTGGGTACGGCGTACAGGTAGGCACGGCGTACAGGTAGGTACGGCGTACAGGTAGGTACGGCGTACAGGTGGGTACGGCGTACAGGTAGGCACGGCGTACAGATGGGCCCGGCGTACAGGTAGGCACGGCGTACAGGTGGGTACGGCGTACAGGTAGGCACGGCGTACAGGTAGGCACGGCATACAGGTGGGCACGGCGTACAGGTAGGTACGGCGTACAGGTGGGCACGACGTACAGGTGGGTACGGCTTACAGGTGGGTACGGCGTACAGGTAGGTACGGCGTACAGGTGGGCACGGCGTACAGGTGGGTACGGCGTACAAGTAGGTACGGCGTATAGGTAGGTACGGCGTACAGATGGGCACGGCGTACAAGTGGGTACGGCGTACAGGTGGGCACGGCGTACAGGTAGGCACGGCGTACAGGTGGGCACGGCGGACAGGTGGGCACGGCGTAAAAGTGGGTACGGCGTACAGGTGGGCACGGCGTACAGGTGGGCACGGCGTACAGGTGGTTACGGCGTACAGGTGGGTATGGTGTACAGGTGGGCATGGCGTACAGGTGGGCACGGCGTACAGGTAGGCACGGCGTACAGGTGGGCACGGCGGACAGGTGGGCACGGCGTAAAAGTGGGTACGGCGTACAGGTGGGCACGGCGTACAGGTGGGCACGGCGTACAGGTGGTTACGGCGTACAGGTGGGTATGGTGTACAGGTGGGCACGGCGTACAGGTGGGCACGGCGTACAGGTGGTTACGGCGTACAGGTGGGTATGGTGTACAGGTGGGCATGGCGTACAGGTAGGCACGGCGTACAGGTGGGCACGGCGTACAGGTGGGCACGGCGTAAAGGTGGGTACGGCGTACAGGTGGGTACGGTGTACAGGTAGGCACGGCGTACAGGTGGGTACGGCGTACAGGTGGGCACGGCGTAAAGGTGGGTACGGCGTACAGGTGGGTACGGCGTACAAGTAGGTACGGCGTACACGTGGGCACGGCGTTCAGGTGGGCACGGCGTACAGGTAGGCACGGCGTACAGGTAAGCACGGCGTACAGGTGGGTACGGCGTACAAGTGGGCACGGCGTACAGGTAGGTACGGCGTACAGGTAGGTACGGCGTACAGGTAGGTACGGCGTACAGCTGGGTACGGCTTACAGATGGGTAGTTACGGCGTACAGTTTGCTACGGCGTACAGGTGGGCACGGCGTACAGGTAGGCACGGCGTAAAGGTGGGTACGGCGTACAAGTGGGCAGAACGTACATGTTTGCAAGGCGTACAGGTAGGTACGGCGTACAGGGGGGCACGGCGTTCAGGTGGGCAATGCGTACAGGTAGGCACGCCGTAGAGGTAGGCACGGCGTACAGGTGGGTACGGCGTACAGGTGGGCACGGCGTACAGGTAGGTACGGCGTACAGGTAGGTACGGCGTACAGGTGGGTACGGCGTTCAGGTGGGCAAGGCATACAGGTAGGCACGGCGTACAGGTGGGCACGGTGTACAGGTGGGCACGGGGTACAAGTGGCACGGCGTACAGGTGGGTACGGCGTACAGGTAGGCACGGCGTACAGGTGGGTACGGCGTACAGGTGGGCACGGCGTACAGGTAGGTACGGCGTACAGGTAGGTACGGCGTACAGGTAGGCACGTCGTACAGGTGAGCACGGCGTTCAGGTGGGCAAGGCGTACAGGTGGGCACGGCGTACAGGTGAGCACGGCGTTCAGGTAGGCAAGGCGTACAGGTAGGCACGGCGTACAGGTGGGCACGGCGTACAGGTAGGTACGGCGTACAGGTAGGTACGGCGTACAGGTGGGTACGGCGTAGAGGTGGGCACGGCGTACAGGTGGGTACGGCGTACAGGTGGGTACGCCGTAAAGGTGGGTACGGCGTACAGGTGAGTACGGCGTACGGGTAGGTACGGCGTACAGGTGGGCACGGCGTACAGGTGGGCACGGCGTACAGGTGGGCACAGCGTAGAGGTGGGTAATTAATTAAATGTTCCGCTTTGACTTACCGAGTCATTAACTCATCAGTAAGCATCGTATTTCTTGCTTTGGTCCCACAGGTATGATCCTCGAACAGACACGTGGCTACAGATTGCCAGCATGATGCACAGACGAGAAAGCTTTCAGCTCGGCGTGCTAAACAACACATTATACGCCGTGGGTATGTACAGCCATGTGATGATCCTATATTATCGAGATATCGTAACCCAATGACCCTCGACACAGTAGCCTACGCCACCGTTCAGGTTGTCTACGGCTCACCAGGTTGAGGCAGTGTTTACTCCGTGTGTGGGTACGGCTGGGTTTCATGCACCAAACCGAGAATCCAGAGAAAGGTAATAAGGTTTTCCCTGGTTCAATGTGAATAATGCAACACATGTTATAATTGTACAGGTAATTCGACTGCAATTGTACTTACAAATGTTTAATTGGTATCCGGGACATCCGATAGGTGGCAGAGTAGATCAAGATATCTCTCTGGCGGAAGTGGAGCGGTATAACCCCGCGGTGGACTCATGGGAGACAGTGGCGCCTCTGTCGGCTCCGCGCAGAAGTGTGGCAGTTGCCGCCCATGGTGGGCGATTGTACGCAATGGGTGGATCAGGTGTGTATAGACAACTGTACGCAATGGGTGGATCAGGTGTGTATAGACAACTGTGCGCAATGGGTGGATCAGGTGTGTATAGACAACTGTGCGCAATGGGTGGATCGGGTGTGTATAGACAACTGTACGCAATGGGTGGATCAGATGTGTATAGACAACTGTGCGCAATGGGTGGATCAGGTGGGTATAGACAACTGTGCGCAATGGGTGGATCAGGTGTGTATAGACAAGTGTGCGCAATGGGTGGATCAGGTGTGTATAGACAACTGGGCGCAATGGGTGGATCGGGTGTGTATAGACAACTGTACGCAATGGGTGGATCAGGTGTGTATAGACAACTGTGCGCAATGGGTGGATCAGGTGGGTGTAGACAACTGTGCGCAATGGGTGGATCGGGTGTGCATGGACAACTGTACGCAATGGGTGGATCAGGTGTGTATAGACAATTGTACGCAATGGGTGGATCAGGTGTGTATAGAAAATTGGGTGGATCAGGTGTGTATAGACAACTGTGCGCAATGGGTGGATCAGGTGTGTATAGACAATTGTACGCAATGGGTGGATCAGGTGTGTATAGAAAATTGTACGCAATGGGTGGATCAGGTGTGTATAGACAACTGTGCGCAATGGGTGGATCGGGTGTGTATAGACAATTGTACGCAATGGGTGGATCAGGTCTGTATAGAGAATTGTACGCAATGGGTGGATTAGATGTGTATAGAAAACTGTACGCAATGGGTGGATCAGGTGTGTATAGACAATTGTACGCAATGGGTGGATTAGATGTGTATAGACAACTGTACGCAATGGGTGAATCAGGTGTGTATAGAAAATTGTACGCAATGAGTGGATCGGGTGTGTATAGACAACTGTACGCAATGGGTGGATCAGGTGTGTATAGACAACTGTACGCAATGGGTGGATCAGGTGTGTATAGACAACTGTACGCAATGGGTGGATCGGGTGTGTATAGACAACTGTACGCAATGGGTGGATCAGGTGTGTATAGACAACTGTGCGCAATGGGTGGATCAGGTGGGTATAGACAACTGTACGCAATGGGTGGATCAGGTGTGTATAGACAACTGTGCGCAATGGGTTGATCAGGTGGGTATAGACAACTGTACGCAATGGGTGGATTAGGTGTGTATAGACAACTGTACGCAATGGGTGGATCAGGTGGGTTCAGACAACTGTGCGCAATGGGTGGATCGGGTGTGTATAGACAACTGTGCGCAATGGGTGGATCAGGTGTGTATAGACAACTGTGCGCAATGGGTGGATCAGGTGGGTATAGACAACTGTACGCAATGGGTGGATCAGGTGTGTATAGACAACTGTACGCAATGGGTGGATCAGGTGGGTATAGACAACTGTGCGCAATGGGTGGAGCGGGTGTGTATAGACAACTGTACGCAATGGGTGGATCAGGTGTGTATACACAACTGTGCGCAATGGGTGGATCGGGTGTGTATAGACAACTGTACGCAATGAGTGGATCAGGTGTGTATAGACAACTGTACGCAATGGGTGGATCAGGTGTGTATAGACAACTGTACGCAATGGGTGGATCAGGTGTGTATAGACAACTGTACGCAATGGGTGGATCAGGTGTGTATAGACAACTGTACGCAATGGGTTGATTAGATGTGTATAGACAACTGTACGCAATGGGTGGATCAGGTGTGTATAGACAACTGTGCGCAATGGGTGGATCAGGTGGGTATAGACAACTGTACGCAATGGGTGGATCAGGTGGGTATAGACAACTGTACGCAATGGGTGGATCAGGTGTGTATAGACAACTGTACGCAATGGGTGGATCAGGTGGGTATAGACAACTGTGCGCAATGGGTGGATCGGGTGTGTATAGACAACTGTGCGCAATGGGTGGATCAGGTGTGTATAGACAACTGTGCGCAATGGGTGGATCAGGTGTGTATAGACAACTGTGCGCAATGGGTGGATCAGGTGTGTATAGACAACTGTGCGCAATGGGTGGATCAGGTGTGTATAGACAACTGTACGCAATGGGTGGATCAGGTGTGTATAGACAACTGTGCGCAATGGGTGGATCAGGTGTGTATAGACAACTGTGCGCAATGGGTGGATCGGGTGTGTATAGACAACTGTACGCAATGGGTGGATCAGGTGTGTATAGACAACTGTGCGCAATGGGTGGATCGGGTGTGTATAGACAATTGTACGCAATGGGTGGATGAGGTCTGTATAGACAATTGTACGCAATGGGTGGATCAGGTGTGTATAGAAAATTGTACGCAATGGGTGGATCAGGTGTGTATAGACAACTGTACGCAATGGGTGGATCAGGTGTGTATAGACAATTGTACGCAATGGGTGGATTAGATGTGTATAGACAACTGTACGCAATGGGTGGATCAGGTGTGTATAGACAATTGTACGCAATGGGTGGATTAGATGTGTATAGACAACTGTACGCAATGGGTGAATCAGGTGTGTATAGACAATTGTACGCAATGGGTGGATCGGGTGTGTATAGACAACTGTACGCAATGGGTGGATCAGGTGTGTATAGACAACTGTACGCAATGGGTGGATCAGGTGTGTATAGACAACTGTACGCAATGGGTGGATCGGGTGTGTATAGACAACTGTACGCAATGGGTGGATCAGGTGTGTATAGACAACTGTGCGCAATGGGTGGATCAGGTGGGTATAGACAACTGTACGCAATGGGTGGATCAGGTGTGTATAGACAACTGTGCGCAATGGGTGGATCAGGTGGGTATAGACAACTGTACGCAATGGGTGGATTAGGTGTGTATAGACAACTGTACGCAATGGGTGGATCAGGTGGGTATAGACAACTGTGCGCAATGGGTGGATCGGGTGTGTATAGACAACTGTACGCAATGGGTGGATCAGATGTGTATAGACAACTGTGCGCAATGGGTGGATCAGGTGGGTATAGACAACTGTGCGCAATGGGTGGATCAGGTGTGTATAGACAACTGTACGCAATGGGTGGATCAGGTGGGTGTAGACAACTGTGCGCAATGGGTGGATCAGGTGTGTATAGACAACTGTGCGCAATGGGTGGATCAGGTGTGTATAGACAACTGTGCGCAATGGGTGGATCAGGTGGGTATAGACAACTGTACGCAATGGGTGGATCAGGTGTGTATAGACAACTGTACGCAATGGGTGGATCAGGTGTGTATAGACAACTGTACGCAATGGGTGGATCAGATGTGTATAGACAACTGTGCGCAATGGGTGGATCAGGTGGGTATAGACAACTGTGCGCAATGGGTGGATCAGGTGTGTATAGACAACTGTGCGCAATGGGTGGATCAGGTGTGTATAGACAACTGTGCGCAATGGGTGGATCAGGTGGGTATAGACAACTGTACGCAATGGGTGGATCAGGTGTGTATAGACAACTGTACGCAATGGGTGGATCAGGTGGGTATAGACAACTGTGCGCAATGGGTGGAGCGGGTGTGTATAGACAACTGTACGCAATGGGTGGATCAGGTGTGTATACACAACTGTGCGCAATGGGTGGATCGGGTGTGTATAGACAACTGTACGCAATGGGTGGATCAGGTGTGTATAGACAACTGTACGCAATGGGTGGATCAGGTGTGTATAGACAACTGTACGCAATGGGTGGATCAGGTGTGTATAGACAACTGTGCGCAATGGGTGGATCAGGTGTGTATAGACAACTGTACGCAATGGGTGGATCAGGTGTGTATAGACAACTGTACGCAATGGGTGGATCAGGTGTGTATAGACAACTGTACGCAATGGGTGGATTAGATGTGTATAGACAACTGTACGCAATGGGTGGATCAGGTGTGTATAGACAACTGTGCGCAATGGGTGGATCAGGTGGGTATAGACAACTGTACGCAATGGGTGGATCAGGTGGGTATAGACAACTGTACGCAATGGGTGGATCAGGTGTGTATAGACAACTGTACGCAATGGGTGGATCAGGTGGGTATAGACAACTGTGCGCAATGGGTGGATCGGGTGTGTATAGACAACTGTGCGCAATGGGTGGATCAGGTGTGTATAGACAACTGTGCGCAATGGGTGGATCAGGTGTGTATAGACAACTGTGCGCAATGGGTGGATCAGGTGTGTATGGACAACTGTACGCAATGGGTGGATCAGGTGTGTTTAGGCAACTGTGTGCAATGGGTGGATCAGGTGTGTATAGACAACTGTTCGCAATGAGTGGCTTATGTTTAGTCCAGCTTATACAGTTGGGCGCAACGGGCGCTTAATTCAGTCCAACTTAGACAGGTGCATAACACGCACAAAACTCCTGTTTTGTGTTGATGGGTCGAAATATTAAGAATTACAAGAGACACACATCTAATGGCGCCTCGATCGCCCCGTTACGTACAGAATATCTAAGCATGTAACGAGATCACTCCATCCATTCATTCGATGCAGGGTTGAAGAGAATTTCCAGCAAGGTGGAGCGGTACAACCCTCTCTCAAACCAATGGGAGTCAAGACGTCCCTTGAGCACGGCGCGTTTCTTCGCCATGCTAGCCACCTCCGGGGGCCACCTGTACCTGTTCGGCGGCGGCACCCTCGACACGACCGGAAACATCGTGTGCGTGTGCAAGGTGGAGTGCTACTACCCGACCACGGACACGTGGTCTACACTCTGCCCCATGCTGGAGCCACGGGTCGAGTGCGGCTACACCGTGGTCGGCGACCGGATCTACGTCATCGGAGGTTACAGCTGGGACAAGAGCGAGCGCCTAGCGACCGCTGAATACTACGCCATCGACAAGGATAAGTGGTTCGCCGCCAAGGGCGTTGCGCATGCGTATACAGGCATTGCGGGGTGTACTCTGACCATCTACCATAAGCTCGGTGATGGCGATGACCTTGAGATGGCTGCCCAAGGTGACGATGTGGATGAAGATGATCAGGAGAAGGAGCGGGATGCCCAATGCACAGTCGCCATTGTGACAGAACAGGTGGGGAGGGAGCAGGTGGTAAAGGAGCAGGTGGTGAAGGAGCAGGCGGTGAAGGAGCAGGTGGTGAAGGAGGTTAACTTTACATATGACGATCCCGGACAATTAAGTCGCAAGCTCTCGCACGTAATCTCAGTCGCCAAGGAAGAACACCCAGGAGCGGCTGCAGAGGAAGAGGCGGACGTGGCGCCGTTAGGTAGCAACGAGAAAGAAGTCTGCCTCTCCAGTTCAACCACTCACCCCGTGCAATGCGTTGACTGATACTCAACGGCCAAATGCACCATAGGATCTCGCCACTTGTTACCTTCCGAAAATGACGTCGTTGTTTACGCCACTGTTTTTCATAACGTAACCAAGATGACGTCATTTTGGGAGCGCGTTATGATAAATAAAGATTGTTTCTTCGTTGGACATGACGTCGTAAATAACGATGTCATTTTCGGACAAGTGACAAAATCGGATGAAATGCATTATCGATATTAATTGTTTTATGAGCAGCCAGATAACGATCCACGTAGCAGAAATGATGTGGCATATCTACTTCTGGAATATACCAATCGCACTATTCGTGGTTGGCAGTCTGATGCGATATCATCTGTCGGTCTATAATTACTCCGACTATGTACAATTGTTTTCCCAACACCAGTGTCATTAATTGTAAAAAAAGGGTTGCCAATGTAAAAATAAAAGCCTCTGGTAATAACCATGCAGTAGAACATTTGACCACTAATTGCCACTAACTTTAGAAGATTTGTCGTTTTGATTTAAATATTATGATGCGGTCGAGATTGTTCGCTTCTGGTAATCAGAACAATTATTTCACCGCAAACCAAAGCGGGCCCCACTTCCCGTTTTGCGTCCGTGCGAGACCTTGACCAATAAGCGAGATTGAGGTCGTACCGTACTTGCGATCGAAGCGGCGATCAATCGTACTAGGGTGTAACTGACATGATGTACAGACAGGCTAGAGGCTTGATGTTTCAGGTGGGCAACGACACCCCATGCCCCACCCTCTCTATCGGACCCTATCCCGCCTATCACCGCCTTATCCTTAAAGTCAATGACGGGGGGAGGGGGGGGGGGGGGGCAAGGGGTGGGGTCGTGTTCCCACATCACAAAAGATAAATGTCTTTATTTCCAGACCAGGACGAATTAAATGGAGAATTTCCCCGCATACAATGGAAGCTGCGGATACATCATATCAATTGGTGACTTCCCAACTCACGGAAACTTAGTATTAAAATTCTCAGTTCACGATTGATTAAAATCATTGATCACGATGGTCGGCTAATATCCGACCATTCCCAGTTCACGGAGAAATTTGTCCTCATTCCGAGTTCACGGTAAAATGAAATAAAAGCCCGTTACCGAGAAACTGAAGTTCAATACTTGTGAAAAACAAATTCTGCAACAACATGCTTCCTTGCGCAGGCGCCGCAGATCGACTGACATAGGCCGGTGGGGGGGGGGGGGGGTCCTACATAGCGGTGCGCCCCCACCCCCCCACCACCCGGCCTGTGTCAGTCGATCTGCGGCGTCTGTGGCGTGCAATGGTTCTCACCATCACCCACTCCGTCTACTTAATTAACTGACCAGCCTCGTGTCTCAGAAGTACTACGCTACCATTTCCACTGTTATCAGTCTGGGCTGGTATGGTTGCCACCGTACACAAAACAGCTTTAAATATGGCAAACCTCCAAACCGACAGTCATGCTTGGACCATAGTTCTCTTTTACCTGTCTACTACTTTTACGATGGAAACCATCAGTTTACAGTTACAAGACAGGTGGCGCTACAACTGAGAGTGAGACCTTCTGTTCGCGCCATCTGGCGGCTGAACAGTGCACTACGATCGTCAACATCCGGTATAGCAGGTTCCACGTCAGTCGACGTGGAGGCGTGACTCATACGCTAAAAATAAACGTTGTGTTGGGGAAACCTCTTGTTGGGGGCTGATCAAGACGAAGCTTGTCCGGTTTGGCAGTCGAATCAAGCAAACAATCTACGCAATCAGCTTCTACTTGTCGTGGACTGCTTTTCCTTGCCACTGTCGATATGCACACGTCAAAACTCCGAAATATGCAAATTGATTTGAACTTGAACAAGGTGAACTGAATTGAAGTTTATCTGTGACATATTTATCGGCAAATCCGCTTTTCCGATCGGACCGATATGTCCATCACAAACCGGACCACTGTTTGGTAGAACAACAATTAAAGTCACGTCCCCAGAAGTGAGCTGTGACTCAGGCCAGGGCCAGGCCAGGGGCACACACACAACATATACACGTCATAGCTTCCAGCGTGGAGGTTTCTACCCTGGAAGTATAGATCAGTCTGTCAGCATCAATACCGCCAGGTTGGCCTACATCAATACCTCCACATCATCTGGCCAAAATGTCAACTGATACCCAACTGATGGTGGGTGGGACTCAGGTTTTGGATTTGCTTTTTGATAAGCAAGGTGTTTTATCCAGTGAAGCAGCTACTATCACAATCACTGATACTCCAACAGGGACCATGCCAGCTTTCTCTGACTTGGTAAGTTATAAGATTAGATTAAGCTTGCCAAGGATGACATTTGCATGCTTGACTGGTACAGTGGTAGATAGATATTATTTAGATCTATGGCACTCTGTAAGAAATTGTTTAATCATATGAAATTTCCTGAAATTAACTATAAATATAGTAAATATATAACTTATATCTAGGTTACTGGTAAATAATCAATAACTATAATTCATAGTTTGCTTGTATATATATTTGTTCATTATATATTGAATGATAAAGAATTAAGCTCATTCTATTGAATGCATAAGAACTTACCATCATTCAATATTTTCTTCCAGAGTGATTTAGATACGGATGAACTGCTACAGTTCCTACAGCAACCGATGATTAACAATATGTCAGATACTTCTATGAAGGACAACTTTAGAGGATTCAATGTCACATTGCCAGGTGAACAGCCAAAGGATCATGAAATTGACCACCAGTACTGCCGCTCCCCACACCCAAGTCAGTCCTCCTTTCAAAGTGACAGCGGAGCCTGTTCAGACTTTTCATGTCATTCTCCCCTCAGTGAGGCGCGAGTTGCCCCAGACAATATATTCAGTGGTAATTCTTCACCATCATACAGTGATAAGCCAGACCAAAGCCCTGGTAGTGCTGTGAGCTATGAACAACAGAACAGTTACACAGGCAGTCCACTTGGCGGAGCTGTGGAGAATCTCAACATGATGGACTTCAACATGGACACGCTGGATCCCTCGTCACTACTGGAGGATGATGACTTCTTCAGCAGCCTCACAGCATCAGATCCTTTGTCTTTTAACTTGGGTATGTATTGTAGATAGAAATTAATGCTGTAACAATTGTTGCTAAAGATAAATGTCATTATAAACACAGGAAGCTGCACCACAAACTTTGGCCTCAAAACCGGGTTGGCAGGCACCAAGAACCATTTCCGGAAAACTATATATTATAAGCCACACTCAGACTTTGGCCTCTCGACCCCCCCTGCGTATCCCTGCCTAATCCTGTCCCGCCAACGACACCAATTAATTGTATATACAAGCAGTAGCGACTGCTAACAACATTCACCTCTCCCTCTCTGTTCGCACCTCTTATCAAGTGTCACACCAGTGGCTGGCCCTCCTGGCCCCTACCAAGCCAATTAATTGCTTATACAAGCAGTTGCGACTACTAACGACATTCACCTCTCCCTCTCCGATCGCAACTCTGATCAAGTGTCACACCAGTGCCTGGCTCTTAACTTATTGCATTTGGTGTGAGGCGGCAGCCATATCAATGTACATCACCTAAAGCCTGGCCTCTGATCATTGGTGTAGAATAGGTGTGGGCGGAGTCGCGTGGCAGTAGTAATAAACAACACAACCTTAAGTAACTCATTGTTGGTCTTGATTGCCACAGTAACACAATGCCTGGGAAAAGAGCATCTTATGATGCAGCTTGCAAGTTGAATTATCTCCCGACTTATATGACGTTATGATGCAATAAGTTATTACTGCAACACCAGTAATTTTCATTTTACCCCTCCCCCCCGTGCTTGTCTCGCCACACTCACTTGAAATTGGCAAAAGGCCCTATTTAAAGCAGCACCCTGACTTGCGACTCAAACCCGGAAAGTGGAACCTACAACTTCCTAATATAAGCCGCAGCTTCAAATAGCAGTTTACGGTACATGTGTGTATGTACAGAGCAAAGACCCACCAGTACAACTTGTGAAGTTTTATTCAAAGAAGCTTTTTGTGTGTATAAGTCACACTTTTTTTCCGAGCGGCTGAGGGATGTGACGTATATGAACCAAGTCCAAACTTGTCTTTTTGGACCCCCTCCTTCCAGGCTACCCCTCCCCTACCTACTTTACCGGTTGAAACCCAGTTACTCTGGTGCAAATTTTAGAACTAAGTTTACTGTCGCATCGTGTGAACCTGGTATCAAGTTTCTGTCTGGCCCACTTAGTCAAAGACAGCAGCTGTATCAAGTTACTCCATCGACTGCCACTTTCTGAAGTCCTGCCCCTCCACTCTATGGGTCAAGTCCAAATTGGGCATCCTGCCAATGATGATGATAAACCCCTGACTCCACCCCTCCTTACAAATGCACGGTTACACTGACTAAGCAATGCATCAACAACCTGTATAAACAATGCCTCATCAGCCAGGTGTTAAGCCAGTGTCACTAAAACTGTGTTCTGTGTGTACCCATCACAGTAACACTCATCCATCAACTCTTACTGCCTTTGACAACAAACATAAGCGGGAAGCAACTTGCTACCCTAAAACAAGGTAATTGGTAATTACTGGCAATTAATAGTTAACAATGGTTGGCGCACATGGTAGTATAAATAGAGAAACTGGGTTTAGAAATGCCTGGACCACTGTATTTTTAGAAATGGTGTCCTTGCATTTGTTTCTGACAATGTCACAATCAGTTGTTTGCATGATACACTAGATCACTATGTTCAATAGGTTTAGCAGGTGTTTTCCTTCTCACATGGCTTTCAGTGGTAGACTGAGAGACTGATATCTCATGGGAATCTACACCCCATCCACACCTGTTAGCTCTCAGGGGAGCTAGTTGTTCAGTGTTAGTCCTGTGCCACAGCACGGGGCTGTCATTTCATATACAGTGAGAGTGATTATTGAGGGATACCTTAACTGAAATTATTGGCTCTTCGGATATATATATTGACAGACATACAAAAGAATGGATAAAACACATACATCGCCATTCGAAAGCAATGCCACAATAACTCCATCTACCACAGAACAGGCCTTTCAGGAATTATGTAACTTTCTGTATAGCAAAGGTATGTATATATAATATATCAAGCATGTAATAAAAAAAGTGCTCCTGTAGGTAACAGAATCAATGTCTTTGTTGGCACTGATTCTTTCAACTACCTTAGTTATTTATGTTCTCCTGTTAGTGACTTCTGCTGACTCATGACACTTGACTTGTTCTTATTGGTGACTATCTGTATGTTCATGACACTTACATTTGGCATATTAATGTTAGATGCCAGATTCATTTTTTCATATAGTTTGTCATGAAATAATTGCACTACATGTCAGAGACCAAAGTGCAACCATTTGGTGATTTTTCATCTCCATCATTATAAACGTTATATAGATTTTAATTGCTGTGTCCTGTCATACATGCGAACAGTTGCATTCTCTTCGCGGCAGATATGGATGAGGGCGTCTCTTTCGGCGCGACAGACGACGGTAAGTCGTTCTCCGCTGATCCCTCCGCCAGCCTGTCCACATTGTCAGGCTCCCATGTGTCGGACTCGCTACCATTCCACATGCGAGACATCGATTCCAAGGTCACAGCGCAGTCCACCAAGGTCAGTACATGTACTTATATTTCGAAATGTAATGAATCTTTCTGTGCACCAGTACTTAACTTCATCATATTTTTTCATTACTCTGAAAGTGTCTATACAGTTTTGATTAATTGCATATATGTGAAGGAAAGATATCTAAGCTGTCATGCATAATGCAATATGGATGAATGATTCATATTTACATGTGAACATTTGGAAGATGGAGAGTTTGATGCATCCGTGCTTGAACTTCAGTATGCGGAGTTGCGACTCTCCGATGAGGAAAAAACGCTGTTGAACAGAGAGGGCATCGTCCTGCCAACCAACATGCCTCTCACAAAGGAAGAAGAGAGGGCGCTGAAGTCAATTCGCCGTAAAATACGGAATAAGGTACTGTAATCCCTTAAGAGCATCCCATGGCAAGGCTGTAATCCCATGAGAGCATCCCCTGACAAGGCTGTAATCCCATGAGAGCATCCCCTGACAAGGCTGTAATCCCATGAGAGCATCCCCTGACAAGGCTGTAATCCCATGAGAGCATCCCCTGACAAGGCTGTAATCCCATGAGAGCATCCCCTGACAAGGCTGTAATCCCATGAGAGCATCCCCTGACAAGGCTGTAATCCCATGAGAGCATCCCCTGCAAGGCTGTAATCCCATGAGAGCATCCCCTGACAAGGCTGTAATCCCATGAGAGCATCCCCTGACAAGGCTGTAATCCCATGGGAGCATCCTCTGGCAAGGCTGTAATCCCATGAGAGCATCCCCTGACAAGGCTGTAATCCCATGAGAGAATCCCCTGACAAGGCTGTAATCCCATGAGAGCATCCCCTGACAAGGCTGTAATCCCATGAGAGCATCCCCTGCAAGGCTGTAATCCCATGAGAGCATCCCCTGACAAGGCTGTAATCCCATGAGAGCATCCCCTGACAAGGCTGTAATCCCATGGGAGCATCCTCTGGCAAGGCTGTAATCCCATGGGAGCATCCTCTGGCAAGGCTGTAATCCCATGAGAGCATCCCCTGGCTAGGCTATAATCCCATGAGAGCATCCCTTGGCAAGGCTGTAATCCCATGAGAGAATCCCCTGACAAGGCTGTAATCCCATGGGAGCATCCTCTGGCAAGGCTGTAATCCCATGAGAGCATCCCCTGGCTAGGCTGTAATCCCATGAGAGCATCCCCTGGCTAGGCTGTAATCCCATGAGAGCATCCCTTGGCAAGGCTGTAATCCCATGAGAGCATCCCTTGGCAAGGCTGTAATCCCATGAGAGCATCCCCTGGCTAGGCTGTAATCTGCATCTCTCCACCAAATATACCTATGTCCAGTATTGTTGAAGTCTGCTTGAAAACAGCAACTATTGCAGACTATATGTCAGTTCGCCCTTTAGAACACTTGAGTCTCATTGCACCATGTAGACTCAGGGTGAACAACCCTACCTCTGTAGTTTCGTTCTACCTGTTTCATTGTATCGCGAGTGTTTTCTTTTTGCTTAATTTAGTGCACAAAGACAATCCTGGAGATTTTGTCCTTGACCCGGTTGTGAAGAAAGGGGACAATGTGTCCCAGACTTTTCTGTTACTGTTATTATGGGACGGTTATTTGTAGATATCAGCCAAGGAGAGTCGTAAGAAGAAGATGGATTACGTGGATGGCCTGGAGAAGAGGGTCAAGGCGTGTACCGTACAAAACCTGCAGCTCCAGAAGAAGGTTCAGAGCTTGGAAAAGCAAAATGTGTAAGTCTTGTTGTATTTTTAATTATTTTCTTAATCTGGGCATCGATTATGACCATTAATATAGGTTAATGGCAATTACGTGATTTAATATATGCATGAATTTAGCGGTTAGCTACATCAGTCAATCAATATCTCATGTTATATGTTATAAGATGTGATCGAAGTCACCCTTGGGATCTTCTAAGCACCTTACATTGTTGCCAGTAGCGGCGGGGAGGAGTAAGCTGTGTGAAGTTGACCGAACACCCCTTTACCAGAATGAATTTTGTATGACGATGTATGCAGTCACATATAATTAACGCCTTCGTTGGATTCATTTGCAGGACTTTGATATCACAGTTGAGGAAGCTGCAGAGCATGATTGCTAATACAACCAACAAGACGGCTCAGACCGGAACGTGTGTTATGGTACGGGTCTCGACTCACCCAGTACACGGTAGATTAACACTGGTATCTATAGGCTGCTCCCTCTGGTTATGCCGTAATATCCTTCGGTCTGTCTCCGAACACACGAACGCGATATATACCCTTTTGCACGCGTTTGTCGGCCTGTCTGAGTCTGAGAGAAGGGTCCCTCCTTTATCCAGTGTGTAGCCATTGGCGATAGATATCGGCTAGGTCAGCTCGCTGGGGGAGGTGAGGGGGGGGGGGGTACCCATAGGGTCAAACCTCTTTTTTGATTCCTTGACCCTTCCCGTTCTCGAACGTTACAGACTTTAGCGTCCTGCCAATGTCAGCATCATCATCATCATTTGTAAACATCGCCGCTCGGTTTCTTGAGTTTGTATTGACGTTTTTGTATCCGTAAACTATTTTCACTTATTTTCAAGAATGTTTGTCTGATGAATCCTGTGTGACCAGCTTTAAAACGTCGCCGTTGTCGTTGCAGGTTCTGTTGCTGTCCTTTGCGCTGCTCGTTGTGCCGAACATCAACCCATTCCTGAGAGGCGGATCCAGACAGGACTTGCCAGCCGCGCCACCTGGTGGCATCAGCCCCGGTATGACTGCAATGATGTACCGCCATCTAATCCTTTCTCGCCTCGTCCTTCTTCGCCTCGTCCTCCTTGGGCCACAAGGCTACTTTAACGCATATCCTACATTCATTAGTCAGTTGAATAAGTGAAGAAAATCTCTGCTATTCAATATTTAAACTCTTTTGACGCATAGTGTTGATTACTGAGTTAACGGGCCTTCCTGGTATAGTGGCCTGCGCACTATACCGCATATCAATAGGTCATGGGTTCGAATCCGGACAACTAATCTAGGGCATCTCTCATTCCTTCATCGTGGCGGGAAGCTTCTTGGTCCGGTTAAGCCATTGTGTGCACAAACGCGGCGTTAAACACCAATTTACTTAATTACTAATTGAATGAATCAGTGCGGAAAGACTCGACTATTCATATTATGTGTTTTATAAATGATTTACTGATGGCTTGTTGACAGGCCGCTCGAGGGCGCTGCTGCAGGAATCAGCAGCGACTACCATGGAGACTGACTTCCCATCCGTGCCAGAGGAGAGAGCTGGTGTTCCAGATCACCTGGAGCCGGAGTCCCCGCAGAGCCTTGGAGTCATGAAGCAGCGCATTGACGTCGACGGGGCGCAAAACATTGCTGAGGGGCAAACCAAGCTACTGAAAGAGGAATACGAGCTCTCGCCTGCGACCAACACATCCGAGACGACGGAGGACGCGGCCGGTGGCGCCCCCAAGCGGCAACAACAAGAGCTGCAGCAGGGGCCTTCAGGACCGGAAGTTGTCAAATCAGATGTATCGGTAGAATTGCAACACGTGATCGATGACGTCATCATGACAGAGGACGAAGCGCCTCGCTTGAATCCAACCAAAGCCGAACGGGATTTGTGAGGTCGAAGACAACAAATTTGTGTGACGATGTCAATGCTGAGTGTTAACGAACGTGCGACCAGCTGACAATTTCATCATTCATCGGAAATAATATCAACGTGTTTCAGAAATATTCCAGATATGTCCGGATTATGCATGTTTTATCATAGTGTTCACCTCACCGTATATTGTTGTTGCACCATTTGTTTTAAATAGATGCATATATTTACCTGTAGCAATGACCACGTTCATGCACGGTGGACTGGAGTTGTACGCAATCTTGCGTACAGTTTGTGTGTACAGACCCGTTGTGAACAGAGATATGTTTTCATCTATGCTGTTGAAGTCCCGCGTTGGTATAATCCGTATATAGTTTACGTACACCAATGATGTTATGTACAAGTGCCCTCGAGCTCTGTAGAATTATTCACTAACGCGACGACCTGCAACTAACTGTTACTCTATTGCTCTCTTGTGGAAGGCATTTCATTAAATTTTAACTTGCTTCGTTCTTCGAAATGAAGAGCCGATATGTTTGTCGCCAGCATTGTTGTCCAGAATGTGCGATGGTGCATTTTATCTTAGGACTTTTTTAGCAAGAGCTAACAAGAACGTCAAATATAAAATTGCTCTTATGGTGAAAACACCGTGAAGAAGTGTCATGTCTGTTATAAATGTAACTCTGGCACATTTACGCATCTGACTTCTTGCTTCGTGACATTAAACATTTTTGTAATGAAAATTTGTTATGTTTACGTTTATTGACATGATAAAATCCTAGTTATGCATTACACAACTCTGGGAACTGTATCGCATACCAGTCCACCCTCAGTACATCAATAGGCTGTGCGCAGTGCTCGAGGGGCTGGCTAACGAAATGACTGCAGCACAGTTGCAGGGGGATCAGGTGCTTATTTTAATGTATAGAAATATTATACATTAACTTCAGGTGTCTTACCGGTTTAATGTATGAATTCAGAATTTCGCTATTATGGTTCGGTTAACACAAACACCTATTTTACAACCGTGTTATATAATGACCTACTCGTAATATTGAAGTAGTATATAACAAATTAAGCCGGCTGGGTATCCGAAAGTGGACCACCTTCTAATCCCATAATTATCCTGTTTACATTGAATAACTAGGGATGGTCCAGTGCCACCTGTATTGTTGGGATTGGGTGGGGGAGGTGATGGGATGGGGCTGGATGCTTGTGTTATTGTTCTCTGCATAGATTGATTGGAAGATATGTTGTTATAAAACGAACTGGACTGAGTTTAGTAGTGGGGCGCGGCAACGTATGGTACGGATATCCCCGCGAGTACTTTACTATAACAGTGTGGCTTCCTTTTTACCTGCCATGTAACAGAGGCCATAGGTTCTATTTTTCCACCACACCTTCTTCTAAAGAAGATAATAATTGCAACGGATTTGTATCCAAAAATATTAATGTGTTTTTTATATTAAACTGATTATCTAATATATCTAATATAATAACTTTTATACTAGTATTTTGATTAGTCTTAGTAACTCATTACGATCGAGGATTGTTCTTAGGAAAGTGACTACCGTGGGCTGTAACCCTCAGCAAATGCCCTCAAAATTTTCCCGTCGGCAATTGAATGCAGCCCTATGATGAGAAATCCGCCGCTCTCCCCACCAAGCTGCCAAGTGTTCATATTTGTGGCCCCGCTCATCCAATGTTTACTGTTTGTTGAAATAGCCACTTAAAGGTCTAGGCCAGCGTTCATTTATTAATAACATACAAAGTAATCACGATTGTATTCATGATTACTTTCAATGTAATCGTAATCGATTACTTTCATATTTCCTGTAATCGTAATCATGAAATTTCCAAGTAATCGTAATCGATTACATTTGCAATGTAATCGCCCCATGACTGGCTTTGGTTCGACATGGAATTAAGTAACTGCTCAACTGCTGCTTTTGCTCAAAATAAGTCTTCGTCTAAAATCGCACGACACAAGACTATCTGTTGGTCGGTGAAACCGGAAGTAAGGCTGTGGCTATCTCGTTACACTGCCAATAATGGGGGAGGTTTGCTTATTGTCAAATCATTGCCGAATTCCGTATACCAGATAGTACAGAGCTGCCCTCTACTGACCGAGCCATTCAAAATCCCCCATGCATGGCGGGCAGGCTTTTTTTGTAGTTTGTAGAGAAGGAAATTCCGATTGTCTGCCATTGGTGCCAACGACCGATTTGTGTTGTTGATTTCATGGCCGCTCTAATAAAGACGATGCCTCGATGGTCCCCACACACTGCCATATGCATGTATGAATAAATAGAAATACTAAGTTACATTAATCATGCATAAAGTAAACATAATGCCAAGACGTTACATCACTTGCATTTATTGCTTCTTGAAAAGGTAATGCGTCACGGAAAACCGGACATAACATTCAATTCTCGAAGATATGGACAAGCTCTAAGTTCCGCAAAAGACATTAAATTGCGGGAGAATTGGGTACATTGTTTTGTTAATAAGATAAGTACACCCTGGGAGGCCAAAGTGTGTTGCCTGCCGGCCGTTCGTTTAATATGTGAGGGACTGACCATGGGCCGTCAGGTAAGAATTGGGTACATTGTTATGTTGATAAGATAATTACACCCTGGGAGGCCAAAGTGTGTTGCCTGCCGGCCGTTCGTTTAATATGTGAGGGACTGACCATGGGCCGTCAGGTAGTCTCCCACAGCGGCCGCGATGGCATCCACGTAGTCGGCACGTGTCGGCGACTTGCGGAACACCTTGGGGGACTCGATCTGAATGGCGTCCGTCGGGCCCCCGTCACGTGACCCGAATCTCTTAGTGATGTAGCCGCCGGAGTAGTAGCTCTCGCCGTCCGGCCCAGGGTTGGTGGGGGAGGGCACCGACTCGAACCCCTCCGCCTCCAGGAGCGCCCCGAAGCTAGCGTTACCGCGCAGCAGCTGGGTGAAGGTCATGCTGGACGAGGCGGCCAGGTTTCTGATTGACGAGTCGCTCTCGTCAAAGTTTCCGGAGTCGAGCTTGGAGCCGTACACGAGGTAGCCCAGCTCGGCCCAGTCGTTTGGATGTCCGTGACCGTGGATGTCCAAGTAGAGGGCGAATCCTCCTGTCTGGTTGCCAGCGTCCTCCAGGGCGTCCATGTAGGCGTCCCAGGCGTCGACGGCATCCGGGATGCCCATGGCGGCCTCCTCGACCTCGCGGTTGGCATCCAGCTTGGAGCGGTGCAGGAGGTTGGTGACGAGGCCGGGGCAGACGCCATACAGACCGCACATGGCTGTGCGCAGCCCCACGGCAAGCGTCTTGGTGTAGGCGTCGTTCACAGTCGCAGCGCCACAGCTGATATCGGGGAAAAAATAAGACACCATTGGAGTGTGTGTATTTGTTTTGCAGCGCCATGCATACACGCCTACCCCCCCCCCCCCCTTGAATTTTTACTTTTGATAACCAGAATTAAGGTTATACAGCGATTCGCTCTCTCTCACTTTAAATACGCGGTAGCTGTTACATTGCAATACACTTAAATGATGAGGTATGAAAAAGCAAGGAGGTCCGTTTTTGCTGTGCACCCACTCTGTTGTGTTCTGCTTGGCAAGGACTGTAAAGGTTTCTTTGAGAGGTTTAGTTGGGGACGTTATGCCCGGAGAAGTATAATGTCGCTTGCAGCTTGTTGCCAGTTCACGTACACAGTACACAGGGGGAGGTGGGGGTGGGGAGGTACCTTTTCCGATCTTTGCGATTGGCATCCAGGAGTTTTTGAAGATTCGCGATCAGCTGTTGGCTGAACAACTCCGTGTTCGACGCGAAGACCCTTTGCCTATTTAACGCAAATTCCTCTATATTCGCGATATGACCCGTTTTTTTTTACGCGCCCAGCTTTATAATATCCTAATCTCGGAGATTCGATTAATGCTCTCCCTAATTCCTGGGGATTCGGGTTCCCCCCCCCCCCCCAGGTGAGCCGTCTTGCGCTTTGCCACTGGCCAGATGACTGTCTCCGCACATAGCCTCAGACCCGTTATAACGGAATGAATGCTGGCCCGGGATGATGTTCCCTATCAGTATTGGACCTGGCTCGATTACTCTCGCAAACAAGTGTCCCTTGCAATCTCTCGCGAACAAGTGTCCCTTGCAATCTCTTGCAAACAATTGTCCCTTGCAATCTCTTTTGCAAACAAGTGTCCCTTGCATTCTCTCGCAAACAAGTGTCCCTTGCAATCTTTTGCAAACAAGTGTCCCTTGCAATCTCTTGCAAACAAGTGTCCCTTGCAATCTCTTGCACACAAGTGTCCCTTGCAATATCTCCTTCCCACTTTCCTTGATTTAAAAACCATGATGTCCATTTTGTGTCACAAGCAAACTTATTCGGATTTCGGCGTGGCCCTACGCGTAATTGCTTGCTTGCACCGGAGAGACGTTAGCGGCTTTACATCTGAAGCCTCAGCATATTGTCCTGGCTGACTGTTTCGTTGGTCTTTACCAGACTGGAACAGGTCGTGATGTAACAAATATTAACTGCACCCATCCCGGGTGAACGTCTTCAAGACACAGTTGCAGGGTTGACCACCCACGTGCAGGGTCTATTGGACCGGCTGCTCCTCTCAACGTACACCGGCCTTTGTGACGGGAAATAAAATCTTATTGGTTGAGGTAATTTTTATAAAAACGAAGTCTAAACTTGGTCAAGTACTCTTTGATAAAAACATCCACCACATATCAACCTAAAGAGAGAGGCTTCCCTGACTATTGTTACCCATTTCCATGCGAAAAGTGCAATGAAGACACACTTAAGATATTTCCATGCAACTCGTTTCAATGCGACTAACAACGTCAGATATATTCGGGTCAATGGCCGGAGTTGACTGTATAAAAATACTTAGACAGGGGCGGATCCAGGAACTTGAAAGGGTGGGGTATATCAATGAAACTAATTACCGGGAGGGGGGGGGGGGGGCGGCGGCTCTGAACACAATTGGGACCGGGGGGTCCACCAATTGTTTGACGACCGGGGGGGGGGGGGGGGGCGGTCCACTGGACACTGAAAAGTTTGCATTTTTCCTCAAAAGAAAAGGGAAAGGGGGACCCCTTGGACGCCCCTGGATCCGCCCTTGCTTAGATATTTAAATATATTTAGCACTTTCCAAAGCTCGCAGCTACAAATTATTGTATATATTGTACATGACGTGATAAATCGTGCCATACAATCAAAGAAAACATCCGCGTATATATCCACGTAACACATCAATAGAGTAACATCGCTAAGCAAAGAATTGCTTGTTCAGTTTTTGTTTGGCAACTTTCTTTGTGAACGATGATTTCGGGCTGACGACCAAGGGACGTACGAAAAGGCGGAAACGCTGATGATTTATCCATTTCCATTAGAGCCCCCCACTCCCATTGGACGCTTAATTGTGGTAGAACGTGGTTAGCTGATCATTTGAAAGTTTAAGCAAAACTCCAATCCAACTGATCAGACAACAATCAGCAACTTGTAATTTGACCAATGCCGCAGTTCAACAGGACATTCCTGGATATATATATGATATATAGTATACCATCTCTTTCCCACCAGTCAACTTTACGCACATTTTTGAAACATGAAAATTAGGGCTTTGCTTGTCTGCACTGGACGTCACAACTACCGTATGAAATAGATATTACAATTAGTCTTAGTAATAATTAAGTCATTACAATCGAGGATTTATCATTAAAAGTGTCATTATTTTTCAGTTTAAATAAGGGTCACTCGTCTCCGTAAATGCGGAAAAAACCCTTGCCCCCAGTGGAAAAGGAACGCACAACCTACTAATGCTGTGGTCTCAAATGGCATTCGAGGGTTGTTTATGTTTATGTACGATGCCAGTAGCGCAGTAAATGCTAAACAGTGGTGTATTTGAGCTCAAACTGCGAATATATCATCGATTAGATTCATTTTAAATTTTCGCGTAAGAAGGATAATTCTGTCGGTTAAATTAGAAGTGGGGCAGAGGGACTATAGCTAGCGTAAGCGGAACTCCCCCTGCCGGGAGATCCCTCTACGAGCAGGCCAGTCAGCCGCCTTAGAATTAGTCAGGGACAGGTGGTTTCCCTTACGAAAAAATACCATGATATATCATGGTATATCATGATATATCATAGTTTACCATGGTAATTTCATGATAATCAAACGATATACTATGGTATTATGTTGGAAGGGCGTGATATACCATAGCATCTTATGATATACCACGGTATACCATGGTATATTATGATATATCATGGAATACCAAAATATATTATAGTTTACCATAGTAATATTCTGATGAAGTAAAGATATACCATGGTATGATCTTGGAAGGGCGTGATATACTACAGCATATTATGATATACCAGGTTACACTGTGGTACATCATGATATATCATGATATATCATAGTTTACCATGGTATTCTTAATGGGTTAGAGCGCTCGCATTGAGTGTTCTGGTCACCTGAGAGCTTATAACGGCACGCGGATCGAAGGTTCGAGTCCCGCTGTGGCCATGTTTGTGGTCGCAGGATAAAGATCCCATGTGCGTTTACGCAAAGAGTATGAGGGTACCCCCCGGTGACTTGGCTCCACTCTCATTGATGCGATATGACCAAAAGTGGTTAAAGCGTCTTGAATATACAACCAAGCCTGGTATTTTCATGATTTCATGATGGTAGACGGACATTATCATAATATACAATGGTGTAATTTGGCATAACCACACTATATCAAAGTAGATTTGGAGTGTATACAGCGATATCCCATAGTTGACCACGATAATAGCCGGGCTGTAAGTTAAGGAGCAAATAAAATGATAGGAGTCCCCTAATAGGGCAAAAGGCAGGTACATCAGCCACAACTTGCAGTAATTACTAAAGCGGCTAAAAGGAATGCTTCGTACCAAGTGAAGCACAGCCGCACTGACAAGAGCGGTTTGTGGAATCGTGGTACTACAGTGTAATCTGCTCCGTATTGTTCAATTTCAGTGGTTCACGAGTCATAAACGGAAGTTTCAGATGTACATTTGTATATGACGGTTCCTACTGCTAGAGAGTATTGCTCATAAACGGCAAATGGACATTAGTTTATGTATTTGGCCGATCTACCAAACAACACATATCAAACGATATTTGAATCATCTCAATACTTTTTTTATTTTGTTGGACATCAGAACAAGACACAAACGTTACATTACGCAATAATACTTGATTGCAGGCCATTAATTCAATATGGCATCAGTTGCAGGAACGACACAATTTAGAACACACGTTGCAATACCATAAATTGGTCTTGTACAAAAAGATTATGTTAATAATCATTCAAATATGACATAATGCTTGAGCAAAACCAGACGTTTTAGATTGTATGCATCTAATCGAGCTCCAATACTGGCAGAGTCATAACAAACGTAGGCCTATCATAACCCTTATGAAACAACACCATGGTATACCATGGTATATCATACCCTATCTAGCTGTGATCTCCCCAGCGTTAGAAAAACGTTATTCTAACGCTGGATCACAGTTAACCCTATCATGGTATATCATGGTAAATCATATCATACCATGGAGGTAGATCGATGCATGCATACCATATATCACCTCCTACCATGGTATTTCATGTTAAACAATGCTATATTATGCCCTACCACGAGGTACCAATGATAAACCATATCCTGCCATGGTAGATCATGGTAAACCATATATACCCTACCATATGTATGTATCATATATTACCATGAAATATTATGGTAAGTCATTGTACCACCAGAATTATACCATGGTATCAGCAGAGTATTCCTTATACAATAATATGCATGATATAACTACACATTATTATATATCCCGCACAGAAAACAAGTGATTTCTCAGTCGAGACCTAACTGATCGAGATTCAACTAAAAACTAACTATGCAGCGAGTTCTCAACTGTTGAATCAGACGCACAATTAAAAAACTAATTGAAAACTAACTAGGCTTATGCAGTTGAGCACAGGTTGAATAGTGGAGCTTAGAAACTTTAATTATTTTTTTGGTCCCGCTACATTCAAAAGTCAACCGTTGAGCGCGCTCAGAATTAATAAAATTATCATGATACATCATGATAAAAACTGTCATTCTATTATTCTAAATTAGGGGAATCAATCAATACGGGAATACGACTACGAAAATATGTAGCTACACTGGCTTATCTGCTATGCAATATCCCCTGGGAGGGGGGGGGAGGTGCTTATTGGCGGGTTTTGAGGGGGGGTTTCGCAGTAAAGCCCCCCCCACCCCCTTTTGCACCCCCAAATTCGGTCGCGGGACTGTGCGTTCATAGGCCGAGTTTGTCGGGGAAAGTAATAAACGGCTTAATAAACCGAGCGGGTCCAAGGTAAAATAAATTTCCCTTCTGAGCGGATATTTTCGCGTTCAAACGTTCGAGCCGATTTTCACGGTGAAATGCCCCCTACGAGAGTATTTTGGCGGTGAAGTAGGGGTGGCTTTACCGCGCTCGGCACCCCCCCCCCTCTCAATCGCAACAATCTACTACAAGTCCCCCCCCCCCCGCCCTAAAACACCAGTGAGATTTGCAGCCTGCCACAGCCCGCGAAGTGAGCAGGTGAGTAGTGCGCCACCAGGCGGCAGCTGCCGCCGAGCGGAGATATAGTAAGGCGCATGCGCGAAGTTTGAAAAATGTTGTGGAAAGACGAAGAGTCGTTCGGCATGTGTATGCGATTAGCTTATATTCACAAATATTTGCTTATGTATATGAATGAAAGGTATGTATTTATCAATACTATACTGTATAGAACCTGAAGACACCCAGGTTCGAGGGTGACACCATAACATAAGGCGAACAGAAGCCTTTATAAATTGCAACTTGTTGATAATGATAGTCCACTCATCCCACAGGCACAGTAAATCAGTGGAGGGGGGAGGCCGGAGGGGGGGGGGGGGGGGTAGGGGGCCCCACAACGCATACTAAACACACAAGGTGTCCAACTCCCGCTGGAACTGAGCGACAGGCACCCGCTTCAAACCCCAATATCGCACCTTTAGCGCGCTTGACGGGCCCCGTAAATGCCTGTCCGATTTCTAAGTAATGTAATGTAATGTAAAAGTCCGATTTCTAAGTAATTTATTTATTTAATCAAAAAGTAAATGAGACCTGTACTGCCGTGTAGCCGCGACAAATAAGGAATTATGCAACTACAACAACCAACTCCGGAACAGATTGAGCAAAAATGGCTGACATCGCGAGAATTCGCCTGCGAGATCTCAGGCACAGTGCGCGATATGACGATTGGTCAGCTTTCACATGACGCTTATGTGGGGAGGTACTCCTAAAATATGTCATTTTGATTAATCATGCCATAGGGAGATGCTATGCAAATGTTCGTCCCGATTCAACAAATTTTGAAGTTGCATCCCCTGTGTCACGTGACACATTTTTTGACTGCCAACCAATCAGATTCATCTCGCTGACTGATGTCAGCCGTTTTTGCTCAATCTGTTCCGGAGTTGGTTGTTGTCGTTGCATAATTCTTTATTTGTCGCGACTACACGGCAGTACAGGTCTCGTTTACGTACTGCTGAAATAAATAAATTACTTAGATATCAGACTTAGGCATTTATGGGGCCCGTCAAGCGCGGTAAAGGTGCGATATTGGGATTTGAAGCGGGTGCCTGTCGCTCAGTTCCAGCGGGAGTTGGACACCTTGTGTGTTTAGTATGCGTTGTGGGGCCCCCTACCCCCCCCCCCCCCCGGCCTCTCCCCCCTCCACGGATTTACTGTGCCTGTGACTCATCCCCCCACGCCTGTGCAACCACTGGCACAGCAGGAACCATCTACACTACAGTACAGGAACCCCAAACGCCGGAGGAAGTAGGGGGTCGACTAGCCCCAACCTTGTGGCGTTGTTGCCGAGAACAACGCCGTTGTTGCCGAGAACAACGCCACAAGTCCTACCGTTTACTTTTGCGTTGGAACAAAATAAAAAGTTGGGGAGAGTTTCAGTTTTAGTGGCAAAGTTGGGGAAAAGACTTTACAAACGTACAATGACAGTTCGGTCTAAATCGCACTGCATATATATATTACGGGCATTTTGGGCACTGAGCTGACTGAGAGCGCATTCAAAAAGTCGCCATTGCAGTTGGAAGTCTGCGAAATTTTCCGGAGATGGCCGAAGTTTCATATGCTGAATACCGAAAAATAATTTGTTACCGACTTTTTTTGGAGCCGAGAAAACGCCGATACTTTAGTGCGAGTATGGTGGGGTAGCTTGTGGTCCTTTAAGGCTATACGAATCCGAATACCTCGATTTAAAATGCAAAGAATTTTTTTTTGCATTTTATACATTTCATGTTTGGAAGCAGATGACAACACAGTAAATAACTTAAGGTCTATATTCCGTGATTGGTGCCATTTTTTTGCTTCAGTTTAACATGGGGGGCGGCGGCTTCTCAAATTTTCGGTATTTGGTTATTGGGCATAGAACATGGCGGCAGGGATTTACAAAGGTCCCCAGTCAACTGAAATTTTTAGACGAAATACTGAATTTACAAGCAGAAATTTGCTATTCTTTGGTGCAAATAGTTTTACTGCCATTCAAGCTCCGAAATGCATTAGCCAAACATTCCTCTCATAAATAACAAATATTTCCCCGTTGTGAGAATTCGTCCAACAGGGCCAACCAACGTAAGGAGACGTGACTGTTGTCAGGCAAGGAGGGAGGTACGACTGGACGCCTGTTAAAACTGGCACGTAACGGGACTAGGGGTCGACTAGTCCCATATGAGACAGTTGTTGCTCCGCACAACAGTCTCATATCCTCATGTAGAAAATGAGGGTGTAAGATCTGTTTTTGTGGGCGACTAAGTGTTGTTAACCGCACGATCCATCAAACCCTTGTCATTTTGTACTCTGATACCTAAACTTGATATTTACCACAAAACCCACATGCATATGAACTAACAAAGTATCGCATTACTATCAAGTCGGTTGAAATGAGACTTTCTTGTTGTTTATCGCACAATTTCGTATTTGGTCATTTTTCACCAGCGGCTTTCGCCAGGTGGCGTTTCGCTTATTGCGTGTCAATGGCTGGGTGTATGAAGCGCTACCAAGCGAATGGTGTGGTGTTAACGACATGCACGCATGCGCAGTTTCTCCACTGGGTGGGTAAGGTAGCGGACAGAACTGAGTTGTCCGCTGCTTGGAAAAATCAACAGAGGATATCGTGTTTGTAAAATGCCGTACAGGATTTGATAGACCGGATTTGATTTTCCCAACAACATCACATGGGGCTAGGGGTCGACCTGCCCTCCCTCCCACTCTGGAGTTTGTGGTTCCTGTACATGCCCCCGACCCATGGCATAGGCTGTGCCATAGGCATAGGCTTATGTGTATGAACCTTCGTACAAAGATTGTGACTCCTGTATGTCCTGTGCATTCCTCTCTTGTTTAAAAGATACTTTGTTGGTTCCTTGGTATATGTGTCTGTGGGTGCCTCAACCCTATAGCCATTAGCCCTGATACATGCCTCTCTGACCACGCCCATAAATGGAGCAAGGCACTGCATATTTATTCTGTAAGAACTTTTAACTTGAGCCACCGGTCCACTATTTCTGATTTTAGGCCTGGTGAGCGGCATGGCTCTCACCCTTGCTCCATTTACGGGGGTGGCGAGAGAGGCATGTACCAGGGCTATATATATATATAGCCCTGTCCCATGCCTCTCCCCAATTATTTAGTGGTGTCTGTGTGGGGAGGTTGAAGGCCACATACCTTTTTGTCACCCAGGAAAACTTCCAATGGCTCAGTGAAAAATCAGGGAATTGTTTTTTTGTTTCATGTGGGAACTCTGTACTACGGTATAGTCTTGTTTTCAGGCTATTCTGTTTATAACATTCTCTTTGGTATTTATTTGGCTTCCTGCATAATGTACTTGGGTAATAATAAATGTACTACAAAGTTTCGTAAGATAGCCTTCTAACATTTTAGCACCCATGCCCTTCAATGTTAAACAGCATTGGTGAATGATAATTTACTAAGACGATAAGTGTATCCTTTCTTGCAGATCAAGTCAGGAGAGAATTTCCTGGCAATGACGTAAAAGAAATTTGCATGTTAATGCGAGAGAAGATCAGCAACGTTGTAAAGGCTGGATAATAATAAGAAAAACTGAAGGATCTACTTGTTTTACAAATAAAAATGAATATATTAGTATAAAGGATTGTTTATATATGTTATGTGCATTGAATTGTAGTTGTTTTAAAGTTGAGTATTAGTTATGTGGTAGATGCGAAGTACTGCATGATAGTACATCTAATTTTGAGGTGGAATTTGTATCTGTTACAAAAAAAAGAGAATACCTTATCAATTCAATTATAACAGTTTGTTCCTGTATATGAGTTAGAGTAGACATTATTTGTAATAATCAAATAATAAGCTGGTTTTTATGTCATCTATATACTGTGTGATTTTATTGTGCATATGATGACTGGACAAAATTCCATAATGCCATTTTTTTTTCAATTCGTTCAAATGTATAAGCTGTGAAGTGAACAATATTTTATTTAATATCAATATATGAATCATTCAAATGAGCATTGTTTTAATTTGGAAAGATCCTGGCGCTTTTTGGATGTGAAATTTAAATTTGAAGGTATGTAACTATGATGCTGCTATATGGTATATATTGATATTATTTGTTGATTTAAGTTTGTCAATATGCATATAAGCAACATTTCTTCACATAATGGTAGCTTGTTTTTCTAATATATCTATATGGTTAGAATGTGTATACTATATAAATCTTTTGGAATTTGTGTCATTTATGTCACAGGGAGTTAATTATGTGTATATAATGTGCGTATGTCACATGTTCACAAACTGCATCTTTTTATTGCAATACCGGTACATATATATGAAAGTGGATTGTAAATCTTTGTATTCTTTACTCTTGTATTTTTTAGACTCTGGCATTATATATATATATCATAGCATTATATATATATTGCTATATGTAATGGTGATTAGTACCATAATATAGCATGGTATCCATGTAGTAAAGTACCATGGTAAATTAGCATACCCTGGTACTTGGTATACCATGGTATACCATAGTAAATTACCATGCTATACCATGATAAATTACCATGCTATACCATGGTAAATTACCATGGTATACGTCTTTCAAAACACCATGGTAATTTACCATGGTATACCTGTTTCAAAATACCTAGGTAAATGTGCTTTACCATGGTATTCTACCATGGTATTATACCATGATACTCTACCATGGTATACCTGTTTCAAAATACCTAGGTAAATGTGTTTTTACCATGGTATTATACCATGATACTCTACCATGGTATACCTGTTTAAAAATAGCAAGGTAAATGTGTTTTTACCATGGTATTATACCATGATACTCTACCATGGTATACCTGTTTCAAAATACCAAGGTAAATTTATCATTGTATACCATGGTAATCTCATGGTATTTTTTCATAAGGGTTGGAATGTGACTGCTTTTGGACTGGTAAAACCCTTCCCACTAAATGTGCGTTCCCGCTGGTCCAATGTGTTGCGTTTGTTTGAATAGTAACTGTAAACATTGCCGACTGACGGGGAGTCAGACACCAAGACCCAGACATATATGGATAACAGGCACGCAATAACAGTCCTCCGGCATTGCTGAATGCAAATTAGTAGTATTTCGGCTTAGCTCGTCGCATACCACACTTATATATGTCTATAATAATATCATATATATAATATAGATAGGTCCAATAATTGAAGGCATAATAATAATATTAATAATAATAATAAAGGAATTCAATTTTTTTTCCAAGCTAGATATTGGAGCGTTGGGAGGCTGAGCCATACTTACTTGCTGGAGTCTGTGGTGCCACAGCCGTGGGACCAGTCGCACTCGCTCAGCGTGGGGTTCCAACAGCCGTCCGTGCGGTCAGGTATGCTGGATGGTTTCGAGCTTCCCCCGTGAGGGGCGGAGATAACCACTCGCAGCCCGGTGGGCGGGTAGTAATCGACGTAGGGGTTGCAATGACAGCCATGGAAGAGGCTGGTGAGTGAAAGAACTGCTGCGATGACGAGCCGACTTCTCTCCATGGCTTACGTGGCGGTGAAGTTTCCACCCGTAATAGACACAGGCGGAGGAATACCTCTTATTTTATATACAGCGCGGAGCAAACAGTGGCAATATTCCAAAGAAAAATACCCCATTAAAGATGCAAATGCAAATACGCAGTTACCGCTATGAGACCATAGTTTTTTTTGCGGTGCTAGCAAGTAGCCATGCGGAATAAGCACGTCCTGGTGTGAGAACAACAACATGTAAAGGAATGCCTCAGTGGAATTGGAGCATGAAGCAATCCTACTTTAAGCGCCGGGTTTATTATCGCGACATTCCACCTGTACAAGAAACAGAAGGTAACGTTACTATGTGGCAATAGTACTCATATATGTTGGAATGATATATTGGGGTCCATCCAGGTCAATTAACAAGATGAAGAATATAATCATAGAATCCATCAAGCACCAGGGGCCGTATTCATAATCCCCTCGTAAGTTACGCGCGAAAAGTCCATTTTCGTCTTAGCCTCACCAGCTCGTTGTGGTGGTGCTCATGATTAAGAAATCCTCGTTAACCTAATTTTAGCCCTTTCTTAATTCAGATAATCTACTTCTTGGGTGACTACTTATATATTTTGAACCAGATAATCGCTCGACAAATGTCCCACTTAGCGCTAAGTTTAGTGGCGTAGCCTAAGTAGCGATTATGAATACGGTCCCAGGAATATAAGCGGGCGTTTTAATTGGTACTCGCACCGTGAAAGGGCCGCCGTGCACACCCGTGGGGCATCAAGCACCCACGAACCCTGGTTGACCGGGTCAGCCCAGCCCTGCTCTGCAACAAACATGGGGGTGACACAGCAGAACTCGACAATTTGTTTAGGCTCAATGATTGGTTAATCAAATGCATTTTTTCTTTTTGACAACACCAGATGCCATGTTTTTTTAATTTTGCTTCAATATCGTTTAAAGCATTTAAAGAGGAATGATCCACTGATATCCTTCATGTACAAAAACGTAATGTTAGCGCATAATGAAAACATCACCTCTACCCCATGTAACCACCAACATCAAGGTGGATCTCAACGGGGCTGGGGTCACACAGGTTTTATAGAGGGTTGTGTAGATAGAATTTTGAAAAACACAGACATTCCGTTGTCATACGATCAAAACGGAAAGTAAGGGGAAACATTATTACAAAATGACACGGGGTCACGACGATAAGCGCTTTACGCATACTTCGTTAGACCTCGAAAACATATACTATATCCATGATTCTGGTCTGTCTAATGTCTAGCAATTATCATAGTATTATTATTATTATTAGTGTATGTTTGTTTGTTTGCATTTCTTTCGTACTCTCCACTGCTCTAACGACAACAGCTATCGTTCACCAATATTTATGGAAATGTGGCATGTCCGAACCTCTACAATTTTCAAGTTACGGACTTCCCAATGTCAAAGGTCAAATATCAAGGCCATCCGATTTAAGGAAAAACGTAAAAGTGCTCTAAGGCTTGCTTAATATTAGTCCTAAAGAGATGCGATTAGCATTCAAATATTCCACTGATTATGGGACACAACTTTAATATGGATCGTTGTTTTGCGTGTATGAAGAAGTTTCACGCAAAATAACGTCATAGTTCACCGTCGGGCGCCGGATCTAGATAGCGCGGGTTGGGAAGGGCAGTGAATGAGCGGTTCGCGATAAGGCACCGTATTGCTTACGTATTGTGAGGTGATATATTGGGAGAGCCGTCGACCGCAGTCATGGGAAGGGAAGAGAACAGGTTCCACCGCCTTCACCCTCACTCGTCAGAATCATACACTCCGGCCCCCCACCCCCCCTTCCACCCCGGCCACTCGCACCCACCGTGCATGGGCGTGCACAGGGAGCACTAGTCCTGCAAGCAAGCCGCTGTGGCTACCGCAACGTCTTGCTTCCAAGCGCACCCGCTTATTAGCAGAGCGAAACGACGACAACACCCGGGACGTTTTGCATCGCTTAAGTGAATCTACACATTGTACAGCGCTCTCTTACCAATATAACTTGCAGGATAAGGTAGTAGCGTCTAATTTTGAGCGGTAGAATTGTTGTCAGATGTTCTGGAGCGCGAGAAGCAACAACTTTGCACCAGTAAGAACCGAAAACGAATCAAGCTGCGCCATGTTTGCAGTTGCACTTCCTGCCGAGAAGCTGTGCACACTAATGTACAAATTGTGTGCTCGCCGTAACTGAAAGACTCCTCGCCGGCTTCGTGCCGCGGGGTCCCCCGGCGTGATGAATAATATGGAGGGGGTTGATGGGGTACCCGCCCAAATGTAACCAACATTTCCAGACGTTCTCTTCTAATGTTGGTTTTCATATGAAATGTGGGTTTTGTGGATTTACTTTTTTTTAAGTATATATTATATTTCTGAAGGTGTATTTTGATGAAAAATACCCCCCCCCCCACCTCCCGCGGGAATAAAGGTAGCTGACCGTCGTAGCGGGATCAATTGCTACTTTTCCGGCATTTTCCAAAGGTGCAAGACTGACAAGCAAGACTGACAAGCGTGACAAGCTGAAATTACGTACTCCTCCCGTTGAACCAAGAATTGCACAAACAACTTGCCGTTGGCCGTTACCGTTGGCCCGTGCATGCTCCACTGTCGCCGTGACGGGCCGGGGCGCGCCGGGGCCGGGGCCGGGGCCGCCGCTGGGCTCTGGGAAGGCGGGGTTCTTAATTCACTGCTCGGTTTGGGGTGGGGGGGTCCGCGGTAAAGCCCCCGCCCCCCATCCGCTCGGTCGAGGTTTACCATCAAAATTCGCTCGGTCGGGGCGTTTTAATTTTTTGCGGCAACCCGTCTATGAACGCACATTCTCAGAGCCCCCCCCCCCTCCCACCCCGGTCAGAAGTTTTTAAACATCGGCTCTATAGGGATATCTTTTTCATCACAAATATCTACTCTCTCAGACATCAAGGCACCCCACGGAACCCTCCCCCCCCCCGCCCCCCCACCCACGGCCGCCGGGTTACTGACGGTTTAAAATATTCCGAGATCCACACCCGGGCCCTCCCGCTGTCATTTGCTCGGTGAGATGGTCTTGAATGCAAATTAAACATCAATGGAACGCTGAAAGAACTTCCACTTAAGTTGTGCTTTCAAAGATTTTAATGCAACGATGTCACTGATCTGGTAAAGTCGGACCATTTGAAACAAACGACCGTTAAACTACCATGAAATGCTGTTTGATGTGATGTAAAATCCGTACTTTACATTTCCCAACCAAAAATGTGCGCGCGCTCAACGATTATTTCTTCCGGTGCGCGTGAACCCCATGCACTCAAAACATGGCGCCCGCGGCAGCCGAAAAAGGTCAAAAATCACACAGCAGAGGGAAAAGTTATCAAAACACAAGCATCAAGCAACGTCATATCCCAAATTGGTAACAAATCAACAGAGAATGTGTTACTTTATGTAAATATGTAGTTCATTGCTAAATGAGGTGAAAAAGTAGTTTTATGACCGTGTAAAGGCCGACCAGATTTCGGGCGGGATTCTGCTAATAGAAAGAGATTGCTAGGAGATGTAACGTAGTTCCGCGACTGGACCCATATCGGAGCGGACTACGTTACATCTATGGAACTAAGGGAGCACGTGCACCCCCCCCCCCCCCCCTTTCAGACCCTAAGGTATATATGTGGCCTGTGCGGAACCCATTATTATGACCTCCCCTTCCCTAATTTCAATAATTCCTGCACGCGCCCTAGCGGCACCAATTTCATTCCTCCCACATCAAAGCAGGGTTAATGGGCTCCTCTCTGCTCATCCCTCACGCCCATCCACCCGACTCCTGCAGCCCCCAGTGCAGTGAGGTGCAGTGAGGTTGAGGCCCTGACCAAGCCCGACCGAGTCATTACAACGCAGGTAGAGGGCGTGAAGCGACCCTGACGTGGCACGGGGTGGTCCTTTCAGCGTAGGGAGAGGGTGGCGGAATCCAGAACCCACTAATCATAATACTAGTCCTCCTATTCGTGGGTGCAAAGTTTGGTACCGACCTGTGGTCGCCAAGTGCACACTTTCAGTAGAAAGCCTTTCAGTTTGACCCACAAGCCGCAGGCAACCAGTTGGCACTGTCAAGGCCACGCACCGCGGTCGTAGCTTTTTCCCGCAAACATGTTATAGTCGCTGGGACCATGCTTCGGATGAAAAACGTCGGTCGTGAACAGCACGGTTTGTGATCGAGGTATTGTTGGTAGAAGGCACTAAACATGACATTTAACAAAAAACATCCTGCGCGTACGTATTCAGGACTGAAAGCCATATCTTTTTAAAGGCTTTACATTGCGTGTCAAGTTCGCAACGGAAACCTGAACGACTTTCTCTCTCATGAGAATCATCCCTGTCCGCCATCACTACGAGTAGATGTAATGGGGTGCCTACAAGTAGAACGCCATCCCAAGCAATTGGGAAACTCTCTGACGATAAGGCAGAACCCTCTGAGTGGTGAGGTTTAGACTATAGATACAGGCTTTAGCCTACAGATAAACAAGTCATCAATAATGGTTTTTGTGGCATACTGCGAACCCGAAAAGCATTGTATAGACATAAACTAAACAGTTGTATCCTTCTCAGTTTCAAAGATACTATGGGATTTTCCGCCACTTTGAAAAATGGCCGCCATACCGGTCAGGGGCCAAATCTGACTTCATACTATTGCGCAATTTGATTAGACATGAATTTCGACCATGTGTGCCAAATTTCATGGATTTACCACAACATGCATAACATTTTTCGCTGTACGGTATGGCGACTACCGGTTTATTTGACGTTACACGTCGTCTTCAGAGACACCTTATGGCGAGGGGGATAAGTCTTGCTTGATGTTCTAATAAGGTAATAGCTACCGTCACCCGAGTTCATAAGTAGGTATCACATCGCGATTATTGTCGTGACCGTCAAATGACGTCATAATAAACAAAAAGTCAGGTAGTACCGTTAATATTGCTTCGACAGAAGCGTTCTTGACTTCAAACTGGATGACCATTTAAGCTCTGCCTAGAGTGCCCACAGTGCCTGTCGAAGGCAGTATTTGACCCAAATTGTCCCTTAAAAGCCTTTAGCCGAAAGTGGCCCTGACGCCCAGTGGCGTCGCCCTAAAATAGTTTCCACATTTACCCATGATATCGTGGTCACGTAGTTTCGCAATTGTTGACCTGTATTCCGTAAGTCAGACGAGTCAACCAAACTGCGACAACGCTTATGGATTTTCATCCTCGACCTATGGTCGAATATCTCTTGTTGTTATGTTTGTTGAGGTGACCCTGCCAGATAATAAATGATGTAAAAAAAAAAAAAAAATTAAAAATAAAAAACAGAAATTAACATGGCTTGCAATTAATCAAAATCGACTCGTCTAGCACGGTACCTCCAGCACAGTAAATGCTAAACAATTGCGAATATGTCTTTGATTGGATTCAGTTTCAATTTTCGCGTATGAAAGATAATTGCGATGGTTAAATATGTAACGTGGGGCACATCGTAAGCGGAGCGCCCTCTGCGGGGAGATCGGAGATCTAACTCTGGGGGGACGCCTGTAAGTGTAATATACGCTCAAATAGATATATGATTGTCAATAGTACGGAATGAATTGAAGCATCATAATGGTGACATATATATATATATATATAATCATTGATTCATGTTCAGCTGTATTGATCAAGGTTAATTTGCACCTTGCGGAACAGTACTGTGTCAATAACGATAGGAATAAAACATGGGGGAACAGTACTGTGTCAATAACGATAGAAATACAACATAGCGGAACAGTACTGTGTCAATAACGATAGGAATAAAACATGGCGGAACAGTACTGTGTCAATAACGATAGGAATAACACAAAGCGGAACAGTACTGTGTCAATAACGATAGGAATAAAACAGCGGAACAGTACTGTGTCAATAACGATAGGAATAAAACAGCGGAACAGTATGGAGTCAATAACGATAAGAATGCAACATAGCGGAACAGTACTGTGTCAATAACGATAGGAATAAAACATAGCGGAATAGTACTGTGTCAATAACGATAGGAATACAACATAGCGGAACAGTACTGTGTCAATAACGATAGGAATAAACATAGCGAAACAGTATTGAGTCAATACCGATAGGAATAACTGGTGGCAGAAAGGTACTTTAACAATAACGATAGGGATAAGAAGTAGCGGAACAGTACTGTCATTAGCGATAGGAATAACGATAGACACTAGGGATGACCCTTAGTTTTTGTCACAGGATCGTACCACGTCACTATAGCAATATAACACATCTTAGTTATTTAGACAAAAGAGTGCTGCATACTCAATAGGAAACCCCCGATATTTATTGACAGGAATGTAAGGTAAGATAAAGTATGACAATATAAATATTCATACAGTAATGTAGGGTAAGATAAAGTAGGACAATATATAGTTATTGATACAGTAATGTAAGGCAGGATATAGTAGAACACTATAGCTATTGGTACAGTAATGTTAGGTAAGATAAAGTAGAACACTATATAGTTATTGACACAGTAATTTAAGGTAAGATAAAGTAGGACACTCTATAGTTATTGATACAGTAATGTAAGGTAAGATAAAAAAGACACTATAGTTATTAATACAGTAATGTAAGGTAAGATAAAGTAGACTCTATTTTTAGTGATACAGTAATGCATGGTAAGATAAAGTAGACTCTATAGTTATTGATACAGTAATGTATGGCAGGATAATGTAGGACAATATGGAGTTACTGATACAGTAATGTAAGGGAAGATAAAGTAGGACACTATACTTATTGATACAGTAATGTAAGGTAAGTTAATGTAAGACACTATATAGTTATTGGTACAGTAATGTAAGGTAAGATAATGTAGGGCGCTAGTTATTGATACAGCAATGCAAGGCAGCATAAAGTAGAACGCTCTATAGTGATTGGTACAGTAATGTAAGGTAAGATAAAGTATGAAACTATATAGTTATTGATGCATTAATATATGGTAAGATAAAGTAGGACACTCTATAGTTATTGATACAGTAATGTAGGGTAAGATAAAATAGGACACTCTATAGTTATTGGTACAGTAATGTAAGGTAAGATAAAGTAGGACGCCTTATAGTTATTGATACAGTAATGTACGCCAGTACGTTAAATCTCAGACGCCAGTATTTTAAATCACAGATCTCTGTACGCCAGTATGTTAAGTCGCAAATCTCTGTACGCCAGTTTCGGCCACTTTGTATCGTATATGAAATGTTTTTTTCCTTATTATATGGTTTTAAATCCAAATTGTTTCGATAACAGTAGCCTCAGTGAATCTCATTTATTTATCATACATATATAATACATAAATGAATATAAATTCTGCAAAGAGAAAACCATCAGGATCCCCAGCGGAGGACACAACTATGACAAAGACTCCACGCCAGGACAGCATACCTACAACATCAGACTCAAAGGACAATACGTAGGTGATAGACCCGCCCTGCTGGACTGGTACAACTGTGACGAATTACGGAATATAAACTGGACTATGAGCCGCATGTGACGACTACATTTTACGAGATGAGTATTCAATATTTCACAGTTTTGAGTACATGTATAATGAAGGCATACAGTGTGAAATTTGGAATGCCTGGTATTCTTTATGTAACGTGCTTTAAGCATAAAGTAAACAACAATCCGGTGAGTAAATACCACCAAAAGAGATATGATAATAACATGATTGATGTGATCATATTCTTTACTATGTCGTGCGATGGCGAAAGATATTTGATGATAGATGTAATAGACACTTTGTTTCACACCTAATAATCTCTAAATGGCAAGCAAAAAGGAGACAGATACTTGAGTATTGACACTTAACTGTAGAGGAACTCGAGATAAGAAAAAAAGATTAGCGCTCTTCCATTTTCTTAAAAATGAAGGGGTTGACATTATATTTTTGCAAGAAACTCACCAGACGAGCGATTCGATTGATTCTTTTAGCCGTGAATGGAATGGCAAATCGGTTCATAACGTATCTGATACTGCGCACGGAAAGGGTGTGTCTATTTTGTTTAGAGCTGATCTCGATGTATCGATCATAAGTATATTCAAACAAGATGATGGGAGAACGCTTCTGCTAAATGTTGAAGTCGGTGGTGAACTCTTCTGTTTATTGGTGGCATACGCACCAGAGAAAAGCAGAAAAGAGTATCTTACAGGATTATACACGTGGACTACCTCTCATGCTGTGGACGTTAGCCGTATTATTATAGGGGCTGACCTCAATACTGTTGAATTAGCTAGCGATAGATCGTCAGAAAAAACAGACTACACGTCAAAACTATTTTTGGAAATGAAAACAAACCTGTCACTTACAGATGTATGGCGATATAAAAACCCCACATTAAGAGGTTTTACATATGTAAGTCCGGCATGTAATGGGGTCAAAAGCCGCATCGACTACGTGCTTACTTCTGATACCCTGGCACGATACGTTACCAGCTCTAAGGTACTACCAGCACCTGTACCAGATCATAAAGCTGTTATAGCGCACTTTAAATATGCACATAGGCCTAGAGGAAAGGGGTATTGGAAGCTGAATACATCGTATTTAAAAGACGAAGATTACAATCTGGCCATTAAAAGTATTATCCACGATACTGAACGAGAATTAATAGACGTAGTTAATTACAGAGATTTATGGGATTTTACTAAAATTAGAATAAAGGAGTTCTCACTTCGATATGGGATGAAGATGAAGAGAATGAGAAACGATAGAATTAGAGAACTGGAGAAAGAAATTAATGACATCGACGATACTAATTCTGATATATGTAAATCTTCATTAAGGAAATCACTGAAAACAGAGCTAGACTCTCTGACATATCAAAGTGCTAAAGGCGCCCAGATTCGTTCACGAATTCAGTGGGTAGAAGAGGGCGAACGATCAACACCTTTCTTCCTTTCTTTGGAAAAACATCGTCAGGAAAGTAACCGAATCGATAAGCTTACCGATGATAAAGGGTGTGAATATGATAATGACGATACCATCATAGAGGAGGCCGCTCGTTTCTATGAAAAACTGTATAGTACTAAGAGTATTGATGAAAACGAGATCAAGGAATATTTGGAAAAAACAAAGATAGATAATGCGCTAAACGATGAATTGAGGACTCAGTGTGAAGGTGAAATTACTCTTCTCGAATGTGAAAAAGCAATTGAACAACTAAAAGTTAACAAAAGTCCATCGTTGGACGGCTTAAGTGCTGTGTTTTACAAGCACTTTCTGATCGACCTAAAGGAAATACTTGTCAAAGTCTTCAATGAAGCGTTTGAAACAGGAGAACTATCTCTGTCTCAAAATGAATCCGTGATATCTTTAATTTTTAAGAAAGGTAGTAGAGAAAATATATCAAACTATAGACCTATTACCCTGAAAAATACAGACTACAAGATTCTAGCCTTTATACTGTCTAACAGATTACACAGTGTGCTAGGACAGATCATAAGCCCAGACCAGACGGGATTTATTAAAAATAGATTTATAGGTAACAATATTCGATTAGTTGACGATGTCATAGAACACTCAGCAAGGCGTAAAAGAGACGGTATACTTTTATTTCTGGATTTTGAAAAAGCCTTTGACTCGGTGGAGTGGGCTCCTATGTTCCAAATACTTCAAAAGTTTAACTTCGGGCCTGATTTCATACGATGGGTACAAACCATCTATTCCCGCCCATCTGCTCGCATAAAAAACAACGGACATTTATCACGGTCGTTTAATATAAACAGAGGTGTAAAACAAGGTTGTCCACTATCTGCCTTACTTATTAATATAGTTGTAGAAATTTTAGCTACAAGACTGAAACAAAACCAGGATTTTCAGGGTCTTAAGATTAACTTTAATGATCTCAGATGCATTCTGAAAATAACTCAATATGCCGATGATGGTATCCTCTTCATGAAAAATGAGCAACAAATACCAATAGCCCTTTATGAAATTGATGAGTTTAGTAAAGTCCTAGGACCACGGCTCAACAAAGACAAATGTATAGGTGTACATTTAGACAGTAAAAAAGGTAGCAATAAAATTATTCACGGGATTCAGTTCTCCAGTGAGCCAATACGATGTCTAGGCATATATGTCGGCCATGACAAAGTAAAATGTGAACAACTTAATTGGACAAAAAAACTAAATGATATTCAAAGACAGATAAATGTATGGAAAAAACGGAACCTTACTATATTTGGCAAGGTTCTGATAATCAAAACACTCGCGCTACCTAAAATCACATTTCTAGCTACACATTGCACGATTCCAGATGGGATTATAAAGAAGCTAAACAAAATATTCTATGGTTTTATATGGGGACCACGGGATTGCATCAAGCGCAACGTATTGATACAGCCTGTCACTCAAGGTGGTGTCAACATGATAGACGTCGAATCTCATATTAATGCCATAAAATCCTCCTGGGTTAAACGGATTACCAGTGAACCTGATAACTGGAACTTTCTATCTCGGATGTACCTGAATAGTTTAGGACCACGCTTCCTCTGTTTGGATTTCATTCATATTAATGCTGGCAGTTTGCCTATTATTATGTCTTTGCCATTATTTTATCAAGAAATTATTATAGCTTATAGTAAGCTGAAAGAACCAATGAAACCAAAACATAAGGATGAAGTTCTAAACCAAGCTATCTGGGGAAATCACAACTTTTCCTACACCGATGTAAAGAATAAGGAACGCTGTTTATATATTAAGCACTTTATTGAATATGGAATAACTCATATAAGACACCTGAAGTTTGTCGCTGGATCACTGGATCAGGCGTATATTCACGGATTGTCGCTAGGAAAAGCAAACATGTATCATGATATAACACTTTTGTTGAAAGGGCTAAGACCATATATTGCATTATTAGGAGATCATGTACCTACGAACAGTAAGACATTTTTCCCCAACCCAGATATGATAACGGAGTTGACAAAGCTCAAATGTAAAGAGTTTTATAATATACTATTACGTAGAAAGGCAGAAAAACCTATAGCGCAAGGGAAATTAAGTACATTGTTTTCTGATCAAGAAATCACGTTTTCTGATGTATATGAACGAAGTATAGTAAAGATTCAAGATCTTAAACTTGCAGAATTCAGATACAAAATACTAAACCTAATACTCCCATGTAATAAAAATTTGTATAAATGGGGGAAAGCCAGCAGCGATTGTTATCAAATATGCGGAACCGAGGAAGATATATGGCACCTTCTATACCAGTGTAAGCATGCAAAGAAAATATGGTCTTGTGCTGCCGATGTATTAAAAATTAATATTTGTTTACATAATGTTGTATTAGGGGACAAGAATACAACAACCAATTTTATTATCTCACTTATGACCTATTTTATTTATAAGGAATGGCTGGTATGCAACGCCCAACAGAAATCAAGAACTTGGAGCGAAACTGTCCCTTTCCTTAGAAGAGAAATGCACTATCGATCATTAATATATAAGAATATACTTAGTACAGAATCGAGAGAGACATTATATAGAATGCAAGAGCACTTAGCGACAATTTAGTAAATTAGTATCTTGACAACATTGTCAGATTATACCTAAATATATACTTGCTGCGAACTAATGTTTTATATGTCAGATGTATGACTGATATGTACCCACAACTGTTTGGATTCGAAATAAACGATTTTACCAAAAAAAAAAAAAAAAAATAAATGAATATAAATTATCCAAAACGTGTTTTTGTCACATACAATATGATTGTAACCAAATGTTGTAGCAATGGTCATAGTTCTGTTCTGAACATCACATTTTCGGCTTTGTGGTTAACATTTGTCCTTTTTATGGCAACGAAAGTTGAAATGAAGAAAGGAAATTAGTGTTTTTAATCGTTTTGCTATAATCTAAAATTAATTCATTTCGGAAAAACGCAAAAAGACTGGGGCTACCCATAAGCATGGTAATACAACCTTTACACCCGCCAATGGGAATTTATGTCAAACCAAGATGCACAAATAAATAGCCAATGATAAATGATGAACGCAAACATTACCATTCCATTTAACACCGTGCCACGTTAACCATAAGTGTGTATATCTGACAGGCTCGTATCGAACGATCATTGATCAACAAACAGACATTACATTCATCTTCGATTTTCGATTCACATCATGTCGGGGCGAAATTCGCGTTGAAAGATAAAGCGGATTGTGGAGAATTGATCTAACGTATTGCGGCCGGGTACAGTTCGTGACTGGACAAAACCACTACGGGTGTAACTTGTGGTGTTTATGCACGTGGTAGAAAACGGGAGCCCTGCCAATTGGCAAAACATAAACACTAGTTGTCATGGGCGGCCAACGATTGAAGTTATTTGTTAAGGGTCACCCATCAAACACACTAGACGCTCATGCATCGGGGCTTAATTTATATAGCCGAGTCCTACCTTCTATGTGGCCGGCCCTGTAGCTCAGTGGGTTAGAACGCTCGCCTTGAGTGCTCTGGACACCTGAGAGCATAACGGCACGTGGATCGATGGTTCGAGCCCCGCTGTGGCCACGTCTGCGTGGTCGCAGAATAAAAATCCCATGTCCTTCTTCGCAAAGAATAGGGGGTTTACCCGGGGACATGGCTCCACTCTCCCTTCCTTCTCCCATTGACGCGATATAACCAAACGTGCTTAAAGCGTCTTGAATATACAACAAACCTACCTTCAATATCCTACATTATGCAACATGGATCGGCCTACTGTTTTACAGGTTAGTTCTTGCTGCCTAACCATAACGACAAAGATATAGTACTATACTCAGACGTGTGGAACTGGAAGTTTAGCAGTCGTGTTTAGAACGAGGGCGGGAGGGCGGGATAGGCCTAGTAAAACACGGAGAAGATGGAAGGGGGTGACGAGTTTTGTCAAAGGTTACAATGGAGGATGGATATACTTACATGGCATGAACAAAGGTTACAATGGAGGATGGATATACTTACATGGCATTAACAAAGGTTACAATGGAGGATAGATATACTTACATGGCATTAACAAAGGTTACAATGGAGGATGGATATACTTACATGGCATTAACAAAGGTTACAATGGAGGATGGATATACTTACATGGCATTAACAAAGGTTACAATGGAGGATAGATATAGTTACATGGCATTAACAAAGGTTACAATGGAGGATAGATATACTTACATGGCATTAACAAAGGTTACAATGGGGGATGGATATCCTTACATGGCATTAAAAAAGGTTACAATGGAGGATAGATATATTTACATGGCATTAACAACGGTTACAATGGAGGATGGATATACTTACATGGCATTAACAACGGTTACAATGGAGGATAGATATACTTACATGGCATTAACAAAGGTTACAATGGAGGATAGATATATTTACATGGCATTAACAAAGGTTACAATGGGGGATGGATATCCTTACATGGCATTAAAAAGGTTACAATGGAGGATAGATATATTTACATGGCATTAACAAAGGTTACAATAGAGGATGGATATACTTACATGGCATTAACAAAGGTTACAATGGAGGATAGATATACTTACATGGCATTAACAAAGGTTACAATGGAGGATATATATACTTACATGGCATTAACAAAGGTTAAAATGGCGGATAGATATACTTACATGGCATTAACAAAGGTTACAATGGAGGATAGATATACTTACATTGCATTAACAAAGGTTACAATGGAGGATATATATACTTACATGGCATTAACAAAGGTTACAATGGAGGATAGATATACTTATATGGCATTAACAAAGGTTACAATGGAAGATGGATATACTTACATGGCATTAACAAAGGTTACAATGGAGGATAGATATACTTACATGGCATTAACAAAGGTTACAATGGAGGATAGATATACTTACATGGCATTAACAAAGGTTACAATGGAGGATGGATATACTTACATGACATTAACAAAGGTTACAATGGAGGATAGATATACTTACATGGCATTAACAAAGGTTACAATGGAGGATGGATATACTTACATGGCATTAACAAAGGTTACAATGAAGGATAGATATACTTCCATGGCATTAACAAAGGTTACAATGGGGGATAGATATACTTACATGGCATTAAAAAAAGTTACAATGGAGGATAGATATGCTTACATGGCATTAACAAAGGTTAAAATGGCGGATAGATATACTTACATGGCATTAACAAAGGTTACAATGGAGGATAGATATACTTACATTGCATTAACAAAGGTTACAATGGAGGATGGATATACCTACATGACATTAACAAAGGTTACAATAGAGGATAGATATAATTACATGGCATTAACAAAGGTTACAATGGAGGATGGATATACTTACATGGCATTAACAAAGGTTACAATGGAGGATAGATATATTTACATGGCATTAACAAAGGTTACAATGGAGGATGGATGTACTTACATGACATTAACAAAGGTTACAATGGAGGATAAATATACTTACATGGCATTAACAAACCCAAAGTAGAGCTCCCCATTTTATTCTGCTTATAAGGACCACTTATCGCTTAATTTTCAATAGTGGTGGGTTCAAGGAAGAGGTATTCAACAGTTAGGAATTCACCTGGAATTCCCTTTCTATAAAATTTCTGTCATGCCTAACACAATGTTTACATAGTATATCTTCCCTCGTTACACCTTGGTGTCGTCACTTTTCAATATGTAATACCTCCTTTTCTTACAGTATGGTTCTCTCAGCATAGTTCTCCTCCTTTAAATTGTAAAAACGTTTCCAATCGCGTGTTTATATTGACATTGCTCAGTCATTCAAGGTGTGTATTATTTAGTTATCTGATATTAAGTTCCTGCAAGAAACGTTGTTCATTATTCAAATCTTACATCTGTGAAGTCATATTATAAACCATGGTATCTTTAGCCATTCCCTAGTGCTGCTGGTTTTGGAACCGCAGCTGGAAACCATTTACAATGCTATTTACAACGCTTAACCCTATCTATCGTATCTATGAACTATGCAACCCCACATTTCTGCACCATGTGTTAACTTGGGTGCACGTTATTATCACATTGGATTTCAAGATCTGACCCACCGCACTTTCTGCATCCCTGGTGAAATTGGCTATTTGCTCTGATTACGCTGCCATAGTTTGTTGGACAAAACTTCAGGTTACCTTTAAAGCAAATACAACGTCTAAATATTGATAGAATGACACCGTTTCGATTTTCTGTCCTATATATTACAATTTTACGCTTCACGTTTGTTTCCCTTCATTTCTAAATACCATACCAATTTGTTTTATTTGAAGGAAAAATAATTCCGTTGTATTTACATGGTATTATTCACTGTAGTCAACATGTGTAGTGGTCAAAGGGCAAGAACCTGGGACAACTGGGAGTTCAAAGGTCACAGGGGTCGACATATTCAGCAGAAGTGGAAGAACATTTGTTTCAAAGCGTCCCTGATGTTTTGTCACACTATGCAACAGCTCTGACTCAAAACGGAACCATCTCAAGAGAATAGTTCATGTTCTTGTTCTTGTCCGACAGCTTTTAAAAAATCCGGTTATGTCATGTTGTACAACCATCTAACGACTTAACTATGCGGGAAAGTTTTCGCTATTTATATTTTGTTTTACGTATTTTACATTAAAAAACTTACATAGTAACGGCTTAAAAGTTACAAAACTCAACAGGCATATGACGCACTTCTTCGTTCTTTGCCTCCGGGGGGTAACTAAATACATGTACAAACATTTATAAGGAGGTGCCTCTGGTAGCCTCAAGTATTATCTATTTAAGTGCCAAGGACCATGAGCGTGCCCCCCCCCTTTTAGTCAGACCCTAAAGTATATCTGAGCCCCCCCTTTTGCAAAATCTGTGCTCCCCACGGTGATAAAAAAATAATTTTTGAATTACCCCCCCCCCCCCGCTGCCGTCATTTTTTTTATTGTGCCCCCCCTTTCAAGTATTCCTGCACACGACACAGAGGACTGTGTAAAATTAGGCAACTTTGGCAACTTTGGCAACATCTACTATGACGAAAATCCTTAGGATTGCATACTTAATATACCAGACTGGCTTGGCACTTGACCTTGCGCTGTGTTGGCTGAATTACCAATTGCAGGTGCTGCGTAGGCAAATCGCCAACTTTAGGCGCTAAGCAGGCAAAAGCGCTAACTGTAGGCGCTATGGATAGACAAATTGCCCGCTGGAGGCACTATGTAAGACAAAGTGCGCAGTCGTCCTCCGGGCCTGTTTGCCGCAATTCCCAACTGGGATTATTCCCAACTGGGATTATTCCCAACTGGGTTTATTCCCAACTGGGATTATTCCCAACTGGGATTATTCCCAAGTAGGATTATTAAGCCGTCGACGGCCTATTCCTTGCTTGCTTACTCATCATTAGAGGGCAAAGCGCAACAGAGGGGTCCGCTACGGCGTCCCTGATCAAAGGCGGCGACAAAACATATACCCCAGTCGACTTTTTTCCCCCGTGTTTTCCAACAGGTTACAACTTGTAACGTCCATATTGACCGAGCGACGGCCATTGCGACCAGACAGTGCCGCGAGTCGATTTCCCCACGGACATATCATTGGCGGCCGAGCCAAGGGATACCCCACAGACATACCATTGGCGGCCGAGCCAAGGGATACCCCACAGACATACCATTGGCGGCCGAGCCAAGGGATACCCCACAAACATACCATTGGCGGCCGAGCCAAGGGATACCCCACAGACATACCATTGGCGGCCGAGCCAAGGGATACCCCACATACATACCATCGGCGGCCGAGCCAAGGGATACCCCACAGACATACCATTGGCGGCCGAGCCAAGGGATACCCCAGACACATACCATTGGCGGCCGAGCCAAGGGATACCCCACGGACATACCATTGGCGGCCGAGCCAAGGGATACCCCACAGACATACCATTGGCGGCCGAGCCAAGGGATACCCCAGAAACATAACATTGGCGGCCGAGCCAAGGGATACCCCACGGACATACCATTGGCAGCCGAGCCAAGGGATACCCCATAGACATACCATTGGCAGCCGAGCCAAGGGATACCCCACAGACATACCATTGGCAGCCGAGCCAAGGGATACCCCACAGACATACCATTGGCGGCCGAGCCAAGGGATACCCCCCAGACATACCATTGGCAGCCGAGCCAAGGGATACCCCACAGACATACCATTGGCGGCCGAGCCAAGGGATACCCCACAGACATACCATTGGCAGCCGAGCCAAGGGATACCCCACAGACATACCATTGGCGGCCGAGCCAAGGGATACCCCACAGACATACCATTGGCGGCCGAGCCAAGGGATACCCCACAGACATACCATTGGCGGCCGAGCCAAGGGATACCCCACATACATACCATCGGCGGCCGAGCCAAGGGATACCCCACAGACATACCATTGGCGGCCGAGCCAAGGGATACCCCACAGACATACCATTGGCGGCCGAGCCAAGGGATACCCCAGACACATACCATTGGCGGCCGAGCCAAGGGATACCCCACGGACATACCATTGGCGGCCGAGCCAAGGGATACCCCACAGACATACCATTGGCGGCCGAGCCAAGGGATACCCCAGAAACATAACATTGGCGGCCGAGCCAAGGGATACCCCACGGACATACCATTGGCAGCCGAGCCAAGGGATACCCCATAGACATACCATTGGCAGCCGAGCCAAGGGATACCCCACAGACATACCATTGGCAGCCGAGCCAAGGGATACCCCACAGACATACCATTGGCGGCCGAGCCAAGGGATACCCCCCAGACATACCATTGGCGGCCGAGCCAAGGGATACCCCATACACATACCATCGGCGGCCGAGCCAAGGGATACCCCACAGACATACCATTGGCGGCCGAGCCAAGGAATACCCCACAGACATACCATTGGCGGCCGAGCCAAGGGATACCCCACAGACATACCATTGGCAGCCGAGCCAAGGGATACCCTACAGACATACCATTGGCGGCCGAGCCAAGGGATACCCCACATACATACCATCGGCGGCCGAGCCAAGGGATACCCCACGGACATACCATTGGCGGCCGAGCCAAGGAATACCCCACAGACATACCAGTGGCGGCCGAGCCAAGGGATACCCCACAGACATACCATTGGCAGCCGAGCCAAGGGATACCCTACAGACATACCATTGGCGGCCGAGCCAAGGGATACCCCACATACATACCATCGGCGGCCGAGCCAAGGGATACCCCACAGACATACCATTGGCGGCCGAGCCAAGGGATACCCCATAGACATACCATTGGCGGCCGAGCCAAGGGATACCCCACAGACATACCATTGGCAGCCGAGCCAAGGGATACCCCACAGACATACCATTGGCGGCCGAGCCAAGGGATACCCCACATACATACCATCGGCGGCCGAGCCAAGGGATACCCCACATACATACCATCGGCGGCCGAGCCAAGGGATACCCCATAGACATACCATTGGCGGCCGAGCCAAGGGATACCCCACAGACATAACATTGGCAGCCGAGCCAAGGGATACCCCACAGACATACCATTGGCGGCCGAGCCAAGGGATACCCCACAGACATACCATTGGCGGCCTAGCCAAGGGATACCCCACAGACATACCATTGGCGGCTGGGCCAAGGGATACCCCACAGACATACCATTGGCGGCTGGGCTAAGGGATACCCCACAGACATACCATTGGCGGCTGGGCCAAGGGATACCCCACAGACATACCATTGGCGGCTGGGCTAAGGGATACCCCACAGACATACCATTGGCGGCTGGGCCAAGGGATACCCCACAGACATACCATTGGCGGCCGAGCCAAGGGATACCCCATAGACATACCATTGGCGGCCTAGCCAAGGGATACCCCACAGACATACCATTGGCGGCCGAGCCAAGGAATACCCCACAGACATACCATTGGCGGCCGAGCCAAGGGATACCCCACAGACATACCATTGGCAGCCGAGCCAAGGGATACCCTACAGACATACCATTGGCGGCCGAGCCAAGGGATACCCCACATACATACCATCGGCGGCCGAGCCAAGGGATACCCCACGGACATACCATTGGCGGCCGAGCCAAGGAATACCCCACAGACATACCAGTGGCGGCCGAGCCAAGGGATACCCCACAGACATACCATTGGCAGCCGAGCCAAGGGATACCCTACAGACATACCATTGGCGGCCGAGCCAAGGGATACCCCACATACATACCATCGGCGGCCGAGCCAAGGGATACCCCACAGACATACCATTGGCGGCCGAGCCAAGGGATACCCCATAGACATACCATTGGCGGCCGAGCCAAGGGATACCCCACAGACATACCATTGGCAGCCGAGCCAAGGGATACCCCACAGACATACCATTGGCGGCCGAGCCAAGGGATACCCCACATACATACCATCGGCGGCCGAGCCAAGGGATACCCCACATACATACCATCGGCGGCCGAGCCAAGGGATACCCCATAGACATACCATTGGCGGCCGAGCCAAGGGATACCCCACAGACATAACATTGGCAGCCGAGCCAAGGGATACCCCACAGACATACCATTGGCGGCCGAGCCAAGGGATACCCCACAGACATACCATTGGCGGCCTAGCCAAGGGATACCCCACAGACATACCATTGGCGGCTGGGCCAAGGGATACCCCACAGACATACCATTGGCGGCTGGGCTAAGGGATACCCCACAGACATACCATTGGCGGCTGGGCCAAGGGATACCCCACAGACATACCATTGGCGGCTGGGCTAAGGGATACCCCACAGACATACCATTGGCGGCTGGGCCAAGGGATACCCCACAGACATACCATTGGCGGCCGAGCCAAGGGATACCCCATAGACATACCATTGGCGGCCTAGCCAAGGGATACCCCACAGACATACCATTGGCGGCTGGGCTAAGGGATACCCCACAGACATACCATTGGCGGCTGGGCCAAGGGATACCCCACAGACATACCAATGGCGGCTGGGCCAAGGGATACCCCACAGACATACCAATGGCGGCTAGGCCAAGGGATACCCCGATTTCGATAACCCTGGCGCCCAAACTGAGCCCACTGTGTCAATTCTGAGCATAGGCAATATTAGAGTGAGTTCATCTGTACCGTGTACCGCGAAGCTTGCTTTACTGATGTTTTGTGAATTTTCTAATTTGGTCAGAATCTGTATACTTTATCACTGGGCAAATGCTCCATTGCCATAGAAAAGGAACTGAGAAGTGAGTTCGCCGCATGTTTCGCTATGTCACTTGTACTCGATTACATCTGAATTCGCTCAATCGGAAGCCGGTCGTATTGAAGGAAGTTCGTTTATCGCCATAGGGTCCAACTCATTTTGCCCGTCTTTTGCAACCGATCCCAGCTCTCTAGCGTCGGTGTTAAACGATGGGCGGGCATTGTATGTGACGTCATGCCGTCAACACGTGACATCATTGATGGTCACAAAAATGTATACCGTGTAGTAGCTGAGTAATTTGGACGATTTGTTTTAGAAATAACCACAAGATTTACTGTTTTATATGGGCCAAAATGTGGCATTGAGACGAGCCTTCCCCGATTGCGTCGCCAAGTCACTTTTTCTCGAAAACGTCTCAAACCGTGGTGAAAGAAACTGAAATTGCCCAAGCGGAAGTATGTCATATTGAAGAAAGCTCATTTATCTCCATCGGTTCCAAAGTTAAACGTGTTCGACTATATGCCGGAAAGTACCAGGGTTATGTAACCATGTTTACGGTCCAGATGGGCAACACCCCGCTTAAACGGTTAGACGATATTATATTAAAAATCGATACTTCAGATATCGCTAAAAAATCATACATATATATGCATCTTGATCATTACGACTAGTTGTTGACCGTTTGTTGACATGAAAAATGCATGTGGTGAAAACAAATTATGCATTGTAACCTTAGCAACGTGTTCGTCGCTTAAATTGCTCGAGCGTTCAGCTGGTGTTCACCCCATCCCCTGGGTTACATCATGACCGGTCCTAGTCTTAATGGTTGCATTATGATTTTATCGCTCGCTTGTTGCAGGACGATATGAGCACCTCATCTTAAAGCAATTATTTAGGAAAAATAATAAAAGAAAGCACATTAGTCATTTGCGAGGGATACAACTCGCACAACGATGAGATTTTGGAGATCACATGCCGTTGGCACGTAGGGCCGGTCAGCTCGCACAGCACAGCACAGCATATTAAGAGTGATATAAATGCATTGGGGCAGTGGAAAGGCCGCATACGTCTTTCAGACAATGTTTGCATGGGGACACTTCAATTCGATACCTTTCAGTGGCCCCATTCGCCGCAACAATATACCAAGAAGCTGGATGCTGGGGCCGATAGACCACCTGTCTGAGGTCAGATTACTGCGATAGCCTGTGTCTGCGGAGCAGCTCACCCAACCAGAGAAAATTACTACCGGAAAAGCGGGTTGGACATTTTTACTGGCATAGAAACATACAATCTGTATAATTGGGGGAAAAAGGGGCCTTTGTTGTGGGTGGGCGGTTCGGGTTGTGGTGCGCAGTTTTGCGCCACGTTGCGAGTGGAACGGCGATGAGCCGGAAACAGGTGGGCGCAGCCTACCACATGTCTGCGCCAGATGGGAAAAAGCTCTTACGGCTTTATTAAATATGCAACAAACATTAATGTGTATTCCACCAAATGGTTGCTGGGGTCTCTGCTTTCTCCTTTAACTGGATTTGAGATGCGAAACGGTGGATGGACCATTTATAATTTAGGGGACAGAAGTACAAATGATGGACTGCGACATAAGGCGCGGGCATGACATACAAAATTAACCAATGAAAAAGCAGCTCGCTATGTGACGTAGGTTCCATTGTGACGACATCGGGGAAGGATTCCGATTTAAGGTCGCATCCAACCAACGCTATAGTCGACCCATGGTCTGGGATGTCGCGCTTGTGTCTGTCTCTGCTAGGTCATCCAGTGCGTGGTTAGAGTCTCATGTGGGACAATGTGGGAAAGGTAACGATCCCATGTTCTTCTTCGCAAAGAGTACCACGGAAACTCACGTCCACTACAAAAGAAAGGCCGATTCCTGCCGTTACTAATGGGACTCATCTCTCTATGTCAAATGGCGGAGGAGGAACATTTAGATCTATGATCCCAGTACACCTACACATTACTTCTATGAACCATATATCACAATTTATCCGTACCCCACTTAAAACTTGTTTTTGCTGTTGTCAGTCGTGGGGCAAACATTTTTGAAAAGCATGCCTCAGAAATATGGTATATTATAAGGTATCTGTAACTCTTTCGCAAAAAGAATATGCGCAAATTCGTAAAAATTCCAGCTCCTACGTCCAAAGGGAATTTCAAGGTATTAACCCCAATATGTTACGCCATCAACATGAAATACTCGTTGATTTTATTAGGGTCATTATTAGAAACATTGGCCGTAGTTCATATGACGCCTTAAAGCATCAAGGAACAGTAAGAGGCGATCATTCAACGTTTCGTAAATGCATCCCCTTTGAAGAGCTGGTGCCCGCTATAAGCATGGCACGGGCAGTCATACTATTTCTTTTAAAATTTCTTTTGTTCAATACTTCGTTACAAAACTTCGCAGGTATTATGAATTCAACACATCGAACACCTCCTTCCTCCAAAATCCCAATTCATCTGAATATTTACAAAAACCCTTCACTTGTCTATACTAAGCAACTAAATCGGAGCCTGCATCTACATCACTTGGCGGGGAAAATGACGGCTTTGATCACTTATAGTTGATAGGGTTTGCCCAGCTTTCGTGACTAAAACGCGCCATACTTAACAAACAATGAGCCACATAATTTGCACAACCACCCAGATTGCTTCAACATTTACTCTGCTGTGAGTATATTATGTTAATTCTAAGAATTATTTGACCCAGACGCTGGCCTTTAAGTAGACGCAGTCACTATTAGGTTTATTTTGGCAATGAGAAGTATTACGATCAAAAGGGGCCATAGGCTATGCTCGTTTCATGGCAATACGAACTTAATCCAGCACAAACATAGCCATTGGCAACCATGGTGCTCGAACCTTGCGCTCAGCAAAATAGATGCATAAAAAACTGAACCCGCTAACCGCATGGAGGTTCGTGGGGTGGGGTGGGGGGGGGGGGCTAACCGCATTTACTCTCGGCCATAAAGTCATTAATCCAGGTAGCATAAAGCAGAATTGAAGAAAGTTTTGCATTATAGGCCAGACCACATCGACTATCTCATTCTGGAAGGCGCGTCCAGCAAACTGCCTTATAAAGAAAATCTTGACCAATTTATCGCATAGTAAAGAAGTAAAATAAGCCGTTTCCAAAGGTAATTTAGGGTAAAATGGGCCGGGCGCCAGGTCAAGTCAGACGGTTGGTTGTACATTGTATATTCAGGACGCTTTAACCACTTTTGGTCATATCGCGTCAATGGGAGAAGGGGGCGGAGCCATGTCCGCGAGGGTAACCCCCAACTGTTTGCGAAGAAAGACATGGGATCTTTATCCTGCGACCGCGCAAACATGATCACAGCGGGGCTCGAAACACCGATCCACGTGCCATTAGGTGGCCAGAGCACTCAAGACGAGCGCTCTAACCCACTGAGCTATCGAGGCGGCCCCGTCCAGCCAGGCGGAACCTTAAGTCTTATTGGCTGTGGTAAGGGGCGTGTGTACTGCGGTCACAAGTCTCCTCTAAGGTGGTTGTCTGTCCCATGTATTTGTTTGGTGTCTGCCTTGTTATGGACATGTGTTATTCCAATTAGGACTGTCGATATTGGATCTACATAACATCGAGTTGACGCTCCCTCCTTTGTCGGCAGGGGACATCATTAGACGTATGGTGTCTGTGCAGCTGCACCTTAATACTGCCGGCTATGAGCCTTGTATAATAGTGCCCCCGCCATCCCCCCGGATATCATACAATATAGGAACATGAATACAGGTTTATTATATAATAAATAAATATGGCGACAATAGGGATCTGGAAGGGGGTATCCAGTGTCCTGTGTCGATTATTTAGATACCCAGTGTCGGAACTTAAGGGTTAATGTCGAATGACGCTTTTTCAAATATGCGTGTCACCCTTTACCCCTTCTAGACCGCTGACAATGTCTGCAGATCGCGCCGGATTTATGAGGTCATGATGCTAAAGATACATAGGGCCTATCGATCAGGAGAATTTATCAGGGGACACTTCATGAAGCCCCTCATAATGGTTTCTTATTCGTTCAAATAGCAAAGAAACTATTTATGAGAAGGATATATAGGTGATGGTACTACTAAACATTCCTTTTATGAGAAACGCTTTTAGAAGAACGATTACCCCCAGCTGCATGTCAATCATAATATACGTACTTGGTGTGTCCTGCTCATCCGGTGGTCAGGTCCCGGTAGCCGTGTCACCAAACCACTCTCCAAGTGAGGTGTGAAAGACTCGCGCAGCCCCTCCCAATGGGTCGTGGTAATGGGGTCGGACACCCCTAAACGGACGCCATTCTTGGAGTTCTGACGTCATTCAGGGCAACGGGTGGGGTGGGGCTGGTGTGGAGGGGGTTGGGTTGCATATGGAAGGGTGGGAGTGGAGTATTTAGGTGACGGTACTGTGAGGGGAATGGTGGGTGGATTGGTGGGGAATGGTAGGTGGTAAGGTGGGTTGGCGGCATGGCGGTAATGGGCCGGGGTGAGGAAGGGGGTGGGAGTGAATGGGAAGGACAGGGGGGTGGATTGGTGGGGAATGGTATGTGGTGAGGTGGGTGGGCGGCATGGCGGTAATGGGCCGGGGTGAGGAAGGGGGTGGGAGTGAATGGGGAGGACAGGGGGATGGATTGGTGGGGAATGGTATGTGGTGAGGTGGGTGGGCGGCATGGCGGTAATGGGCCGGGGTGAGGAAGGGGGTGGGAGTGAATGGGAAGGACAGGGGGGTGGATTGGTGGGGAATGGTAGGTGGTGAGGTGGGTTGGCGGCATGGCGGTAATGGGCCGGGGTGGGGAAGGGGGTGGGAGTGAATGGGGAGGACAGGGGGGTGGATTGGTGGGGAATGGTAGGTGGTGAGGTGGGTGGGCGGTATGGCGGTAATGGGCCGGGGTGAGGAAGGGGGTGGGAGTGAATGGGGAGGACAGGGGGGTGGATTGGTGGGGAATGGTAGGTGGTGAGGTGGGTGGGCGGCATGGCGGTAATGGGCCGGGGTGAGGAAGGGGGTGGGAGTGAATGGGGAGGACAGGGGGGTGGATTGGTGGGGAATGGTAGGTGGTGAGGTGGGTTGGCGGCATGGCGGTAATGGGCCGGGGTGAGGAAGGGGGTGGGAGTGAATGGGGAGGACAGGGGGGTGGATTGGTGGGGAATGGTAGGTGGTGAGGTGGGTGGGCGGCATGGCGGTAATGGGCCGGGGTGAGGAAGGGGGTGGGAGTGAATGGGGAGGACAGGGGGGTGGATTGGTGGGGAATGGTAGGTGGTGAGGTGGGTTGGCGGCATGGCGGTAATGGGCCGGGGTGAGGAAGGGGGTGGGAGTGAATGGGGAGGACAGGGGGGTGGATTGGTGGGGAATGGTAGGTGGTGAGGTGGGTTGCCGGCATGGCGGTAATGGGCCGGAGTGGGGAAGGGGTTGGGAGTGAATGGGAAGGACAGGGGGGTGGATTGGTGGGGAATGGTAGGTGGTGAGGTGGGTGGGCGGCATGGCGGTAATGGGCCGGGGTGAGGAAGGGGGTGGGAGTGAATGGGGAGGACAGGGGGTGGATTGGTGGGGAATGGTAGGTGGTGAGGTGGGTGGGCGGTATGGCGGTAATGGGCCGGGGTGAGGAAGGGGGTGGGAGTGAATGGGGAGGACAGGGGGGTGGATTGGTGGGGAATGGTAGGTGGTGAGGTGGGCTGGCGGCATGGCGGTAATGGGCCGGGGTGAGGAAGGGGGTGGGAGTGAATGGGGAGGACAGGGGGGTGGATTGGTGGGGAATGGTAGGTGGTGAGGTGGGTGGGCGGCATGGCGGTAATGGGCCGGGGTGAGGAAGGGGGTGGGAGTGAATGGGGAGGACAGGGGGGTGGATTGGTGGGGAATGGTAGGTGGTGAGGTGGGTGGGCGGCATGGCGGTAATGGGCCGGGGTGAGGAAGGGGGTGGGAGTGAATGGGGAGGACAGGGGGGTGGATTGGTGGGGAATGGTAGGTGGTGAGGTGGGTGGGCGGCATGGCGGTAATGGGCCGGGGTGAGGAAGGGGGTGGGAGTGAATGGGAAGGACAGGGGGGTGGATTGGTGGGGAATGGTAGGTGGTGAGGTGGGTGGGCGGTATGGCGGTAATGGGCCGGGGTGAGGAAGGGGGTGGGAGTGAATGGGGAGGACAGGGGGGTGGATTGGTGGGGAATGGTAGGTGGTGAGGTGGGTTGCCGGCATGGCGGTAATGGGCCGGAGTGGGGAAGGGGGTGGGAGTGAATGGGAAGGACAGGGGGGTGGATTGGTGGGGAATGGTAGGTGGTGAGGTGGGTGGGCGGCATGGCGGTAATGGGCCGGGGTGAGGAAGGGGGTGGGAGTGAATGGGGAGGACAGAGGGGTGGATTGGTGGGGAATGGTAGGTGGTGAGGTGGGTGGGCGGTATGGCGGTAATGGGCCGGGGTGAGGAAGGGGGTGGGAGTGAATGGGGAGGACAGGGGGGTGGATTGGTGGGGAATGGTAGGTGGTGAGGTGGGCTGGCGGCATGGCGGTAATGGGCCGGGGTGAGGAAGGGGGTGGGAGTGAATGGGGAGGACAGGGGGGTGGATTGGTGGGGAATGGTAGGTGGTGAGGTGGGTGGGCGCCATGGCGGTAATGGGCCGGGGTGAGGAAGGGGGTGGGAGTGAATGGGGAGGACAGGGGGGTGGATTGGTGGGGAATGGTAGGTGGTGAGGTGGGTGGGCGGCATGGCGGTAATGGGCCGGGGTGAGGAAGGGGGTGGGAGTGAATGGGGAGGACAGGGGGGTGGATTGGTAGGGAAGGGTAGGTGGTGAGGTGGGTTGGCGGCATGGCGGTAATGGGCCGGGGTGAGGAAGGGGGTGGGAGTGAATGGGGAGGACAGGGGGGTGGATTGGTGGGGAATGGTAGGTGGTGAGGTGGGTGGGCGGCATGGCGGTAATGGGCCGGGGTGAGGAAGGGGGTGGGAGTGAATGGGGAGGACAGGGGGGTGGATTGGTGGGGAATGGTAGGTGGTGAGGTGGGTGGGCGGCATGGCGGTAATGGGCCGGGGTGAGGAAGGGGGTGGGAGTGAATGGGGAGGACAGGGGGGTGGATTGGTGGGGAATGGTAGGTGGTGAGGTGGGTTGGCGGCATGGCGGTAATGGGCCGGGGTGAGGAAGGGGGTGGGAGTGAATGGGGAGGACAGGGGGGTGGATTGGTGGGGAATGGTAGGTGGTGAGGTGGGTGGGCGGCATGGCGGTAATGGGCCGGGGTGAGGAAGGGGGTGGGAGTGAATGGGGAGGACAGGGGGGTGGATTGGTGGGGAATGGTAGGTGGTGAGGTGAATGGGCGGCATGGCGGTAATGGGCCGGGGTGAGGAAGGGGGTGGGAGTGAATGGGGAGGACAGGGGGGTGGATTGGTGGGGAATGGTAGGTGGTGAGTTGGGTGGGCGGCATGGCGGTAATGGGCCGGGGTGAGGAAGGGGGTGGGAGTGAATGGGGAGGACAGGGGGGTGGATTGGTGGGGAATGGTAGGTGGTGAGGTGGGTTGGCGGCATGGCGGTAATGGGCCGGGGTGAGGAAGGGGGTGGGAGTGAATGGGGAGGACAGGGGGGTGGATTGGTGGGGAATGGTAGGTGGTGAGGTGGGTTGGCGGCATGGCGGTAATGGGCCGGGGTGAGGAAGGGGGTGGGAGTGAATGGGGAGGACAGGGGGGTGGATTGGTGGGGAATGGTAGGTGGTGAGGTGGGTGGGCGGCATGGCGGTAATGGGCCGGATTGGGGAAGGGGGTGGGAGTGAATGGGGAGGACAGGGGGGTGGATTGGTGGGGAATGGTAGGTGGTGAGGTGGGTGGGCGGCATGGCGGTAATGGGCCGGGGTGAGGAAGGGGGTGGGAGTGAATGGGGAGGACAGGGGCGTGGCGGTACCTTTGGCGCCATCTTGGAAAACCGATGGCCATTCCGTTATTTATTCCACGCGTTAATGACGTCATGAATAATTGATTAACCATCAAGAAACATTGCTTTATTGGTGTGTAGGGTTTTAACATCCATTGTAGGTTACGACAACAATGGATATTTCTCCTGCAATATGGCACATTATGGTTTATGCAATGGTTTGAAGTAGGACGATGGGTTTAATTAGTCATGAGTTGTCTTACGACTAGGAAAAAACTAGTGACGCACATTAGTAGATTTCTATAATGACACAGTTCCGGACCCATGCTACCAAGCTGACCTGTCGTTGTACCTCTGAGAGGACAGATATAACCACGGGTATTACACGTGTGTCAGGACGGTGGCGTCCCCCGTCGGCGGAACTATGACACCAGTTACAGTCTAACAGATTACTGCCTACTGGTTTTCTAAATGATTCGTGATGGTCGGCCATTGAATGACTAAGAAGACGGACTTAAGGCGACTCTCTGTTGTCCTCACAGCTCGACGGTTAACGACCAGCCACGGGCCTGTCTGCCGCGCCTGGTGGGGGCTTCAGCGTCACATTGTCCTGCTTGGCTTTATTCCTTATTTAGAAACATCGTTTTGCCTTAACTTGTTACATGGTGGATACATGAAGCATAAACTCAGCCCTAGTGGAAGAACATTTGCTGTGACGTGTGCATGCTGTCGCCTCTGCGTTTGGGCTTGGCTTGGCATAAGCTGTCTAGATTAGCTGCGACACTGCAACCGGCTAACTACCAGGGTCAGACAGCAAAAGTTTGATCGCACGAGTTCAAGGGAGTATAATTAGTTTAGTTATCGGCATTACGGGCATTGCTGGTGAGCGTGATGAAAGGCCAGGGTGAGCACCTCTAGTACCAGCTACCCACGTTAAGCATCTTACCCTAGAGATCAGACCGCGTTAAACATTCACTACACAATCGAAGCCGATGGCATGTTATTCTTACATAAAAAAGTCTTTGGTAACACGTACGTACGCTTCGACCCGTTCAAGCTGGTTGATCTTGCCGCTCCATTGCGCCCTGCGTGAGATGCTACAGACGGGGTGTAGGTAACTATAGCAACGCCTTGGTCTCCATGGAAATCGAGTACGCACTGATAACAAATAGGACGCGAGGTAGCAGGAGACATCGCACATTTGCTCCGCGCCTATAGTTATATGTCAGTTTCTCTGGCGATACATCTTCATTAGGGGGGCGCCCTGTCGCATCCCAGGGGGCGGGGGGTGGGGCGGCGACGGGGGCCAGACTATGTGTGAGGGGGAGGGGGGGGGGCTGACAATATATCACCAGTCGTTATGATGGGGAATCGGGGTGGGAGGCTGGTAGGGTTGGTGGGGGTTGGTGGGGGGTTGGTGTGGGGCTGGTGTGGGCTGGTGGGGGCTGGTGGGAGGCTGGTTGGTGGGGGCTGGTGGGGGCTGGTGGGAGGTTGGTGGGAGCTGATATGGGGGCTGGTGGGGGCTGGTGGGGGCTGGTGGGGGCTGGTGGGAGGTTGGTGGGAGCTGATATGGGGACTGGTGGGGGCTAGTGGGAGCTGGTGGGAACTGGTGGGGGCTGATATGGGGGCTGGTGGGAGCAGGGGGGTAATTCTATTTTATGGCGATATGAAGTATGCGATATGGTCGTGCAAGCAGTCTCGTGGCCCACATCACATCCGGCTTTCTTCCGAGAGAGCACGTGACTTGACACTAAGGGGTTTCCAACGAGATCCACAAACGGTTGCTATCTGGCTGCCATTAATGTCGCTGTCATGTCCAAGTCCGGACGTATGTAGCACACATAGGTCATACAGTAAATATGTCCTTCAAAGAACATATTCTCTTAATTAGATCGTAAAAGCTACATCGTAAACGTATCTTTACTTATCTAGGGCTAGCGGCTAGGGCTGTGGGTAAGGGATACAAGAGTTTTGTCTGTTGTGATGAGCGACCAGTGGGTAAGGGATACAAGAGCTTTGTCTGTTGTGATGAGCGACCAGGGCTACGGGTAAGGGATACAAGAGCGCTGTCTGTTGTGATGAGCGGCTAGGGCTGTGGGTAAGGGATACAAGAGCTTTGTCTGTTGTGATGAGCGACCAGGGCTGTGGGTAAGGGATACAAGAGCTTTGTCTGTTGTGATGAGCGACCAGGGCTGTGGGCAAGGGATACAAGAACTTTGTCTGTTGTGATGAGCGACCAGGGCTGCGGGTAAGGGATACAAGAGCTTTGTCTGTTGTGATGAGCGACCAGGGCTGTGGGCAAGGGATACAAGAGCTTTGTCTGTTGAGATAAGTGTCCAGGGCTGTTGGCAAGGGATGCAAGAGCTTTGTCTGTTGTGATGAGCGACCAGGGGTGCGGGTAAGGGATAAAAGAGCTTTGTCTGTTGTGATGAGCGACCAGGGGGGCGGGTAAGGGATAAAAGAGCTTTGTCTGTTGTGATGAGCGACCACTGCGGGTAAGGGATACAAGAGCTTTATCTGTTGTGATGAGCGATCAGGGCTGTGGGTAAAGGATACAAGAGCTTTGTCTGTTGTGATGAGCGACCAGGGGTGCGGGTAAGGGATAAAAGAGCTTTGTCTGTTGTGATGAGCGACCAGGGGGGGCGGGTAAGGGATACAAGAGCTTTATCTGTTGTGATGAGCGACCAGGGCTGTGGGTAAGGGATACAAGAGCTTTGTCTGTTGTGATGAGCGACCAGGGCTGTGGGTAAGGGATACAAGAGCTTTGTCTGTTGTGATGAGCGACCAGGGCTGTGGACAAGGGATACAAGAACCTTGTCTGTTGTGATGAGCGACCAGGGGTGCGGGTAAGGGATAAAAGAGCTTTGTCTGTTGTGATGAGCGACCAGGGGGGCGGGTAAGGGATAAAAGAGCTTTGTCTGTTGTGATGAGCGACCAGAGCTGCGGGTAAGGGATACAAGAGCTTTATCTGTTGTGATGAGCGACCAGGGCTGTGGGTAAGGGATAAAAGAGCTTTGTCTGTTGTGATGAGCGACCAGGGGGACGGGTAAGGGATAAAAGAGCTTTGTCTGTTGTGATGAGCGACCAGAGCTGCGGGTAAGGAATACAAGAGCTTTATCTGTTGTGATGAGCGACCAGAGCTGCGGGTAAGGGATACTAGAGCTTTGTCTGTTGTGATGAGCGACCAGGGCTGTGGGTAAGGGATCCACGAGCGTTGTCTGTTGTGATGAGCGACTAAGGCTGTGGGCAAGGCATACAAGAGCTTTGTCTGTTGTGATGAGCGACCAGGGCTGTGGGCAAGGGATACAAGAACTTTGTCTGTTGTGATAAGCGACCAGGGCTGTGGGCAAGGGATGCAAGAGCTTTGTCTGTTGTGATGAGCGACCAGGGCTGCGGGTAAGGGATACAAGAGCTTTGTCTGTTGAGATAAGTGACCAGGGCTGTTGGCACGCGGTACAAATGGAAAGACATCCGAGGGTGACAGTGGGGGGAAAGACATCATAGGTGGGGCAGTCAAAAATACGTGGAAAGCCCCCCACGGGTGTGGCAGTGGGGAAGAAGGGAAATCAGGGGGCGGGACTGTGGGATAAAGGGAAAGACCAGCGGGGTGGGGGGCAGTGGAGGAGAAGGGGAGAGACATTTGCGTATGGAAAAGCGGGGGAGAAGGGGAAAAGGCATTCGAGGGTGCGGTAGTGGGAGAGAAGGGGAAATATCTCCTAGGTTGGGGCAGTGGAAGAGAAGGGGAAATACCTCCTAGGGTGGAGCAGTGGAAGGAAAGGGAAAGACGTCCTAAGGTGGGGCAGTGGGGGAGAAGGGGAAATACCTCCTAGAGTGGGGCAGTGGGAGAGAAGGGGAAATACCTCCTAGAGTGGGGCAGTGGGAGTGAAGGAGAAATACCTCCTAGAGTGGGGCAGTGGGAGAGAAGGGGAAATACCTCCTAGAGTGGGGCAGTGGGAGAGAAGGGGAAATACCCCCTAGAGTGGGGCAGTGGGAGAGAAGGGGAAATACCTCCTAGAGTGGGGCAGTGGGAGAGAAGGGGAAATACCCCCTAGAGTGGGGCAGTGGGAGAGAAGGGGAAATACCTCCTAGAGGGGGGCAGTGGGAGAGAAGGGGAAATACCTCCTAGAGTGGGGCAGTGGGAGAGAAGGGGAAATACCTCCTAGAGTGGGGCAGTGGGAGAGAAGGGGAAATACCTCCTAGAGTGGGGCAGTGGGAGAGAAGGGGAAATACCTCGTAGGGTTGGGCAGTGAGAGATGAAGGGGGAAGACATCTTAGGGTGGGGTAGTGAGAGAGAAAGAGAAAGACATCCCAGGGTGGGGCAGTGGGAGGAACAGGGAAAGACATCCCAGGGTGGGGCAGTGGAAGGAAAGGGGAAATACCTCCTAGCGTGGGGCAGTGGGAGAGGAGGGGAAATACCTCCTAGGGTGGGGCAGCGGAAGAAAAGGGAAAGACATCCTAGGGTGAGGCAGTGAGAGAGAAAGGGAAAGACATCCTTGGGTGGGGTAGTGGGGTTCACTGGGCGACCGATAGGGGGCGCTGACTTGGGTCACGTGGCTGCTCAGGATTGACGGGTATACTGACATAGAGGGTCGACCCACAACACGCTGTGTGACATAGGCACATATCCCACCCTAATGGCTCTCGCCACAGACAGGGAAGATGGATGTCCTGTGGGTGAGGCTGTGTCCTGCTCTCCTACCCGCAACACCCCGCCTCCTCGCCCCGTTGCTACTCACTACCCCTGTCCGCTTTTCAAGCCCACTTCGCACCCCCCCCCCCACCCGCCGCCAGCCTCCATCAGCCTCCTCTCCGTTTCAAGCCCTGTGTTATTTATTGATAGACAATGTATACACTCATCACCATACAACCCCAGCATCGCTTCGGGACGGCCTATTGGTTGTGTCCGCCTTCTATTGATACATACGATTAAAGAAATCTGCATTAATAAGCCATCACTCTATATCACTATCACTATTATATTTGATAAATTGTTCAACTACATACAATGTATCATATTGTCTAATTGTTTCTACATTCTCAGTACCTCTAACTAGGATATTTTGTTAAAACTGTTCAAAGCATACGACATATGTTATGCCTCTCTCACCTTTAGATATGTATTTTTAGGTTGTGTTTGAGTATTTTTGTATGTATCTCCATATTGTTATGGGTGAGATGAGTGCCGTTAATGCTGTAACTCCTTGGTTTGTTCCACTGCCATCCATTGCACGCTAAGCCTCCCAAACCAAGGTTGCCGCATCAAAAACATTATAGAGTGAGTGTGGCAAAGGGGCTGTAGTGAACAATATCAATAGAGTGCTTTAAACCCACTTTGGTACAGACGCGATATCGGGAATATGTCCTATACGTTATATATATGCGGCATTTCGCGCTACCTTTCACAATTCCTGCGTATCTACAAAAACTACACTTTTTGGCTATATCTACATATAGACTTCGATTCCCGATAAGTTTGTTTTTGATGCATCGATTGTTTCTGGAGTCCTTTTCGGCAAACTGGGCTAAACCGTCTGCAAAAAATTATATAAACATATTGGAATTATTTTCATCTAAATAAAGTTCACACCGTCACTTTTTTCTCCAAACATTTCGACCAATTGATTTAAATATGTGCCAATGAATAAAGGACTCAGCTTACATTATATACATTATATATATTTTATACATCATCTAAGCCATAGACATTATATCTGTATATACATTATATCGACCCTTTATATGACATACACATATGCATTACATATACATTATATATACTCTATAAGTTATATATACCCTATACGTTATACATAGCCTACACATTATACATAGCCTATACATTATACATAGCCTATACATTATATATAGCCTATACATTATACATAGCCTATACATTTTACATAGCCTATACATTATATATACCCTACACATTATCTCTTTCTTATAAGACACATGGAATATTTAAGTGATTTTGGCATGGACAGAGGTATTGAGTTACGGTTACATGTATAAGTCACCCGGGGATTCTGTGAAGACATATCTGACGTAGGCGAAGTGTTCGAGGATTCACAATCCTCACAATTGCACACAGTGGATTGCTGGGTGATGGACCACAACCTGAGCCTGCAGTCAGGCCGCTCACCGCAATACACCAGGCGCCTGCCAGCTATACGCCCCAGCATGCTCCCTGTGGAGCCGTCTTCAAGGCCGCAGGGTAGATGGATGGATCGGTGTTTAAGGCATATTTTGCACGCATGTGGGTTAAATCGGGCCCGCAAAGAGACCGCCTCGGAGTGAGATGTGAAAGATATTTGGCATCCAAGCGCCAGAAGCCCAGGCTAACGCTCAGCTGGCTATCAACTCAAGGTCAAAGGGACCGTTACCCCGATTCCTGGTTATATAACGGTAATAAATATCGATGAAATATTCTCAATGGCATCCGCGTTTCGTTCGTACTATGAAGGGTCACAAGGCTCGTGGATCCCAACGGTCGATTTGTGATCTGTCTAAGCAATGACTCAAAATCTATAAGCCACTCAATCTCGGTGAAATGGTGTGTGTGTTCACCCCACGCCACCTCCCCACCCCCCCCCCCTCTCACAATGAGGTACGGTTCCCCTTTTGTGGGTGGAAGAGCATGTGTGGTACCTGGTACCCGCGCGGCCCCCCGCCCCCCGCATGGCTGCCCATTCGCATTTCTCCACCCAAATACCGCGCAACGCTCAGCGACTATGTCACATGCCCTTCTCGCCGTCCACTAGATGGCGCCACTTATCGGGAAGATCAATGGCGGCGGGCTTAGCGCTCGCTGTCGTGGATATGTCATGTCTTCCTCCCTTGAAGCGTTCGTTGTCAGAGCGGGGCGCCCCAGCGAGCAGCGCAACACCCACCTCCAGCCCAGGCCTGCAGAGCGGCAGAGCTGCAGCGTGGCTGCTCTATGTAAGTCAGTGGCCGGACGTGGGTGAGGTGAAATGTTGTGAGCTTGCCGTCCGCATCAAAGTGAAGCCCGAGGCAGACGGACAGACACACAGTGCGCAAGCCACGTACCAAGTGGCGCGGACGTCGCAGAGAAGGAAGAAGACTGCCGGTCGGGACAGGCAGGACCCCGAGTACTGTGAAGTGGGATCTGTGTGCGTTTTTTCCCATTCGTTTCCCTACATAACTGCTTTTTACTTTACTTTTTGATCTTTAGACTAACGGGTTTTTATTTTACGATCGGGGTCATGCCGTATAACGGGTGGGTAGTCTCGCAGGACATCTCGCGAGAGTTCTTAAAACTTGGTCACCGCGATGGCCGGTGACACCAACTTGGATATGAGTACGGAACGGACTCCCTTCCTGCTGGACAACCCACTAGGCCTCGTCGCGCCCTATCTGGAGCTCTGCCACAACTTTACCGCCGGCGACCATGTCCGGAACCTCTCCTACCAAAGTCGCGGCGCCCTGGATATGACCAACGGGCGGGATGCGGCGGCGGCGGCGGCGGATTCGGACAGGCGCCCGACACCTTCTGGATTACTGGACACGGACGACGGATCCGGATTTAGCATTGCCGAACTGGCCTTCCTTTGTAACGGAACGCTTAGGGCGGAGGACGGGGCGACGGGGCTGCAGGGGGTGACCCCCGGGGTCGGGGTTGACCCCAACGCCATGCCCAAGGAGCTGGGCTTCACGGACGACAGCTTAGTGTCCGTCATTACCTACTCGGTGCTTTTCTTCGTCGCCGCCATCGGCAACTTGACGGTCTTCATCACGCTCTTCCGGAACCGCCACCGGAAGTCACGTGTCAACATGTTCATCATGCATCTGTCCATCGCGGATATGATCGTGACGTTCATCATGATCCCCATGGAGATAACGTGGCATATCACGGTCTCCTGGAACGCCGGGGACGCCGCGTGCCGCCTGCTCATGTTCTGGAGGGCCTTCGGCTTCTACTTGTCCTCCTTCATCCTCGTCACCATCAGCCTGGACCGCTACTTCGCCATCACGCACCCGCTTAGCCTCAACGACGCCGACAAGAGGGGCAAGCTGATGATCCTCATGGCCTGGCTCTTCAGCATGGTCGCTAGCATACCCCAGGTCAGTCACCCTGTGCCGCTTAATATATCCGCGTACCTTGGGTTTCAAAGTTTTTGTTGCTTGATTTTTATTTTTTACAAAAGTAATTTAATTCGTTAATCTCCCTTAACGTTTTATTTTATGTCTCTTTAGGTAATTTATGTGCAAAGTGATAGTTAAAAAAGTATTCATCGCTGATACGATGAATATTGGTATCTCCGTTCTCTATACTACGCTACCAACGTCTATTCTGCTCATTAGTTACAATGAATATCTCACTTTCAACCAGTCAGTTCTCGGGCTAGTGAATTCTCTCAGTATAAGGCACCAAACATTGATAACTTTATGGAGTGGCACCTGGCATGACCGACTGAAATGTTGGTGTTTCGGGCCACGGTTTGAGCACATGGAGACAATGAGACAATGACATGGTGTTGGACGAAACATGTCCTCTTACAGGAGTCACTCAGGTGCCGGGGTTAGAACCTACGACCTGGCGATTTGCAGCCCAATCCCACTCGTCGCAAGAGTCCCATGTCTCCACCAATGACGACTCACATCATAATATGCCGCCGCCATCTGCCGGCCAAAAGCACGGAGGTTGCGTTGGCGAGGGGGCGGCTGGGGAAGGCCGGTGGCGGCGGGGGGCAGCGTGGTGAGGGGTGGCGGCGGGGGGCTTGGGTGGTGGTGGGAGGGGGGGGGGGCTTATTATGGTGGGCTTACCTTGAGGGGTGCTAGGATTGCTTTGAACGTGTAACAACTGTGTTAAAGCCACCGACACCTGTTCGTCAGTTGTCTTCACGGTACACCGCTATAACGGTACACCGCTATAACGGCATACCGCTATAACGGCCCACGCCTTCCCTTCACGGTATACCGCTATGACGGTCCACGCCTTCCCTTCACGGTATACCGCTATAACGGTCCACGCCTTCCCTTCACGGTATACCGCTATAACGGTCCACGCCTTCCCTTCACGGTATACCGCTATAACGGTCCACGCCTTCCCTTCACGGTATACCGCTATAACGGTCCACGCCTTCCCTTCACGGTACACCGCTATAACGGTCCACGCCTTCCCTTCACGATACACCGCTATAACGGTACACGCCTTCCCTTCACGGTACACCGCTATACCGGTCCACGCCTTCCCTTCACGGTATACCGCTATACCGGTACACGCCTTCCCTTCACGGTACACCGCTATACCGGTCCACGCCTTACCTTCACGATATGCCGCTATAACGGTCCACGCCTTCCCTTCACGGTATACCGCTATAACGGTCCACGCCTTCCCTTCACGGTATACCGCTATAACGGTCCACGCCTTCCCTTCACGGTATACCGCTATAACGGTCCACGCCTTCCCTTCACGGTATACCGCTATAACGGTCCACGCCTTCCCTTCACGGTATACCGCTATACCGGTCCACACCTTCCCTTCACGGTACACCGCTATACCGGTACACGCCTTCCCTTCACGGTACACCGCTATACCGGTCCACGCCTTCCCTTCACGGTATACCGCTATAACGGTCCACGCCTTCCCTTCACGATACACCGCTACAACGGTCCACGCCTTCCCTTCATGGTACACCGCTATAACGGTCCACGCCTTCCCTTCACGGTATACCGCTATGACGGTCCACGCCTTCCCTTCACGGTATACCGCTATAACGGTCCACGCCTTCCCTTCACGGTATACCGCTATAACGGTCCACGCCTTCCCTTCACGGTATACCGCTATAACGGTCCACGCCTTCCCTTCACGGTATACCGCTATAACGGTCCACGCCTTCCCTTCACGGTATACCGCTATACCGGTCCACACCTTCCCTTCACGGTACACCGCTATACCGGTACACGCCTTCCCTTCACGGTACACCGCTATACCGGTCCACGCCTTCCCTTCACGGTATACCGCTATAACGGTCCACGCCTTCCCTTCACGATACACCGCTACAACGGTCCACGCCTTCCCTTCATGGTACACCGCTATAACGGTCCACGCCTTCCCTTCACGGTATACCGCTATGACGGTCCACGCCTTCCCTTCACGGTATACCGCTATAACGGTCCACGCCTTCCCTTCACGGTATACCGCTATAACGGTCCACGCCTTCCCTTCACGGTATACCGCTATAACGGTCTACGCCTTCCCTTCACGGTACACCGCTACAACGGTCCACGCCTTCCCTTCATGGTACACCGCTATAACGGTCCACGCCTTCCCTTCACGGTATACCGCTATGACGGTCCACGCCTTCCCTTCACGGTATACCGCTATAACGGTCCACGCCTTCCCTTCACGGTATACCGCTATAACGGTCCACGCCTTCCCTTCACGGTACACCGCTATACCGGTCCACGCCTTCCCTTCACGGTACACCGCTATAACGGTCCACGCCTTCCCTTCACGGTATACCGCTATAACGGTCCACGCCTTCCCTTCACAGTATACCGCTATAACGGTACACCGCTATAACGGTACACCGCTATAACGGTCCACGCCTTCCCTTCACGGTGTACGGCTATAACGGTACACCGCTATAACGGTACACCGCTATAACGGTACACCGCTATAACGGTCCACGCCTTCCCTTCACGGTATACCGCTATGACGGTCCACGCCTTCCCTTCACGGTATACCGCTATAACGGTACACCGCTATAACGGTGCACCGCTATAACGGTACACGCCTCTGCTTCACACCCTGCGCGTCCTGTGGTCACCGATTCACACTCACATTGTGCAACAGACAACAATTACCCACTGAACTTTCCAGTCGTGATTTATCTCACGTTTTTCTCCGATTGCATTTGCGAGTTTTTCACATTGTTTTCCACTGACAATGTGTCGGTCCGATCGACCGCTGGTCCCGGCGACTGGCGCGGCGAGTGGCCCACCCAACCGCGCCTCCTCGTTACCCTACAAACTCCGGACCCCAGTTTTGCTTATGTAAATGCTGCTCACTGATTTTCCGCAATAGCCAATGTGTTGCCACGACACATGTCTTGATTGTTCGTGAGACATCTATTGTCGTTAAAATACGTATTCAAAGAAACACTTTGATGTCCTTTTTTATTGTAGTTAAAGACAAACTTTAGTCCTGAACATCCGTTGTCTTACTTTGTGACATATACGCATGGCACCAGAAAACTTTTACATCCGCGTTCATTACTGTGTTATATGTGTATATGTATTTATACTGTAGTGTTGTCGTGGTTCCTAACGCACCGTAAATCTTTATTTTCTTTGGAAATGTTCGTCCTGTGCCTCTCTCGGTACTAGACTCCCCTGTCACCCAGCGTGCAGACCTTCCCCAGCAGCGTGGCAGCAGATAGCTGGGCCCAAACACAGACAGACGAAGGCAAAGTCAACCGGTGTAACATGACCAGCTGTCCCCCCATGACAGCGTGTCCCCCCTGCAGTTCTACTGTATACGCGCAAAGGAGGACACTAGTTATGGGGGGACACGCTGTCATGGGGGGACGCCTGGTCATGTTACACCGTGACAGCATGTCCCCCCCCCCTGCCCATATCCCTTAACCCACTTAGATGGGTAATTTCGTGCTAGAATAAGGGGACATGTGGTCATCGCTATAATCAACCCATGACGACACGTCCTCCCCCACCCCGCCTTCCGGGGTCCCTTAACCCACCGGGATGTGTGGTCCAATGCTAAACTAAGGGGACATTTGGTCATGGCTGTATATTAACCCGTGACAGGATGTCCCCCCCCCCTCCTCCCCATGTATCTTAAAATATATTTAGCCCATGACAATGTGTCCCCCCATAACTAGTGCCCTAATATGCGCGCATACATAAAAATTGCAGGGGGGACACGCTGTCATGGGGGGACGCCTGGTCATGTTACCCCGTGACAGCATGTCCCCCCCCCCCTGCCCATATCCCTTAACCCACTTATATGGGTAATTTCGTGCTAGAATAAAGGGACATGTGGTCATAGCTATAATTAACCCATGACAACATGTCACCCCCTCTCTCTATCCCTTAACCCACCTGGATCAGTGATCCAATGCTAAACTAAGGGGACACCTGGTCATGGCTGTATTTTAACCCGTGACAGCATGTCCCCCCACCCCCCTCCCTATGTCACGTAAATGGGTGATCTCATGCTAGGCTAAAGGCTCTGGTCATAGCTATATTCAACCCATGACAACATGCCCACCCCCACCCCCAGCCCCCCCGTGTCCGCTCAAGGTATATTCAGCCCATGACAATGTGTCCCTCTCATAACTAGTGACCTCCTCCGCGCGTATACCCGAACTGCAGGGGGGACACGCTGTCATGGGGGGACAGCTGGTCATGTTACACCGGCTAGCTCATATTCAAGTCACCACCACTTGCATAATCAGACCACCATAGAACCCAAGATAGGGGGACATACTCCGCATACTATTACACTCATGGTTCCTGCAACATGTTATATCCGTTGTCTTTTTTTTTGGGGGGGGGGGTGTCGTTGTTCTAACTTACGGACATCACATATCAATGACATAAAATAACAATATCAGACGTAGCATACCAACACTGTGTTAATCGCATGCATGTTCAAATGGCTTCACTTGAAAAAAAGGTTATTTGACCTCGTGGTACAAGTGCAGTTGCGTTTTAAAAGCAAAACGCTACCGAAACAAGTGCAATGGCCAAGTAATGTCCTGCGTACGATGTATGTGACACGCTTAGTGCAGCACATGTAAATATTCTATCGACAACCCAGCTAAGACTTGGGGAATTTTCAATAACGCAAACGTTTGTACTTGAAACAGGAACTAAGGGACCCAAATTAGCATACATATATGCCTTTTGTGGCAGACAGTTCGCATAAAATCGACTGGAATAACGTCAGTAAAAAGTGTTTGCGTGCCACTTGTGGGTGGGCCGCAAGGACCCTTTAACGACGACATAAATGGCGTGACCTGTCTCTTGCCAACGACCTTTTTCAGCCCAAAGCCACATGTGGCATCTGCTACAGAGACTGTTCATTAACTTAAGGGTATTTTTTATTACTGTGAACACACTTCTGGGTAAATCCGAGTTGGAATGGCACCGGGGGGTGGCGGCTATGCGTGGCTTTCTGTACAAAGGGCCAGCCAATCAGCGACTTTGGGCTCAGCCTCTGACGTTGATCGAAGGAGGAAAAGAGGGAGGTTAACACACTCTGCCGAAAGAGGGAGCTCTTTTCTCATATTACCTCTGGCCGACGTGTGTTTTGTGCTTTCGATGCAGAAATTTGAAAAATATTTATGTTCAGCAGTCGCAGGATCACAATGGAAGCGAAAAGAAACACGGGGTAAAACAAACAGTTCTAACTAATCAAAATGGAATGAATTTGTCCAGTGCGGCCCCAATGGCAGATATATCTTCGATTAGATATTAATTTGTGCGTATGGAGGATAATTCTGATGGTTGAATTTGACGTGTGGCAGAAAGACCACATAGCATAAGCGGAGCGCCCTCTGCCGGGAGATCGCTGTTGACACGCCGATGTGTTCACTGGCGGGGCGCCCTCTGCCGGGAGATCGCTGTTGACACCCCGATGTGTTCACTGGCGGGGCGCCCTCTGCCGGGAGATCGCTGTTGACACCCCGATGTGTTCACTGGTGGGGCGCCCTCTGCCGGGAGATCGCTGTTGACACCCCAATGTGTTCACTGGCGGGGCGCCCTCTGCCGGGAGATCGCTGTTGACATCCCGATGTGTTCACTGGCGGGGCGCCCTCTGCCGGGAGATCGCTGTTGACACCCCGATGTGTTCACTGGCGGAGCTCCTGTAATGGCCACCGGTACGGGGGCATGAGGGGTGTGGGGGTTGGGTAGGGGCAGCTGAAGGGGGTGTTGGGTGGGGGCTGGGTGATGAAGGGGGGCATGATGGGGCTTGGTCTGAAGGGAGGCGCGGGCGAACGGTGGCGACCGAATGGCACGCAAAAGCATAGGGTGTGAACGGGTATCGTGTAGGCGTAAAGGGCTTAAGGGGTGGGGCATGATATGGGTAGGACGTAAAGGGGTGGGGCAAGATAAGGGTGGGGCATACAGGGGTGGGGCATTATAAGGGTAGGGCATACAGGGGCGGGGCAAGTTAAGGTTGGGACGTACCGGTGAGGCACATAAAGGGAGTGGGGCATGACAGGGATGGGGCGGAAAGGGGTCGGACGTGCATGGGTAGGACGTAAAAGGGACGGGCGGAAAGGGGTCGGGCGGAAAGGGTGAGGCGAAAATGGGTTATGAGCACATTAAAGGAGCTACGTGAAATATGATAGATCATGAAATATTTACCCAACTGTAGATATCTGTAGTGTCTGTGTCGGTGATCTATATCGTGTTTATAGGTCTAGGTAGAGGTGTGTCCGCCAGTACTATTTTATTGATTTCCTCGTCGTAACACAGTCTGACATTAAATGCAGTCGTATCCAGTTATTTAGAGTCGTTTTGAAAACAGTGATAGGAATTCCATTCCGTGTAAAACGCCTCACAAGTAGAGTGACAGCGGCTCCATCAAGCAAAAGTCAGAGTGGCCATGACGTCACAGATATGTCGCCTGTTACGCACGTGTCGTTGCAAGTAACTATTGTGATCCCCGGTTGCCATGTAACCCAAAGCGGCTTCCACAAAGCGGTAACCCGGCGGAATGATGGTTATACTTGTTTACTTATTTACTACATTTAGTAGCAGTGTCAGGCATTCCGAACTGACGGGTTTCGAACTGAAGACCCTTCGCATTCAGGGCGAACACTAAACGCATTTGTCCGAAGGGAACTTCCAGTTTGGCCCGACGCTCTTGGTTTCTTTCATCCACCGGGCCTGGGCCGATATATCACACTCCACCCTTTCCCAAATCGACTGCGACCTCGCAGCTACCACTGCCACAAGGCGTCAATCCTGGTCACGGCACCAAATGTAGCATTTCTGGCCCCACCCCCGAATCAACTCCGAATCGACGCCGAACGTTTACACCCCGAACTGTCGGTATGCGAACCGTCGACCTTTGATATTCAGGGCGACCACCAAACGCATTTAACCAAAGGGAACCCCCTATTTGGCCCGAGGCTCTTAGTGTCTTTTATCTCCCAGGCCTGAGCTGAGATATCGCAAAGTGGTACCCACTGCCAGAACTTCCGAAAACACTGCAAAATATGTTACTCTAGAGCCATATATGATCGTCGGTAGGATGTTATGGTATGCCGTGATAACTGTCTGTAGGTCCACATGCTGAATCTGGCATAGCAACTGATCGGGAATACATTTGTGTTTCATGGCGAGATCGCGTGGTTCAGTCGATTTTCCACGCACATGCATGCCCCAGGCCCATATAGCACATGAAAGATCGTTAAACATGAAGGTAAATTCCAACCGCAACAGTAAGGTACTCCCCCCGTGGCCTGGTGGGTAGTGTGTCCAGTGTGCTCTGCTGGGCCAGCCCTAGCGACAGGTGCGTGGTTGGAGCCCCACCTCAGCAAAGACGCCCATACTCCACACCCCGATCCTCCTTTTCATCAAAAAGTGGCGAAACATACGATACGGGGGCTAATTCTCCATTGAGGGGCTGACCACGGTTTATTATGGGGGACATTAGTTGTTACTACAGCCAATAGTTTCGCTATTTAAAGCATTTGTAACCACCTACGTCATGATTTGTACCTACCTACATCATGATTTGTAACCACCTACGTCATGATTTGTAACCACCTACGTCATGATTTTCAAAATTTTTTAAAGAAATTTCTGAAACATATTTTCTAACTCTTTGAGTGTGAAGTCTGTACGAAATATAAATGTTATTATATTAAAACACAAGGCAGCGATGTATGAATCATGGTGACGTAATACACAATGACGCCACGTGACAGCTTGGCCTACAAAATGGGGCTTAACAGCATGTCCTGCTATTTATTACGTGCAATAAATGTATTCTTATATGCACCGAAAACAAGACATCAGTTCCATTCAAAATATTGCTCAGGTAAAATGTTGCTGTATTGCTGATTCAGTTTAAATATTAAACGAGGTGCACGTATCTAGGACAAGGTGTGGCCTACAGATCAGCGTCAAACCCATTGAGCTGCCTCTTGTTATTAGCGTGCTCCATTTCCTGTGACCTCGAAGAGTCAGCAGACAGGGACATTTGGACACCGAGTGAGATGCGTATTGCCGTGGCACGTGAGACCGCTTGGGCCAGAAACATCCGTCGGCCGCCGTTAGCTTTGACGGCCGCAGGGCGCCGCGGGTGGGGAAGCGTAGCCCCCGGGAAAATGGGCGGGTGTTACCCCCCCCCCCTATGGGGAAGATAGTGGCTCTCGCTTAGGGAGGATGGTGGTAGCTGTTTCTGCGCCCCCCACCCCCCCCCCCCAGTATGGAGGGGGGTGAGTAACAGTCGGTGGGGGGGGGGGCGGCTGGCGTGGCGGCGGAGGGCGGGGGACGGCGGCGGGTGTCTAGCGTGTGTGTATGTGTGGGCCTCGGGGGTCAGGGTGGGAGTGGTGGAGGGGGTAGGGGTGGGCTTAGCTAGGTGGGTGGTGAGGTAGCCTGGCGCGTAGCTCTTCTCCATGCAGACATCGTGTGTGCGATCGCCAGAGGTCAGTCACTGTCAGATTTCAACGCTCAAGCCGCCTCACCAGGTATTTAGCCTGTTTTTGTTCAGAAACTTGCTAGCCCATCTCCTCGCGACCCCCCCCCCCCTCCCCTCCCTACATTCCCTCCATTCCCTTCCCTTCTCGCCGAATGGAGCTGCCAATATGATTGCAATATGTGGCAAATAACGGCAAAGCCACGCGAATCCACGGAAATCCACGGGAATCAATGCCGGACCGAGACAAAACTTACACCTAATTTACCACTAAGTCGCGGGCCCCGTCTGTGGACAACAGCCCGGAGCCCCGTCTGTGGTCAACAACCCAGAGCCCCGTCTGTGGTCAACAGCCCATAGCCCCGTCTGTGGTCAACAGCCCATAGCCCGTCTGTGGACAACCGCCCAGAGCCCCGTCTGTGGTCAACAGCTCAGAGCCCCGTCTGTGGTCAACAGCCCAGAGCCCCGTCTGTTGACCACAGCCCAGAGCCCCGTCTGTGGACAACCGCCCAGAGCCCCGTCTGTGGACAACAGCTCAGAGCCCCGTCTGTGGTCAACAGCCCATAGCCCCGTCCGTTGACAACAGCCCAGAGCCCCGTTTGTGGACAACAGCCCAGAGCCCCGTCTGTGGACACCAGCCCAGAGCCCCGTCTGTGGACAACAGCCCAGAGCCCCGTCTGTGGACAACAGCCCAGAGCCCCGTCTGTTGACAACAGCCGCGGGGCTTGCACCTCATTTGACGCCCAGCATCCCGACCCCGGTGGCCGAGTTGTTAGCCAACAGCTAGCTCTCGGGTTACCCGGGATCTATTGGGAATGTTCGCTTCCTTGCATGGCCTCATGGAGGAATTCCCTTTGCCCAATAGTAACGTGATGCCCTCTACTGATGTTGCGATGTTGCGTATTGGTGATTCTGACTTCACAGTTCCACGTGGTGTCTACGGAATTCGTTACCGAAATGAATGTCCCGATCAATGCCTAACATAAATTCAGGAACAGAATCGACAGCGTTTCTCAGTCTTACTTTTTGTAAACCTTGTATAATATATAGAGATTCATGTCTAACATTATGTATGTCTTTGGCTGGATGAACGCCTTACGTCATATCCTATAAAACTGTCTCCGCAACAGATATGTGGGATACATGGCGAGCGATAATTAAGCCATCATCAAGGTCGTCAGTCCATAAACTGGAAACCAGTCCTATAAGTATATAGATACATGTATATACATGTTTATCCAGGGCTAATATATATATTATTTCTTATATATATATATATATATTAGCCCTGGTAGCTGTTGCCGTATGATGACGCGTGGCCGGATCTGACGTATGTGGCTTGCCCTGGTACACGGAGAAATACTTCAGCGGTAGCCCAATGTTGGGGGTAGGGCCACATAACGAAGCCATCACTCAATGTGCGGGCCGCCACGTGGTGCGGTGTGCGGCGCCCTAAGCTATGGGTGGTGGTGTCAGTGCCAGAACTAACAATAAAACAGGTTAACGCCTCGGCAGAACCCCGGAGGTAAAGCTATGTGGAGTGGTTGGCTGGCCAGGTGTGTGAACGCAAACCTGTAGGGTCAGTCCGTCTTCTTGGCACCCACTTGGGGAACATATATAACGAGTGTGGCTTACGCCATGTCTCCTATAAAGTACAGCAAACCCTCAGCATGCCGCTCCTACTCCCCCGTATGTGCTCTGATCAAGTCAAATATATCAAAGGATTTCATATTCAGAAAAGAAATATATATATATATATGTAAAATGTAAATTATGATGGAATGGGAATGACATTTTGTGATGAAGGCGAAATTTAGGAATCCAGAATGACAAAAGGAGGCCCCAAAGTCAGCTACCAGGGTTCGCACCCATGACCTGTCTGTCTGCAGCTTACCAATTGGGTAAGAGCGACCCCGGCCAGGGTTCGCACCCATGACCTGTCTGTCTGCAGCTTACCAATTGGGTAAGAGAGACCCCGGCCAGGGTTCGCACCCATGACCTGTCTGGCTGCAGCTTACCAATTGGGTAAAAGCGACCCCGGCCCCTTGTCTAAAAGCAAGCGAGTGAAAACACTCAAACGCCTGATGGGAAAAGCGAATCGTCTATAAGCGGCAATTCTAGAAAAAAAGATGAAGAACAGGCAGGTTTCTGGAGGCTGGGTGCGTTGTTGTGTCATCAAATTGCCCCACTTGTGCCGCAATCCTATCAGAGCCCACCGACGACAACAGTTTTATTTGATGCCCTTTGTGGACTGCCCTTTGTGGACTGCCCTTTGTGGACTGCCCTTTGTGGACTGCCCTTTGTGGACTGCCCTTTGTGGACTGCCTTTTGTGGACTGCTCTTTGTGGACTGCCCTTTGTGGACTGCCTTTTGTGGACTGCCCTTTGTGGACTGCCTTTTGTGGACTGCTCTTTGTGGACTGCCCTTTGTGGACTGCCCTTTGTGGACTGCCCTTTGTGGACTGCCTTTTGTGGACTGCTCTTTGTGGACTGCCCTTTGTGGACTGCCCTTTGTGGACTGCCCTATGTGGACTGCCCTTTGTCGCCTGCCCTTTGTGGACTGCCCTTTGTGGACTGCTCTTTGTGGACTGCCCTTTGTGGACTGCCCTTTGTAGACTGCCCTTTGTGGACTGCTCTTTGTGGACTGCCCTTTGTGGACTGCCCTTTGTGGACTGCTCTTTGTGGACTGCCCTATGTGGACTGCCCTTTGTGGACTGCCCTATGTGGACTGCCCTTTGTCGCCTGCCCTTTGTGGACTGCCCTTTGTGGACTGCTCTTTGTGGACTGCTCTTTGTGAACGGCCCTTTGTGGACTGCCCTTTGTGGACTGCCCTATGTGGACTGCCCTTTGTCGCCTGCTCTTTGTGAACGGCCCTTTGTGGACTGCCCTTTGTGGACTGCCCTTTGTGGACTGCTCTTTGTGGACTGCCCTTTGTGGACTGCCCTTTGTGGACTGCCCTTTGTGGACTGCTCTTTGTGGACTGCCCTATGTGGACTGCCCTTTGTGGACTGCCCTTTGTGGACTGCCCTTTGTGGACTGCCCTTTGTGGACTGCCCTTTGTGGACTGCCCTTTGTGGACTGCCCTTTGTGGACTGCCCTTTGTGGACTGCCCTTTGTGGACTGCCCTTTGTGGACTGCTCTTTGTGGACTGCCCTTTGTGGACTGCCCTTTGTGGACTGCCCTTTGTGGACTGCCCTTTGTGGACTGCCCCTTGTGGACTGCTCTTTGTGGACTGCCCTTTGTGGACTGCCCTTTGTGGACTGCCCTTTGTGGACTGCCCTTTGTGGACTGCCCTTTGTCGCCTGCCCTTGGTGAACTGCCCTTTGTGGACTGCCCCTTGTGGACTGCCCTTTGTGGACTGCTCTTTGTGGACTGCCCTTTGTGGACTGCCCTTTGTGGACTGCCCTTTGTGGACTGCCCTTTGTGGACTGCCCTTTGTGAACGGCCCTTTGTGGACTGCCCTATGTGGACTGCCCTTTGTGGCCAGCCCTTTGTGGACTGCCCTTTGTGGACTGCCCTTTGTGGACTGCCCTTTGTCGCCTGCCCTTGGTGAACTGCCCTTTGTCGACTGCCCTTTGTCGACTGCCCTTTGCCGACTGCCCTTTGTGGACAACCCTTTGTGGGCTCCCCTTTGTGAACTGCCCTTTGTGGACAGCCCTTTGTCGACTGCCCTTTGTCGACTGCCCTTTGTCGACTGCCCTTTGCCGACTGCCTTTTGTGGACAACCCTTTGTGGGCTCCCCTTTGTGAACTGCCCTTTGTGGACAGCTATTTGTGGACTGCCCTTTGTGGACAGCCCTTCGTGGACTGCCCTTTGTGGACTGCCCTTTGTGGACTTCCCTTTGTGGACTGCCCTTTGTGGACAGCCCGTGGTCGATGGAGCGGCCTCGGCTCTTCAAACGTTCTGATCCCGCCTTTTTTGGTATCCATGAAATCGATTTGAGTTATAGATGACTATCGTGGAAGAGATTGCACTGGCATATCCAGCCCCCGATGGAGCATTTGGGATCCGAGCAGCGGCCGCCAGGACACCAAACACCAATGAAAGTTTCGTCACAGTTTCGTCACAGTTTCGTCACAGTTTCGTCACAGTGCTAGAAATCATCCAGTGCATATCGACAGCCTAATCATAGTACACCAGTCACACATTATGGTCCAACCTGTGATCAAGCGCAATATTTAACAGTATAATTTGATATCTTGGGTACGGCATTACTAATGTAGTATACATGTAACAGATCTTGCAAGGTCTCACGCAATGCAATGCTTCCGCACTGTTCCAGGATTGTTTGGGGGAGGGAAGGGGAGATGAGGGGGGGGGGTCCGAGTCTGGACCCATCACTCAACCTTTATAATTCCACTGACGGAGCGGTAGCAATAAAGGCGGATCAGTTGTCAAGTCGGCCGTGAAATCAATTTAATTATTTGTCGGGCTGCGACTATTAACGACGACCAAGTACATCGCTTCGTAACTATGGCAACATTAACGCGCATACACGCCAACCACTTCCTTGATTGATTTGCAAATATTTCCGCCAATTATTTTTGGGGCAAAAACGTGTCAGCCGCCTCGTCCAAGCTAACAGTTTTGCGCAGCCCATTTCTGGTCTTCCAGATTCTGGAGATTACCCAAATACTTTTGTAACCTGGTTAATGCTGGGTCACCAGTTATGGTGCTGTGCCGTCACGTAAGATGATTGCGGCCACGGGTCATGATTCAGTACTCGCACCCCGCCGTCCTCGCGAACCATGGCGGACGTGATGCCTTGAGGGACGGGAAGACCCCTCGGAATCCCGAATCGCCAAGACTTCGGCAGAGTCAATATCGCGTGGCCCGGAATGTGACAATGTTGCCGATCGATGGTTTAATATCCTATAAGTTAAAAGACTAGCGGCATTTTTTATTTTTTATTTAAAAAGACGGGCAGGGTGGGGGGGGGGGGGAGCGGGAAAGTGACTGCGGATATTGAGGCATACAGAAACCGCTGTAGTGGATCACGGTAAATGTACTGTGATATATTCATTGTGTCATATAAAAAAACATTTACAATGTTAGTGTCCTGTATTACCAAAACGGATTGCGGATTGCCTTCACATTACATTACTGTCGTTGTCCTTTGCTATTGCTAATTCACACAGATAAGGCGAATGCAATGTAATGGCACGCTGGTGTCTTAGACCGCTTCTGCGTACATGAAGACTAGATAGAGCCACGGAACCTCCCAGGGCCAATGAATGGGGTGGGACGAAACTTGCCCCAGATGAACCCATGACCTGCTGCATCTGAACTTAACACTGCTTACCACCCAACCTAGGGAGGCCCCGTGGTGTGCGAAATTATAAACTATAGCAGAAGCCATACTGAATTATAGAGATTGATGGCATTGCCTTTTTACAGGACTAGAAGACGGATACAAAAGCCAATCTCGCTGATAGGACCCCTTACAATATCCATGTTGGAGGCTGAGTAACGCGTGAGCGACACCGAGCTCCTGATACCACGTGGCAACTGGCCCTGTCCCCGTGCTTGTGTTAAGTGCCTGGGACGATCATAGCGACTGGAGGCCAGGCTTTATGTAGATTAAGTACACGAGGCTTCCCACTGGTCACGGTGGCCGCCCATGCCGGCTGCAAGGACTACGGGCTCTAGGGCCGAATAACCGTGACACTGCATCATGACCAATGATTCATAATACAAGTTTATGACTAGAGCCTAAATCAATTTTGTGAAGATGTGCCGCAGAGTAATGAGTCAGTCAGGATTAGCAAAGTTGTATAGTGTCTCTGAGTGCGGTTGGTAAATCTAAAAAGAGAGAAACTTGTAGTTGCTTGATTACTAGACACTAGACACAGTCGATGTGTACGTGGTGACCCCGAGGGGGAGGGGGGGCTGGGCTGGAAAGTGTTTATTTCATTCTCACGGAATAGAGGGACAGGTTGTTATGGAGGAGTGTTAATTATGTACTGTATATGACGCGCACTATTTCTTTATATAGTGCTTGCCTTTTTTCCTATTGTGACACAAATATATTTAAACGGAGGGTTGCCAGGCATCCCATTAACTGAGACGTATTGTGCCCGCTAACACGTGCGGCTGGCTGGGTGCAAATAGTTCGCCGCCCCCCCCCCCCGCCCCCGCCCTCCACACACACCACCGCCTACCGCATCTCATCCTGATAACGAACAGGACAATAATGATATACTACAAGCCGCATCATTGATCAAGGGCTGTTGGTGTGTTATATCTCTATATACATGAAAAGGTGTTTACTTGCGTAGAGGCGATCGGGTATGCGTATGTTCGAGGTCAAGGTCATGTGTTTATAATAGGGTGTGGTTGGCAGATGTCAGTATAACGTATTGTTAAGCAATTGATTAAACGTCAAAGCCTTGACATTAGTCGAAGCGTTATTGCCATCCCAAAACTAGAGAGTGCTCTACCTTTCTGCTTCTCTAAAGACTTCCGAGCAGTAGACCTATCTGGATTTGTGCACCACTCCATTCTACTGATTGTACTGATGCCGTCTGGACTACAATCTGTCCCAGAAGTCTAGTTACACATATTGATAAGAACGATTCGATTGGAAGCCTGAGTACGCCTATGTCTGGTCTTCGTGTTGTGCTGACGCACGACATGTGTCTTTAGTCCTGGCCTTTCAGACCGCGGTGGCGGTAGTATTTACAGTCATTTACATTTTGACACCAACCTTTATTTTGAAAATACATTTGGTGAGTGCCCAAAGTAGCTTTGTGTAGCATACTAAGTGGGGTTTATGATTTCTACGCATTGACAGTTTGTTTTTAAATTATCGCATTGATGGAGAATTATAATTAATGTTGCTGATCATTGTTCAGAAACCAGATGTTCAACCACAAGCTCCCCGCACGGTGGCGCTACGCAAGCTAGCTTTTACCGCTGCTGTCGGCCGGGGGCAACTTTCAGGATTCTTGAAACACGGTCAAATCAGCTGTAATTTCTGTAAAATGTGACAGATCTTTTTTGTTTTCATCACCTGATTTCATGTGTTATTAGGCTTAGGCTGGGTCCAGCACTAATTTGTAGAAATGCGCGACGCATTTTTCCTATCGATTTGCGCAGCACCGCCCTGGCGAGCGAGTGTGAAAATGCATTGAGGACGTGCATTGTGACTTCGTAGGAAGCCACATTTGAAAAGCTAACTCAACCGTAAGGCAATGATTTTCCATTTCAAAGGAAGCTTGTTTAATATTTTACTTCCAGCCAGGTCTCTATCCATTATTGAGGCTTACGGTGAAGGGCTGTTGGGGGGCGGGGGGGGGGGTTCCAGGGACGAGGTCCCCTCCAAAGCCTGGATCAGTCCCTCCAGCCCCAATGGCCTTGCAGCGTGAGGCCGCTCATATCTGCACTTGATAGTCCAGGAGGAAAATAAATTCTCTTTCGGTAAAAACCTCAGCGGCGGGACACATAAGACCCGTTTATCTCTACCAAACCAAGGTCACAGCATCAACCCACACGTTTTACGTAAGTGATATAGCATGGACGGGGCTTTCTTGTAATCACCAGTTCGTACTTTACAACCAGCCACCCCTGGGCCCGTGGCCCTGTCATGGCTCGGTCCTACCCGGGAATCGAATTAGCGTCGTATTTCCCCTCGGACCGCTTCGTTAGACGATGATTGCCTCCGCCAAAAGGTTACTTGATAAGGCAATGCTATAAAGCGCCCTTGTAAATTGCTAAATATAGCGTCCGGTGGAAGGTCTGGCACCCATCTTCTGTTCTTGTTATATTGCCAAAAAATTACTTTTTGCTATTTTTGCCGGTTTTGTCCTGACGCTACGGCGGTAAAGAATAAGGGAGAGGTCCGACCCGGGAGCCAGGAATAAAATATATTATAGCTATCTGAATAGAATAATATCGTCGTCGTGCTCTGCTACCATAACCATATACGCTACATGTACGAGAATATTAGTGTTGCCAATTGGCCGAAGATAGACTTATATACGGTCTAGTGACCTAAAGCCAGAGGAAGTAAAAAGCTTCTCTAACGATGGACTGGTAGATACTCTTTTGTGGAAGGAAATGGGAGGGGAGGGGAATGGTGGGGAGGAGGAGGGTGGCGGGGGGGGGGGGCTAATGGGGGGTGCACACATTTCCGGACGAGGTATCTATCACCTGTCGCATCCCTGTTATTGTCAGCCGCGTGTTTACAACAATGCTTGACAGCTGCCGGGGCAAGGCAGGAAGCTCGACAGCTGCCGGGGCAAGGCAGGAAGCTGTTGGAAGCTCTATAGCAACACTAATGATCAGTCCCTGAGAGTCAAATATTGCTGCACAAAAAAACACAGAAAAAACGGTCAAAAAGCGTGGCATTATAATGCTTTGTAAAGGCATAAGATGAATGGCTGAAGCCATCCCGACCCACCGATACCCCATAGCCACGTAAGTGGATTGTAGCCGTTGGTGATGTCTCACGGGTAAATGAAGCAGAAATGTGCCGAGAGCGTTGTAAGGATGCTGCATAATATGTGGTGGATTAGTGCTCTAATGTTAGCCTGCCATAGGGGATCGGGTGGGGGGAGGTGGGCAGGCGGGGGTTGGGGGGGGGGGGGGTGCCCATGTGACGTCACGGACAACAGCCACCCTTTCCACATCAAATACACATAAACAATGAACCGGTGAGCAAATGGCCACTTGGAATGTTAAAACGAGGCTACAAGAGGAAAGATTGGATCAAAGTACTCATTATTTAGTTTGTATTTATTAGTGACGTGCCTTAACCAATCACATGGAAAGCGGTACATACTCTGAACACACAAATGTTTTCATGTTGTGCTGTGGGTCTTATGATACAATAAAGTTTATAATATATGTATATATACACATACATACTCGGCTCTGAGAGAGATGTCCTGGCCGGGACTGTCGGTGGCGTAAGAAGTAAGACAATGTTGATTATACAGCGTTGCATTTGGCTTCTTTGAAATCTCCGTTTAATGGTGTTCCACATATCCCTTCATTCACTCTACTTTCTCCGATGTAGTTTTGGGTTAAATTAATCAGATACTCATCGGGCAAATAGAATACTTGACGGGTTCTTCGCTATGGTGCGCTAGCCCCGGCCATGTAACAGGCTGGATGCTTTCCGCTGGCATCCTGTTGACGCACACATCCCACAGTCGCGGAGTCAGTGACATTTAAGCGGGTGTTTGAATGAGGCTCGCTAGCTCCCAATTACTTCCAAGCGACGCACTCGAACATGTAACGGCGCCATGCTCGTTCCCCATAAAAAGTGAGCCATTTTGTGGTTAAATCGATTAACCTTATATTTTATATAAGGGTAATAAGGGTAAGCCCCCCCCCCCCCCCCCTGCCCGCTTCCTCCACCGTCGCTATAACTCCCGTCTCATCCCATGTTTACAGTGATACGGCTATTATCACCAGTCGCTTGAGCAAAGCTGCAATCAATTTATTAGGTCTTCCCCGTCGCCCCTCCATCTCTTGCCCCCCCCCCCCACTCCCACCCACGGCTCCCTGCCCCATGCCACCTTCTAGGCAGCTCGGGTCTGCGACGGCCAGGCAGAAGAAACCATTGTACCCACGAAACTCGATTATCCCTAATGCGCTTTTTGCTGCAAACACAACGTAATTACAAAAGTGCCTGAACGGCCGCTTGGGTTTCCGTACCCTGTACGTAACCGCTGTAACACGTGCATCGTGCGGTCAGCTACCTGTTAACGTCCACACACGGCACCCTAGTCGTACATCTGCTTCCTGTGCCGGATCCAGGAATTTACGGAAGGGGAGGCACCATTTACTTGAGTACTACTATCCAGACGCGGATCTAGTGAGAAAATTGCGAGCCGAGGGGGGTGGGGGGGGGGGGGGGGGCGGTGGTTATAGCTGTGCTCCCTGTGTCCCCTTCTTCAGAGAAAGGGGGGCCGGGGGCACATGCCTCTGTTTAGCCTATTTCCAGCGAAAGGGGGATCCCGTGCCCCCTGTGTCCACCCCCACCCCCCCTGGATCCGCCACTGGCTTCCAACAGGACTGGCAGGAATCTCACGGGGACAGACCGGGATCCAGCCTATGCAGCTTCACGGTGTGATGCAATCCGTGCCGTGGTGGCGTAAACAACCCAGGAAGGGCATGCCGCATCGGAATTCACGTGTCACTGGTCACGTGTCAGTGTCCGGGGAGATGAAATATCTGACATCCCATTGAGAGTGTCAATGACCGGGGAAACTATGGCGCTGCTTGCCCATTGGATGAATATATCGCTGGCGGGTTGACGATGAAGTTGTGGTAGCCCAGGCTTACGCTGCCCAATGAGAAGATGAAATGTTGATCTACTGATGTAAAGCATGAATGGCTTCGTGATTTCAGGCAAAAAGTTTCTTGTGCTGGTTGCCTCAAACATACCGTCTTCATACCATAACACCGTTTCCCCTTCCGGTTGTATGTGTTTACCAACCTTTAGAGAAATACCCAGCACCAACATATTATGCAGGGTAAATAGGCCCTTCCACCGCTTGCACAACTAACCACCAGTTATGCAGATATGTATTTATACATATATATACAGTCTCCACGTATCTATTCTATGTAAGTGATGATGAGTCAATGGAATCACAATTACGAACTGGTTATTGTCATAGCAAGAGAATGAAGAATATACTGGTGACAAGATGTGGGCTGCATTGCCCCTGTTTTTGCTTGCCAATTACAAAACCTGAACATGTTCGTTACAACGGCTTCAGACAAGAATACATCAATTAAAGGCAATTGTGAATATCTGAATTATGGGAATATGGCTCACACCGGAGTCTTTTACTCATGGTCGTTGAGCACCACCACAACGAGCTGGAGGGTGTGGTTTATAAATGCAGATCCACTATCGGATACAATGGAAATATCACAACAACATCATAATCAATTATGATGAAGAATGGGTGTCAAAGCAAGCAAGTAAACAATGATCGCCATCGTCAGAATGTATCAGGACAGAAGTAGGTTGATCGATGTATATACGTCGGGTAATAAAGTAATGCAGTCATGCGGCCTTTATTGATTGCAGGGTCGTTCCGAACCATCGGTAGCGGTTTTTTGTGTCGTCCGCAAAGGACGGCATTTCAATGTCCAGTAAAACATGCTTGAATAAGTATTGTGTGGCACGCCACGATTTTGTCGGTTGTGGCGATATGTATAAGGTACTGATTCGAAAGCGAGATGGGTTTATCTCAGCACAACCCTTACAAAAATGCATGAGTGATATATCATTCAGTATCCTTCCATATCATTCATACCTTTCAATTGACCAATGATATATCATTCACTGCCTACAAGCGTCAATGGTACGTTTGAGTCTGATGAACGATATATCGTTCATTACCTTTCAATTTTTTAACACCTTTCAGTTATCAATGATATACCATTCATTACCTACGCGCATCGATGATATCTTTGAATCTTATAAACGATATACCATTCAGTATCATTCAATATCATTCATACCATTCAATTGACCAGTGGCATACCATTCACTGCCTGCAAGCGTCAATGATACCTTTGAGTCTGATAAACGATACATCATTCATTACCTTTCATCATTGTAACATTTGTCCGTCATCAATGGTATACCATTGACTACCTATACACATCAATGATAACTTTGAGTCTTACGAACGATATATCGTGCATTACCTTTCAATTTTTCAACACTTTCCGTTAGCTTAATATACTATTTACTACCTACACGCATCCACGATACGTTTGTGTTTTATGAACGATATATCATTTAATATATTTCAATATCGTAATACCTTTCAGTTATCATGAAACGATGTACCAAGCATTATCGACACACATCAATGATATATCGTTCATGACGTTTCAATATCGTAATACTTTTTTCAGTCATCAATGGTATACCATTCATTACCTACAAGCAGCAATGATACATTTGAGTTTTATGAACGATATATCATTCATTACCTACAGGCATAAATGATACCTTTGAGTTTTATGAACGATCATTCATTACCGTTCAATATCGTAATACCTTTCAGTTATCAATGCTATACCAATCCTTATCCACACGCCTTGGGGCTTTGAGTGACAATAGACAAGATATGGGACCAAAGACAGCCATGTGGCACCAAGTGTAGCCACGTGGGGCGATATCCAGCAACGAGGGGACGTTTGCAACCACATGGGACCGCATTTTTACCAGCCACTTTCATGCTCCCTCCATCTAGCGACTAACATAAACACTGCGCGCCACTTAGCGAATGCGACGTTTGAGAGTGTCAAAGCCGTTTCAATATTCGAATCGGCTCTAATCAACAAATCAGCCAACTGACTATATTTCTGGTTTTGAGTGAACGTTTTCTCCCTGATTCTTTGTCAACGAGGCAAATGGAACTAGAAGTTGATTCACACGGAAACGTGGGACCAGTGGAATATGTATTGTGGCTGGTGACACCATGTTCCATGGCATGGATAGAGACTAGAGTCTAGACTCGAGATACGTACCCAGGTCATGGCATGGACTGACGTCGTTACCAGGGTCTACCTCACGTACAACAGTAGCTTCACACACAGGATTGCCAGATATTCATTATATATAATACGTGATTATTAATCATTTATCGCGACGTATGTATTGTTTGCACTAAGGCTAAGCCATATTACTCACGTTTTTGGAGTTCCAAAACTCGTCAAAAACTGTGATAGGATGTGATCCTCGTATGATATATTATTATATATGCAATAAAAGAATTATTGGAACAGTATAGTTGCAGTATATATATTACTTCTTTGATTGTGGTGTGTTTTGAGCATATAAAGATCTGAATGAGATTGTCAAACCGACAATGAGATCTTTTACTAGACTTACCTTACTGGGACCCTTGACTTCTGCAATGATATACCTTGCAGCATAACATTGATTGCTACAGTGATATATCTTTCAGCATACCATTGGGGACCTCAGTAGTATACCATTCAAAATACCATTGAATGATATGCCATTCAACATACCATTTAATGATATACCATTCAAAATACCATTAAATGATATACCATTGAGAATGACATTGAATGATATACCATTCATAATATCATTGAATGATATACCATTCATAATACCATTGAATGTAATACCATTCAAAGTATCATTGGCCATAACACCTTTCATTTACCGTTCAAAATACCATTCAAAATACCATTGAACGATATACCATTCAAACTACCCTTGAGCATGTTCAATGATATACCATTGAGCATGCTGAGAGATATACCATTCAAAGTACCATTGGCCACAACACCTTTCATTTACCATTGAACGATATACCATTCAAAATACCATTGCATTTTTTTGTAAGGGAAGTCTCACAGGATAATAGATGTACGGAAGAAGCAACCAGCTGGCACCAAAAGCAAGGCCATGTGCATTTTCATACACAAACGCTAGTAAATATCACCCGTTTTCAGAATAGTGTGTGATGGGTTTATCCCGGATCCCATGTCTCTGTAAGGTAAGACAATTAATATACACAAGACAGCACAAGACCGTGCCACCTGGCGAAAGCCATTAAAATGAATATAAGTTTTATAGACACGGATATGACTGCAATAAAGAAGAAACACGTTTATCGTTTACTGCGACTTACTTATTTCATTGTAGCCAACTAGTGGAGATGATGTCCCGGGGTGATGTCCCACGGAATGTATGGTTACTTACCACTGGTACCATCGACTGTAGAGGCCGGCTCGATAGCTCAGTGGGTTAGAGCGCTCGCCTTGCGTGCTGTGACCACCTGGGAGCCTAACGGCACGTGTCCCGCTGTGGCCATGTCTGTGTGGTTGCATGATAAATATCCCATGTCCTTCTACGTAAAGAGTAGGGGGTCACCCCCGGGGACATGGCTCTACTCTCCCTTCCTTCTCCCATTGACGCGATAGGACCAATTGTGGTTAAAGCGTCCTGAAAATGAACAGAACAGAACTTTATTATTTCACTTCAAGGCCTCAGGCCCATAGTACACAAAAATGTCAAATTTAAGCCGGTCTTATAATTCAAACTGCGGTAATACTGTTATGGTACATGTCATGACGTTTGAAGGCTTAGAAAACAAATGCTGCTAATCTCTGTTGCACATCGCTGTTCTTGGTGGACATTAAGTTTCTGAAAGCAACCTGACCATTTTTTTTTTACAACAATGTAGAAATCGTAGTCGGATGTCGTCGTAAAGATGACACGAGTTTACAAAGTGCGATTCATCCTCGATAATTTCTTTTGAGTTTGAGAAACAATATTTACATAATCTATTCTCTCGCACAACTAGTCCGTGTAGTTTTTTAACAGCCAAATGATGGGTGGAACATCGTAGCTTAGTTAATGCAGTTCGGTGTTTCGCGACGCGTACAGACGATAAATATAGTTCTGGTTCCAGCAAAGATTTATAAGTACAATACGAAGATAACTTTGTGCAACCAACCAACCGAACGTGGTTAATGCGTCCTGAATATATGCAACCAACCAACCGAACGTGGTTAATGCGTCCTGAATATATGCAACCAACCAACCGAACGTGGTTTATGCGTCCTGAATTTATGCAACCAACCAACCGAACGTGGTTTATGCGTCCTGAATATATGCGACCAACCAACCGAACGTGGTTAATCCGTCCTGACCATATGCAACCAACCAACCAATCATCGACTGCAGCAGAAGATTAAAGCAACAAAGAAGTTAAATTTAAATGTACAGTGTCTGGTTCAAGTATGGATATCGACCGACCGACTGCATCTCTTGTTACCACCTCCACACTCGACCTTCTACTAATAGCACCATCTAAGGGATATCGATTGTTGAGGGAGTTAGGATCAAAGAATACATGTTCGAGTGGATAAACCGGGGCAGTGTGGGAAGGTAAAATCGATGGTGAGAACAACAGGGAGTCGGATCTCGGGGACTATATGTATATACAGACCACGAGGCAAGGACACATTTATTGCTTCACTGGGAAATGTAGCACGCTTTGGGCTCCAAGCGAGATGAAAGCTGATACAAGTATGCCAAGCTCCCGGAGAGTACCTCTGTTATATCCGGCACAGGTGGCAGGGTCACAAATCATGAATCGCAAATTAAATAATTCTAAGTCATACATGGTTATTGTTGATAATGTTGGGACCAGGGAGTAGATCTCCTATAACCCACCCACAATACTGAAGAATAAGAAACCAAGTGCCTCAGTTAAGGCAATTGCATCATTATCATGAATAGTTGGGCATAGGGGACGTCATTTGTTTTCGGTATTTTTACCCAATTGTTGTCTGATCGTTTGTCTGATCGTTTGAGTTCCTGGGGGATGTCTGGGGATGAACAAAAGGCAGAATCTGCGGCACAAACCTTAAAAAGCTTCCTCCGAAAATAAATCTTGGCTCTATTAAATCCGAAATCCCGATTTTTATTTGTAATTTCCATCAGATCCTTTATGCGACAAGACGACGCCCATTTTCTCCCCTCCATTAAGCAGGCACAGTCACCCCCTCTACGTTTAGTTAAAACCAGTAAAAACGTTAATAGCCTATAATCGTTAAGCCGTGGTAATATTTTTTGTCCTGAAAGCAACTTGCAAAACCCGACACGTCTTGGAGAACCCAAAAATTAAAAAATTGTATCCATCTGTTATGCCTGCTTAGACTCGGAACTGCGGTTTTGTATCATGTGTTGCATATGGGCAACGTTGCGAAAACAATACCCTTGTGGTCACTTCACGTTTTGGATCTCGCTCTCTGATTGGCTAGCGCCAGCCCCGCCCACAAAGAGGGCGGTGCCCCGGAAAGCAGCGATTTCTCGACCAGCGGCTACTTCAAACAACTCTCGCGACCTACTTGGGCTTCAGACAAATCTGCGCTTTGGATGGTTGACGCATGGGTAGCAAATAAACGCTCGGGTAAGCTACATGGGTTAATACGGCTACTTCCTTTAACGAACAAATTACCATTTGGAAGCCACGCGAAGCTCTTGTGAAACCATGTTAACCATGGTAAGCTTGGCCGCCGTATTAAGGCTCATTGCGACATGCTTATATACATAAAACAGCAACACCACCACGGTATAGAAGGACCCGATATATATTCATTACAATTAGGCAGCGGGCAATGTGCTAGGCTTTTGGTAATGTGAAGTTCACCAGGATGGTTAATCTCTCGCTTTATCATTTAATGACGCATATCTCATAATTAGCAGAATAAAATGACAATATGTGGTTAACCATATCGATATATTTGTTGCGCAGTACTAAGTTCAATGCGTCTCCATGTTTGCCTTAACAAGAAATATTGCCGTTAACAGAGAGCCCGCATAATGTAACAGGCATACAACCTCGCGTCCTTTATGATAACAAAGCAAGGAAATGCAACATCAATGTCGAGCAAAGCTAATCGGATTGGTCAGGAGGAGGATATCGTTCAATGAGCGCCTCCCCTCGCTGTCCTGTCCACGCCTTAGGAACAATCCTTGATGTATTAATTGAGGTCATATGTCCTTTTACTGGTTTGGCGCCAGGTGGTAACGCGTTCACTGTCTCCCGGTCGTTCTTTATAACACTGTACTGAGGCAGTGAATCTGCATCATGCCTTCTCGAAGAAAGCTTTGCAAACCACGCTGGAGGTCTTATGCATGTGTACCCTTTATAATCGATTCTCCCAGTGCAGCTTTGTTTACCACATAATTATGCCGATGATATGGTAATTATATCAAGCCTCATGTACATTTGACGTCTTGAATTTAGACTAATCATTTATCGATTACGGGCAGACGCAATTAAGGTTGGTTGGTTACAAGGAGGACGATTTAGCATTTAAGGTCCTAGCAGGACAGGATTGACGATGGTGGCGATGTTGGTGATGGAGGTGAAAGTGGCTATGATTGTGATGGTGGTGATTATGGTAGCGATGGTAGTGATGGAGTAAGAAGTCCCGGGAAACCTCGGCGGCTTCTACGTCGACCCATTAGTAAAAAGTTCAACTGCCCTCTCATTGTTTGCGGATGTCTCCTCCGCCTAGATATCACGCCAAACCTGTCTGGTCCCATATCTCACCCCCGGCCCTTATTCTACTAACCCCACCCCGTCCCCACCTGGTTCCGTCTTCTCCTTCTCGCCCCCTCCCCTCGCTGCCCCCTCCCCTCCCCGCCCCCTCCCCTCGCTGCTATGGCCAGCTCGTCCTTTTGATATTCAGCCCCGTCGATGTTTGACAAGTGCTGTTATCAAGAACCACGCGTGTTTTATATGAAGAGCAGTATAACTGATTCTATCACGCCAAAAACGGATATGAGATCGCCATTATTGACGACTCCCTGTCGGCTGCGGCGGAAGGTGAGGTTTGTTTTCCGCTGAAGCGGGTCATTCCGTATTTTAGGAGTGAGACGGCTTTATTGTGCCGCCCGACCAAGGGCCGCATTTCAGTGACAGTTCCGTTGACGTCGTCACAAAACTTGGACTTGTCCCCGAGGGACGCTTGAAACGCGTCTAAAAGGTCACGCACAAGAGTAAAACTCCGTGACGTTTGACAGAGCCGTCCAAGTCTATGGATTCGCTTGCAGAAAACATGAAAGGGTGAGGGGGGGCCGGGGGGGGGGGGGGGGGGTAGTGGGACAAAAGCACCAATGGCGAGAGCTAAATAATTTAGGAAGCCAGGAGGAAAAAACGGAGGAGCTATGCGTATATATACTGAGCTAACATATGACCCTTCGTACGTTTCACTATAGATCATGGTCGAGCAGATTGCCATGAACAGGTACCACGGTGTGTCCAGGCACGGTGTTTCAAGAACATACTTTTCCTATTGCGAATTAATTCCATGGAGCGGCCCTAGATGATAGAAATAGGGTCCAAGGCCAGGGTTTAAAATGTCGAACATAATAGGCTCTCACGTCCGCACGTTATTAAATTATTACATGTTTTAATCGCTATATTGGTCGGCAAATTCCGATCAAGGTTTGCGTCAGATAATGTGTATGCACTGTAATAACTACAGACGTCAATCGCTCCAGCATGGTTCCTCTCGACAAGTCAATGGCTGGGTTGGTTAGTTAGTTGGTTGTATATTCAGGGCGCCTTAACCAAGTCTAGTCATATCACGTCAGTGGGAGAAGGAAGGGATGAGTGGAGCCATGTCCCCGGGGTAACCCCCTAATCTTTGCGCAGAAGGACATGGGATCTTTATCCTACAGCCTCACAGACATGACCACAGCGGGACTCGAACCATCAATCCACGTGCCGTTAGGCTCTCAGGTGGCCAGCGTACTCACTGCGATCATCTGAATCACTGAATCATCGTCCTTTGACATCCCATGGATCACTTATGAAACTTACTGTGAACTTTTGACGCTTTTTAATTGGGGCCATGTCATTGTTTTGAATTTATTCAGGGATCGATGAATTGGCGAAGCGTTTTTAACGTAGACCTCTTCTTATTTGTATATATTGTAGGTCATTTTGGTCGCCTGATGACTGAATATCTAAATCTGTTGAACCGTTAGGTTCATGGTTACGTGGGGCAGAGGTGATGTCGGGAAAGATTGACTTCTACTGGGAATCGGCTTGGTGGGCATCCGACGAGAACTGTGCCACTCTGGTCCCCGGTCACTTCTCCCTGTAACACCCTGTCTCTCTTCCTGTAACACCCTGTCTCTCTCCCTGTAACAGCCTGTCTCTCTCCCTGTGCCACTCTGGTCCCCGATGATTTCTCCCTGTAACACCCTGTATCTCTCCTTGTGCCACCCTGTCTCTCTCCCTGTAACACCCTGTCTCTCTCCCTGTGCCACTGTGGTCCCCAGTGACTTCTCCCTGTAACACCCTGTATCTCTCCCTGTGCCACCCTGCTTCTCGCTGTCTCTCCCCCTGTGCCACCCTGTCTCTCGCTGTCTCTCTTCCTGTACCACCCTGTCTCTCGCTGTCTCTCTTCCTGTACCACCCTGTCTCTCGCTGTCTCTCTTTCTGTACCAGCCTGTCTCTCGCTCTCTCTTCCTGTACCACCCTGTCTCTCGCTGTCTCTCTTCCTGTACCAGCCTGTCTCTCGCTGTCTCTCTTCCTGTACCACCCTGTCTCTCGCTGTCTCTCTTCCTGTACCAGCCTGTCTCTCGCTGTCTCTCTTCCTGTACCACCCTGTCTCTCGCTGTCTCTCTTCCTGTACCACCCTGTCTCTCGCTGTCTCTCTTCCTGTACCAGCCTGTCTCTCGCTGTCTCTCTTCCTGTACCACTCTGTCTCTCGCTGTCTCTCTTCCTGTACCAGCCTGTCTCTCGCTGTCTCTCTTCCTGTACCACCCTGTCTCTCGCTGTCTCTCTTCCTGTACCACCCTGTCTCTCGCTGTCTCTCTTCCTGTACCAGCCTGTCTCTCGCTGTCTCTCTTCCTGTACCACTCTGTCTCTCGCTGTCTCTCTTCCTGTACCAGCCTGTCGCTCGCTGTCTCTCTTCCTGTACCACCCTGTCTCTCGCTGTCTCTCTTCCTGTACCACCCTGTCTCTCGCTGTCTCTCTTTCTGTACCAGCCTGTCTCTCGCTCTCTCTTCCTGTACCACCCTGTCTCTCGCTGTCTCTCTTCCTGTACCAGCCTGTCTCTCGCTGTCTCTCTTCCTGCACCACCCTGTCTCTCGCTGTCTCTCTTCCTGTACCAGCCTGTCTCTCGCTGTCTCTCTTCCTGTACCACCCTGTCTCTCGCTGTCTCTCTTCCTGTACCACCCTGTCTCTCGCTGTCTCTCATCCTGTACCAGCCTGTCTCTCGCTGTCTCTCTTCCTGTACCACTCTGTCTCTCGCTGTCTCTCTTCCTGTACCAGCCCGTCTCTCGCTGTCTCTCTTCCTGTACCACCCTGTCTCTCGCTGTCTCTCTTCCTGTACCACCCTGTCTCTCGCTGTCTCTCTTCCTGTACCAGCCTGTCTTTCGCTGTCTCTCTTCCTGTACCACTCTGTCTCTCGCTGTCTCTCTTCCTGTACAACCTTGTCTCTCGCTGTCTCTCTTCCGGTGCCACCCTCCATCTTAGTGTCTCTCCTCCTGTACCACCCTGTCTCTCGCTGTCTCTCTTCCTGTACCAGCCTGTCTCTCGCTGTCTCTCTTCCTGTACCAGCCTGTCTCTCGCTGTCTCTCCGCCTGTACCAGCCTGTCTCTCGCTGTCTCTCCCCCTGTGCCACCCTGTGCCTCGCTGTCTCTCTTTCTGTACCACCCTTTCCGTCGCTGTCTCTCTCTTTACCACACTGTCTCTCCCTGTACCACCCTGTCTCTCTGTCAGCATGTAGACATTATAGGTCATGGTCATTGTCATGGTGCATGTAATGATACACGTTTTACTTCCCTTTGGCCTTCGTTCTGCCGCGGTGTGGCCATAAATATCCCACCAGCACAGGGGAGATTATTTGCCCATGCTATGTATTAGCATGAGAGTGCGACATCAAGTCATTTCTCGTGTGCACCATTGAATAAATCACCTCTCTTGTGACGCTTAACCTTTCCGTTTCCCTCCCCTATGGGTTGCTGTAAACCTGGATGGGAATTTTGTATTATCGAACAAAGGCTAATACTAAAAACGATGTTTTATTCGGCAAATATTTCGGTCGTAAAATGGTGGCGCCGTGAAGCTATCAATAAATATATCATGATTAAAAATCTAATTATTTTCTGATTCTCAGAAAGGGATGTTTCGATAACCCAGAAAGTACGGCCTTTAGGGTCGTCATAAAAACGTTCCTAGGACTTGCAGGTTGGGTATGGGGGCCATTTCTGTAATGGGTATTTTGGAATGGTCATATTTATCTTTAATTACATAAAAACAATGTTCCTGTCTTGAGGTATCGAATGGCGTCAAGAAGCTCGTACTCCTGAGACATCGGTCGTGACCATGAATCAATGCTTTCTCGGATATGTGCGTAGACCGGACTCGGCTAGTACAGTTTTGTTATGAGGGAATACTCGTGGTGCCCGTCATCCCACTGCCATCCACGTGGCGCCGTCGTATGTTGAAAACATTTATTTAATTCAACAGAAAATTGATATGTAAGTTTATCAATTACTTACAAATAAGCTACGAATTATTATGAGTTGTCAGACTGATAATTAGGAAACCCATAACCCTCTTTCGGACGCCCAACAGTAACTAGAAACACCTGCACGTTAATGATAAGTGATGGCCATTTTGAAGAGGGACTAATTTGGAAGATGACTCATCATCATTATTATCATAATCTGCTTCCAGTATCTTTTAACAGTTACTTACCCAACCACCTAGCTTGGCCCAGCTGGAATTCAGTTGGTTCCCATTATCAAATAAGATGTAATTCCAGATTGCGCGGATGCAATTCCAGCAACTAATGAATGCCTTTGTTCAAAATGACTAAAGGTGGCTAATTAATAGTAATATATCGTATTAGATAAAAATTGTAAGGTAGACGTCTGGGCCGTTATGGCCCTGGAAGTTAAACGGTGAACAAAGAGTGGATTCCCCACATGCTGTCCACGTCGAAGCTCCCTGCCATGGCAGCAGGGATGGCGGCTTGTAACCCAATCTCATCTCCAGGGGAAAAACCTAAACCTCGTTTCTTGTCCTATTAGCTGGCCCATGAAATTGGCGTCACCGGCAGGGGTTTGTGACAGGCTTGTTGTTGCTGAGGGCTGGGTTATGTCATCCCGTCTAGAGTTATAGGGACTCTGGGTGCGGCACAAGAGGACGTGTATCCCTTTGGAATCTTTTTATGCGCAGACCATAGGGTCGCACAGTTCTGACGTTTTCTATTTCCGGTTACGGTGCTTTGGGGACCAATAGTAAAAAACGCGCTTTCAGAAGCACGTTTTTTCAGAAGCACCGTTTTAAGGCATTTACCTAACTATTAGGAGATGGAGAGGACAGACAATGAAAAGATTGGAAATCAAAAATAGTTTTTTATTTATGATTGTGAATCTTGTTTGACTTGTTCGACCCAATAGATGCCATGTTCACATTGTGTGCAATCGCGTTAACCACTTTGCTGGGAAATGACATATAGGCAACATGCCCGATCTGTCCTAGTTTACAGATCCTACATGGTCAGTATGTGGACGATGCTGATGCGCGGAAACATATATCTGGAAGATAATATGTCTGAGGTATAAGTTCCAACGAGGTTACGGTAATGCAACCTAGTTGTGACCGTAATTCCGTTAGTATTGGGGCTTAAGACGCGATGCCATTTGCTTTCCTAACTTTGCCACTAGGCCCAAAATTGACCAATAATATTAGATCTATCGGAACGGTATTGTTGCCATAATGACCTTCGTAGAAGGGCGAGGTTTGCGTCAGCGTGCTGAGTAGACGGCTCTAGGCGCCGGATGGGTCAAGGTCATCAACATTGTACCCCTGACACCCTGACGGGTCTTGCTATTGTATCAGATTTACTTTAAATTTTTAATTAAAAATGCAATTGGCTATGAAATTGAAACTGGTTGGAGGCTGTCATAGTCTCTAATACTGTCCACTTCCTCTTTATCTGCACTGCCCCATTATTGTTTCCTATCATGCAAACAGCGATTCAGGGAAGGGCCATTTGATATCCTCGGACGGGGAGCCGGGGGGCTATGGCCTTTGGCTGGAGGCTAGAAAATGTGAGGGGTCTGATGAAGGCTTGGTTGTTTTGCGTGGCAATGGGAAATTGTTTGTGTTCTTTGTTTGATTTGTTTTTGCGTATCTGCAAAATCTATTCAGTTTAATAATAGGAGGCATCTTTTATTTTTAAATTAGTAGAGGGCAATTCTATTAGTTTGGTAACAGGCAAAGCAAGATTTTGTCTGTCATACACATGTCAGATCCAGATATGATATCAAATGATCCATCCCCTAATACATGATACCGTTGTTACGATGTTATAATGACGCACCACGGTCTGAAAGTGTTCGTTCCAAGACGCGTTGATGGGGGATGTGCTATTTTTGTGAACATGGATTGTTGTAGTCTAATACAGCAGGAGGATACTGATTTTCAGAGAAAGTTTAACAGTTGGAGTGTTTATGGTACAGTACGAACGACACAGCCTTGGAAGCAGGGCATTAGCCAGATTTTTTTTGGTCAGACAATATTTTGGGTGGAAAGCTATGATTTTCTTCTAAACCTCCTGACCAAAAGGCCCCTTTTGGGCGGGTAAACAGCCCCTAAGTGCCCGCCAAACTGAAAAGTCTGCCCGCCAAAATTGAAGCGGGTCTCTGGCTAATACCCTGCTTGGAAGTATGTCAGTTTGACTACATTTCAATCAGCTCTGCGTCTCACCATACCCTTGGGACGAATGAACCCGTTGTGTTGTTTAACCCAGTCTCTCTCCTCCCCCTTCCCTCACGTACCGATATTTTTACCAGCTGCCGCATTTCCTGCCTGTTTGACTCTCCGCCACCTCCATAGGAAATCGCCATTGTTATGGCGACCTGGTGTTTTTTGCCAAGAAACGTCTTGGATTAATAAAAGTGGTACGACCACAAAACCACGGCAGATTTCGTCAATGTTTCCACTGCCAGGAAATCTTTAACCAGAGTATTTAAATCGTTCTTGCGTTACTTGAATTACTGTGTTATCAAGTGATTACCAGGGCTTAGTGTACCCACACCAACGTGACCATGCTACACAAGCAAGGCGACACTGAGACCACTGTGACCATGTTATCGCCACAAGACCACAGCTAGGCCGCAAGGGATGAGTTTGAGGTATCTCAAACTACGGCGTGTCAACTAGCGCCCCGTGTTTTCTGCTCGTGTTTGCCATAAGAGTTTATCTTTGACAATTTGATGGGACGAAGAAAAACCAAGAGTTCCACACTTATCCAGTGTGCGTTCCCCAGATAATGGAAACATGACCAAAAACAGAGGGCTTCAGAATTAAATTGTCCATGTTTTTACGGCAGTTTACTGCAATAAGGGGCCGTAGTACCGCGCGGTGGGTATGGCAATCTACTTCCGCGCTGTGGGTATGGCAATGTACTACCGCGCTGTGGGTATGGCAATGTACTACCGCGCTGTGGGTACCGCGCTGTGGGTATGGCAATGTACTACCGCGCTTTGGGTATGGCAATGTACTAACGCGCTATGGGTATGGCAATGGCTTGCCGCGCTGTGGGTATGGCAATGGCTTGCCGCGCTGTGGGTATGGCAATGTACTACTGCGCTGTCGGTATGGCAATGTACTACCGCGCTGTGGGTATGGCAATGTACTGCCGCGCTGTGGGTATGGCAATGTACTACCGTGCTGTGGGTATGGCAATGTACTACCGTGCTGTGGGTATGGCAATGTACTACCGTGCTGTGGGTATGGCAATGTACTACCACGTGGTGGGTGTGGCAATGTACTAACGCGCTATGGGTATGGCAATGTACTACCGCGCTGTGGGTATGGCAATGTACTGCCGCACTGTGGGTATGGCAATGGCTTGCCGCGCTGTGGGTATGGCAATGGCTTGCCGTGCTGTGGGTATGGCAATGTACTACCGTGCTGTGGGTATGGCAATGTACTACCGTGCTGTGGATATGGCAATGTACTACTGCGTGGTGGGTGTGGCAATGTACTAACGCGCTATGGGTATGGCAATGTACTACCGCGCAGTAGGTATGGCAATGTCCTGCCGCGCTGTGGGTATGGCAATGGCTTGCTGCACTGTGGGTATGGCAATGTACTACCGTGCTGTGGGTATGGCAATGTACTACCGTGCTGTGGGTATGGCAATGTACTACCGCGCAGTAGGTATGGCAATGTCCTGCCGCGCTGTGGGTATGGCAATGTACTACCGCACAGTGGGTATGGCAATGTACTACCGCGCAGTGGGTATGGTAGTGTCCTGCCGCGCTGTGGGTATGGCAATGGCTTGCTGCACTGTGGGTATGGCAATGTACTACCGTGCTGTGGGTATGGCAATGTACTACCGTGCTGTGGGTATGGCAATGTACTACCGCGCAGTGGGTATGGTAGTGTCCTGCCGCGCTGTGGGTATGGCAATGGCTTGCTGCGCTGTGGGTATAGCAATGGCTTGCTGCGCTGTGGGTATGGCAATGGCTTGCTGCGCTGTGGGTATGGCAATGGCTTGCTGCGCTGTGGGTATGGCAATGGCTTGCTGCGCTGTGGGTATGGCAATGGCTTGCTGCGCTGTGGGTATGGCAATGGCTTGCTGCGCTGTGGGTATGGCAATGGCTTGCTGCGCTGTGGGTATAGCAATGCAATGCGATGTATACGCCTCCACGAAGGCCATAAAATGTGAAATGCCGAAACGATAAAATCCTTTGCGTTAACTGCAATCTGAAGACTAGGTATTTGATGATGCAATATTAACAATGACGAATGAACTCCATGTTGAGACATGTTTTGTGGGAAAAGATAGTGTCAAAAAGTATATCTTACGAAATATGCCGCGAGATATTAATCAGCAGCGTCTCATGGTGATGGAGCCAGTGCTACGGCGTTGCTATGGTGACTCCATCAATTGTCACCAATTGTATACCACGGTTCAGGGTTCGGAGTAAACACAATATCAGTTTACTCAATTAACGGTTGGTTCCGTAGCGCTGATTGGCCTCTCGATAGTTCTCCTCATGTACCCGGGGGACGTCTTCACTGTCATTACAACTCCCGCCTCTCATTTGTCTAATCGTGGGGTGTGACGTAGTCATGACGACTAGGATGCCACGTAGCCGCCGCTAATGAGCAGGGCGAGGTGACAAATGTACCCGGGCAACGTCTTCACTGTCATTACAACTCCCGCCTCTCATTTGTCTAATCGTGGGGTGTGACGTAGTCATGACGACTAGGATGCCACGTAGCCGCCGCTAATGAGCAGGGCGAGGTGACAAATGTACCCGGGCGACGTCCTCACTGTCATTACAACTCCCGCCTCTCATTTGTCTGATCGTGGGGTGTGACGTAGTCATGACGACTAGGATGCCACGTAGCCGCCGCTAATGAGCAGGGCGAAGTGACAAATGTACCCGGGGGACGTCTTCACTGTCATTACAACTCCCGCCTCTAATTTGTCTAATCGTGGGGTGTGACGTAGTCATGACGACTAGGATGCCACGTAGCCGCCGCTAATGAGCAGGGCGAAGTGACAAATGTACCCGGGGGACGTCTTCACTGTCATTACAACTCCCGCCTCTAATTTGTCTAATCGTGGGGTGTGACGTAGTCATGACGACTAGGATGCCACGTAGCCGCCGCTAATGAGCAGGGCGAGGTGACAAATGTACCCGGGCGACGTCCTCACTGTCATTACAACTCCCGCCTCTCATTTGTCTAATCGTGGGGTGTGACGTAGTCATGACGACTAGGATGCCACGTAGCCGCCGCTAATGAGCAGGGCGAGGTGACAAATGTACCCGGGCGACGTCCTCACTGTCATTACAACTCCCGCCTCTAATTTGTCTGATCGTGGGGTATGACGTCGTCATGACGACTAGGATGCCACGTAGCCGCCGCTAATGAGAAGGGCGAGGTGGAAAATTGCGAATCGTACGTTGTTTACCAAGGGGCTTCCTGTCCATTTAGTAAAGTATATCACTTGGTTCGAAGACGCCATTGAAAGATTTGAATTTATTGCACAGTTTTTTGTTGGTATTGTGTGGATAGGTAAGCAAAGGCGTGACAGTGTGGACCAGAGACCGTGCACACATCGCTGTTGACGTGGTGAGAGGCATGTCTACTCAACACCCCAAGCACTGTCATGGCGTCGCTGTAATGGTTTCCCCCTGTGATGAGGAGGTGGCCACCGTACCACAGCAGTGGTCAGTCCAGGGAGGGATTGGCGAGCTGGCATGTTGCTATCCTGCAAAGGGCCTTAATGCATAGTTTCGCCCCCCGAAACTCTTAAGGTTTCTATCGATTTTTCTTTGAAAATTCTAAACGTTTTTCATAGAGTTTCCATAGCATTTCCATAGAATTTCCATTGAGTTTCCATAGAATTTCCATAAAATTTACATAGAGTTTCCATAGTTTCTATATAATTTCCATAGAGCTTCCATAGAGTTTCCATGGAGTTTTCATAGAGTTTCCATAGAGTTTCCAAGAATGTCCATAGAATTTCCATAGAATTTCCATAGAGTTTCCATAGAATTTCCATAGAATCTCCATCGAGTTTCCATAGAGTTTCCATAGAGTTTCCATAGAGCTTCCATAGAGCTTCCATAGAGCTTCCATAGAGTTTCCATAGAGCTTCCGGGGGCCTCCCTATTGTAGTGATTAGCGCACTCGACCGCAGATCAATCCTGGGTCCCGGGTTCGAATCCGGGCTCGGGCACATAATCTGGGGCATGGTTCATCCTTCATCCTTCATCGTCCCGAAGGTTCCTTGGCCCGATTTAGCCTTCATCTGCACAAAAGTGACCTAAACCACCCACATTTCATAGAATTTCCATAGAGTTTGCAAAGAAAGCGCACGTCGCGGCAGTGCATGGTACAGAGTTCAAGGTCGCCCTGGGTGAGTCCAACATCAGCTCCGTCTCGGCAAAACGGGCACGGCCCGTTGGTCAGACCTTCACATCTCATGCTGCTAATGTTATTGTCCAAAGGATTGGCTCCGCCGCTACTCTCACTTCGCAGCAAGCAACCGGTATGAAAGTCGATATGCCGGCAAGGCTTCCAAAGTTCCTTAAATGCGAAGTTTTAAATCTTCGAATATCACGTCATATAGTGCCGTGCCGTCGGTATCCCTTCATATATCGCTTGCAGGATTCTCCTTACAAAATATATTCCAGAATTCGTCAAGCCACTCGTGCGCTTGTCGCAGAGAACGTAGCCTACGTGTGTTAAATCCGGAGCTGGTTGTTGTGCCTGCCGTCAGTTGTAAGGCCGGTATGGAAACTATTCAAACTCAATGGAGACAATGGAAACTCCATAGAAATTCTATGAAAACTCTATGAAAATGCTATAAAAACACTATATCAAAACGTTCCAAATTTCCATAGAAAAATCGATAGAAACCTTTAGAATTGTTTTTAGTGAAATTCTGTACGATATTTGCCTACGGGGTGTAATGATATCTGATAAGCTTAATGCTAAGAAGAGAGAATTACCTTCATGTATCTTTTCACATAAAGAGTACTTTTACAGACCAGCAAACGTGCCTAATCATAACCGGCTACGAGTGGAAAAACATGGCTCTGTCGAAATATTATTTCTATGTACGTTCTATAGAAACCAATTGCTCTTCAGAAGTTTCCATACATCTTCTATAGAAATAATATTTTCTATAGAAATATCTGTAGAAAATAATTGTTCCATAGAATTATGTACAAACGACCTCCTCCTCCTCCAGGGCGTGCCTGCCCTTGCGGGCTTACTCACCCCCTCCCCTCCCCTCCTAAGCCCCCCTCTTAACGGGTATCCTATTTCTGATGTGTAAGGACTAGCTAATAAAATAAATCATGGCAGGAACACATCAGAACGAGCACACCACAAGTTACAGGCAAACCTCAGACAGACAGGAGATGGGTGTATCACATTCAGTACGCAACCTTGAACGGGATGCAGCTTATCAACGTCTCCCGCGATGCAACTCGTTCGCTGGATTTGGCTTTAATAAACAGAGCGATGCTACTTCCGGTACTTCCGCTCGCAGGATGGGATAATATTCTCCTATTTCGATTAATTAGAGAACATGTATCCACTGTCAACCTACCAAACCCGATAACAACTACACTAGAGCTGAACGTCAGCATAGGTATATTTAATTTGTGATGTTACAGGTTGTGACAAAGCGAGGATTCTCTACATTTTGTGGTAGCTACACAGCCTTTATCGCTGTATCATTGATTGGGTGCGCCCTCTATGCAAGCCGAGATGGCCATGCATTAAAGCATCCCTATAAAACATGGTATAGGTGATGGTGGTGGTGATAGGTATATGGTGATGGTATGCGGCGCTTCCTGCATCAACACGAAATGAAGATGTCCTACTAATTTATATACGACTTTTGTCAGCCTCTGCTCGTTGGTTAGCATCTGTCAGCATAAGAACTGATGTCTTTTTCTTGGTTCATGACGTGGAAAGTAAGAAATCTTTTTTTTTTCATTGTTGACCTTTTCATGAGTAATGTTATTATTGTTAAAGTTGTTATTTCGTGCAGCCTTCAGTTCTATGCCTGTAAATGGCGTGAGGATCTAGCTTCTGCGTTCTGGACGCCAGAACAACCCCGTGGTGCACCCAACATGCCGCGTACTGTACTCGTGGGGGTGGGTTAATCAACTCTCGTTGTGTGATCACTGATATGTCGAATAAGAGACGCCGCGTGACTTGGGCGGTTTATTTATGACCGATGGTCCTCGTGACTGGATGGGCGTCATCGAGCGCAGCGTCCATTACTCAGAACAATGTCAACCGGGTTGACTCCCGACCTGTGTAAGGAGGCAAGGTTATGTATCCGCATACGGTTTGACTCCCGACCTGTGTAGCGAGGCAAGGTTATGTATCCGCGTACGGTTTGACTCCCGACCTGTGTAAGGAGGCAAGGTTATGTATCCGCGTACGAACGTGCGTACGTACGTTAAGTTCACACATAAAGGTCACTGAGACTCAACTTAGCGGCTAGATTGCACACTAGGATTGTCAAACCACGGTGTGGAGATGAATGCGGGTCGACGTGGAGTGGGAGTAGAGTTCCTGCAGGACATTTTAAAAGTAAGCGAGCTTTGCTAGTGTGGGGGCGAGTGGGTTCATGTCTGTGGCATTAAATGCGTCATCGGTGACGCATTGCCCGCAAGCTGTTTACAATCTATAAGTGAAGTGCCTTCCTTGAAGTGCCTTCCTTACTCTTGTAAATCAGAACAAATGTTCTTCCATAAATAACCTCTTGTGTGGAAAGCCATTTCTTTGTGACACGTTCCGCTATTCATATCATATTTGCCCGATGTTCAATCACTATTTATATCCGTAACCAAGGAAACGCCGCGCAGCCCAACAACACAGAAGTTATGGCAAAGGTCAGCATGTGAGATCGCATAACCAGCCAGATAAGTATTTGTCCATAGAGCTAGACGGAGAAATATAATGTCCATGGCGAGAGTGATATGCTAGGTCCTATGGGGCCTATAGATCTTGTATATCAATGACAGGTAGCGGCTGATACGCCATTAAATAAGTGGACACGAGTCTCTTCTTTTGCGTCCACTGGTCACCCACCCTTCATGGGGGGGGGGGGTGGGGGAGGCGGTCCATGCAGGACATTTAAAAAGTAAGCGAACATGTCTAGAGTGGAGACGGACGTGTTCAGGTCTATGGCATGGATTCATTACTAAGTGACATGTCTAGAGTGGGGCAACCAGGAATTGTACGGATAACGATCCCCAGAAATTGCCAACAGCTAATCGCGAATCTCCAAGTATTCATGGATGACTATCGCGGAGATCGGAAAAGGTATCTCCACCCCCCCCCCCCCTGCCCCTTTCATTATAGAACCCTTCGCCGACCCCTCCTGACGTCACTGTTGGAGCGACTGGTCCGTCAGCTTCCCCCCCCCCCACCCGCCAATGCCAGACACAACACTAATGGGCCTAACGAAGACGCTCGGTATGACGATGTGATCTGGTGCTGTCTGGCGACCACGTGACCTGCTCCAGCGACGCCGCCCTGGCTCACATCACAGCAATAACTGGCGACGCAGATGGTAATAATGCTCCTTGCAGTAAATGGCGCGGATGAAATTACAGGTGGATGCGGAGATTAATACAAATCATATTAAAATAGCTTTGGTTAATATAGCTTCTTTGATATTCATGTTCCCGCTGGGAGTAGGTGAGGGGGAATCATTTCTGCCTTCCCAGTTCACAATAATTGGAAGATGAAATCCAGGTTCACGAAATATTTAGTAACGGAATAGAAGGCGGTGTCTAGACCCCCTGCCCCCCCCCCCCCTTCCCCCTACCCCCCCCCCCCTGGATCCGCCCTTGCATCAGACATAAGAGTGAAAAGCGCGGACGTGCGCGCAAAAATACCGGTCAGTGAACATAGATCAGTAAATTTGCTATTCACAATTATTTCATATTAAATTCCCTTTTGTGAAACAGAAAATTGAAAAAGGGAAATTTTGCTTTTATAATGTTCAGAAGTAAAAGGAAAAACAAATAACCGCTATATCCCGGGATTCAGTAACACAAAGCTTAATAAAAGTCTACATATATATTGTCAAGCATCATGCATACCTGTGTTCTCTTCCCCCTCATGACTCGCAGAGGGAACACAGACCATACCAACCCAGTGGGACATGTTTCAGGCACTTGAAGCTTCTGCGTCTTCAGCGTAAGAGGGGCAAGTGGGAGTTCCAAGAATTCATTTGCAGCCGGCGGCCAGTTGAATAGGAGGCTAGGTTAGATGCTCTGATCCATTGAGACCTGTCTGACCGGCTTCTGGACGCGGCATCTACACAAAAAGCTGTGACGTGAGGGTCTTCGCAGTGGGGTCACAAGGTGCATCTGTCCCTTAGTCGCTGTATAGGTCATAGGGAGACTGGCCGCAGTGGGGTCACACGGTGCATCTGTCCCTTAGTCGCTGTATAGGTCATGGGGAGACTGGCCACAGTGGGGTCACACGGTGCATCTGTCCCTTAGTCGCTGTATAGGTCATGGGGAGACTGGCCGCAGTGGGGTCACACGGTGCATCTGTCCATTAGTCGCTGTATAGGTCATGGGGGGACTGGCTGCAGTGGGGTCACACGGTGCATCTGTCCATTAGTCGCTGTATAGGTCATGGGGAGACTGGCCGCAGTGGGGTCACACGGTGCATCTGTCCCTTAGTCGCTGTATAGGTCATGGGGAGACTGGCCGCAGTGGGGTCACACGGTGCATCTGTCCCTTAGTCGCTGTATAGGTCATGGGAAGACAGGCCGCAGTGGGATCATACGGTGCATCTGTCCCTTAGTCGCTGTATAGGTCATGGGGAGACTGGCCGCAATGGGGTCACACGGTACATCTGTCCATTAGTCGCTGTATAGGTCATGGGGAGACTGGCCGCAGTGGGGTCACACGGTGCATCTGTCCATTAGTCGCTGTATAGGTCATGGGGGGACTGGCCGCAGTGTGGTCACACGGTGCATCTGTCCCTTAGTCGCTGTATAGGTCATGGGGAGACTGGCCGCAGTGGGGTCACACGGTGCATCTGTCCCTTAGTCGCTGTATAGGCCATGGGGGGACTGGCCGCAGTGGGGTCACACGGTGCATCTGTCCCTTAGTCGCTGTATAGGTCATGGGGAGACTGGCCGCAATGGGGTCACACGGTGCATCTGTCCCTTAGTCGCTGTATAGGTCATGGGGAGACTGGCCGCAGTGGGGTCACACGGTGCATCTGTCCAATAGTCGCTGTATAGGTCATGGGGGGACTGGCCACAGTGGGGTCACACGGTGCATCTGTCCCTTAGTCGCTGTATAGGTCATGGGGAGACTGGCCGCAATGGGGTCACACGGTGCATCTGTCCCTTAGTCGCTGTATAGGTCATGGGGAGACTGGCCGCAGTGGGGTCACACGGTGCATCTGTCCCTTATTCGCTGTATAGGTCATGGGGGGACTGGCCACAGTGGGGTCACACGGTGCATCTGTCCCTTAGTCGCTGTATAGGTCATGGGGAGACTGGCCGCAGTGGGGTCACACGGTGCATCTGTCCCTTAGTCGCTGTATAGGTCATGGGGAGACTGGCCGCAGTGGGGTCACACGGTGCATCTGTCCCATAGTCGATGTATAGGTCATGGGGAGACTGGCCGCAGTGGGGTCACACGGTGCATCTGTCCATTAGTCGCTGTATAGGTCATGGGGAGACTGGCCGCAGTGGGATCATACGGTGCATCTGTCCCATAGTCGCTGTATAGGTCATGGGGGGACTGGCCGCAGTGGGGTCACACCTTGCATCTGTCCCTTAGTCGCTGTATAGGTCATGGGGGGACTGGCCGCAGTGGGATCATACGGTGCATCTGTCCCATAGTCGCTGTATAGGTCATGGGGGGACTGGCCGCAGTGGGGTCACACCTTGCATCTGTCCCTTAGTCGCTGTATAGGTCATGGGGGGACTGGCCGCAGTGGGGTCACACGGTGCATCTGGCCCTTAGTCGCTGTATAGGCCATGGGGGGACTGGCTGCAGTGGGGCACACGATGCATCTGTCCCTTAGTCGCTGTATAGGTCATGGGGAGACTGGCCGCAGTGGGATCATACGGTGCATCTGTCCCTTAGTCGCTCTATAGGCCATGGGGAGACTGGCCACAGTGGGGTCACACGGTACATCTGTCCCTTAGTCGCTGTATAGGTCATGGGGAGACTGGCGGCAGTGGGGTCACACGGTGCATCTGTCCATTAGTCGCTGTATAGGTCATGGGGGGACTGGCCGCAGTGTGGTCACACGGTGCATCTGTTCCTTAGTCGCTGCATAGGTCATGGGGTGACTGGCCGCAGTGGGGTCACACCTTGCATCTGTCCCTTAGTCGCTGTATAGGTCATGGGAAGACTGGCCGCAGTGGGGTCACACGGTGCATCTGTCCCTTAGTCGCTGTATAGGTCATGGGAAGACTGGCCGCAGTGGGGTCACACGGTGCATCTGTCCCTTAGTCGCTGTATAGGTCATGGGGAGACTGGCCGCAGTGGGGTCACACGGTGCATCTGTTCCTTAGTCGCTGTATAGGTCATGGGGTGACTGGCCGCAGTGGGGTCACAAGGTGCATCTGTCCCTTAGTCGCTGTATAGGTCATGGGGAGACTGGCCGCAGTGGGGTCACACGGTGCATCTGTCCATTAGTCGCTGTATAGGTCATGGGGGGACTGGTCGCAGTGGGGTCACACGGTGCATCTGTTCCTTAGTCGCTGCATAGGTCATGGGGAGACTGGCCGCAGTGGGGTCACACGGTGCATCTGTCCCTTAGTGGCTGTATAGGTCATGGGGGGACTGGCCGCAGTGGGGTCACACGATGCATCTATCCCATAGTCGCTGTTTAGGTCATGGGGGGACTGGCCGCAGTGGGGTCACAAGGTGCATCTGTCCCTTAGTCGCTGTATAGGTCATGGGGGGACTGGCCGCAGTGGGGTCACACGGTGCATCTGGCCCTTAGTCGCTGTATAGGCCATGGGGGGACTGGCTGCAGTGGGGCACACGATGCATCTGTCCCTTAGTCGCTGTATAGGTCATGGGGAGACTGGCCGCAGTGGGATCATACGGTGCATCTGTCCCTTAGTCGCTCTATAGGCCATGGGGAGACTGGCCACAGTGGGGTCACACGGTACATCTGTCCCTTAGTCGCTGTATAGGTCATGGGGAGACTGGCGGCAGTGGGGTCACACGGTGCATCTGTCCATTAGTCGCTGTATAGGTCATGGGGGGACTGGCCGCAGTGGGGCACACGATGCATCTGTCCCTTAGTCGCTGTATAGGTCATGGGGAGACTGGCCGCAGTGGGATCATACGGTGCATCTGTCCCTTAGTCGCTGTATAGGCCATGGGGAGACTGGCCACAGTGGGGTCACACGGTACATCTGTCCCTTAGTCGCTGTATAGGTCATGGGGAGACTGGCGGCAGTGGGGTCACACGGTGCATCTGTCCATTAGTCGCTGTATAGGTCATGGGGGGACTGGCCGCAGTGTGGTCACACGGTGCATCTGTCCCTTAGTCGCTGTATAGGTCATGGGAAGACTGGCCGCAGTGGGGTCACACCTTGCATCTGTCCCTTAGTCGCTGTATAGGTCATGGGGAGACTGGCGGCAGTGGGGTCACACGGTGCATCTGTCCATTAGTCGCTGTATAGGTCATGGGAAGACTGGCCGCAGTGGGGTCACACGGTGCATCTGTTCCTTAGTCGCTGCATAGGTCATGGGGTGACTGGCCGCAGTGGGGTCACAAGGTGCATCTGTCCCTTAGTCGCTGTATAGGTCATGGGGAGACTGGCCGCAGTGGGGTCACACGGTGCATCTGTCCATTAGTCGCTGTATAGGTCATGGGGGGACTGGTCGCAGTGGGGTCACACGGTGCATCTGTTCCTTAGTCGCTGCATAGGTCATGGGGAGACTGGCCGCAGTGGGGTCACAAGGTGCATCTGTCCCTTAGTGGCTGTATAGGTCATGGGGAGACTGGCCGCAGTGGGGTCACAAGGTGCATCTGTCCCTTAGTCGCTGTATAGGTCATGGGGTGACTGGCCGCAGTGGGGTCACAAGGTGCATCTGTCCCTTAGTCGCTGTATAGGTCATGGGGTGACTGGCCGCAGTGGGGTCACAAGGTGCATCTGTCCCTTAGTCGCTGTATAGGTCATGGGGAGACTGGCCGCAGTGGGGTCACACGGTGCATCTGTCCATTAGTCGCTGTATAGGTCATGGGGAGACTGGCCGCAGTGGGGTCACACGGTGCATCTGTCCATTAGTCGATGTATAGGTCATGGGGGGACTGGCCGCAGTGGGGTCACACGGTGCATCTGTTCCTTAGTCGCTGCATAGGTCATGGGGAGACTGGCCGCAGTGGGGTCACACCTTGCATCTGTCCCTTAGTCGCTGTATAGGTCATGGGAAGACTGGCCGCAGTGGGGTCACACGGTGCATCTGTCCCTTAGTCGCTGTATAGGTCATGGGGAGACTGGCCGCAGTGGGGTCACACGGTGCATCTGTTCCTTAGTCGCTGTATAGGTCATGGGGTGACTGGCCGCAGTGGGGTCACAAGGTGCATCAGTCCCTTAGTCGCTGTATAGGTCATGGGGAGACTGGCCGCAGTGGGGTCACACGGTGCATCTGTCCATTAGTCGCTGTATAGGTCATGGGGGGACTGGTCGCAGTGGGGTCACACGGTGCATCTGTTCCTTAGTCGCTGCATAGGTCATGGGGAGACTGGCCGCAATGGGGTCACACGGTGCATCTGTCCCTTAGTGGCTGTATAGGTCATGGGGGGACTGGCCGCAGTGGGGTCACACGGTGCATCTGTCCCATAGTCGCTGTATAGGTCATGGGGGGACTGGCCGCAGTGGGGTCACAAGGTGCATCTGTCCCTTAGTCGCTGTATAGGTCATGGGGGGACTGGCTGCAGTGGGGCACACGATGCATCTGTCCCTTAGTCGCTGTATAGGTCATGGGGGGACTGGCCGCAGTGGGGTCACACGGTGCATCTGTCCCTTAGTCGCTGTATAGGTCATGGGGGGACTGGTCGCAGTGGGGTCACACGGTGCATCTGTCCCTTAGTCGCTGTATAGGTCATGGGGAGACTGGCCGCAGTGGGGCACACGATGCATCTGTCCCTTAGTCGCTGTATAGGTCATGGGGGGACTGGCTGCAGTGGGGCACACGATGCATCTGTCCCTTAGTCGCTGTATAGGTCATGGGGGGACTGGCTGCAGTGGGGCACACGATGCATCTGTCCCTTAGTCGCTGTATAGGTCATGGGGGGACTGGCTGCAGTGGGGCACACGATGCATCTGTCCCTTAGTCGCTGTATAGGTCATGGGGGGACTGGCCGCAGTGGGGTCACACGGTGCATCTGTCCCTTAGTCGCTGTATAGGTCATGGGGAGACTGGCCGCAGTGGGGTCACACGGTGCATCTGTCCCTTAGTCGCTGTATAGGTCATGGGGGGACTGGTCGCAGTGGGGTCACACCTTGCATCTGTCCCTTAGTCGCTGTATAGGTCATGGGGGGACTGGTCGCAGTGGGGTCACACGGTGCATCTGTCCCTTAGTCGCTGTATAGGTCATGGGGGGACTGGTCGCAGTGGGGCACACGATGCATCTGTCCCTTAGTCGCTGTATAGGTCATGGGGGGACTGGCCGCAGTGGGGTCACACGGTGCATCTGTCCCTTAGTCGCTGTATAGGTCATGGGGGGACTGGTCGCAGTGGGGCACACGATGCATCTGTCCCTTAGTCGCTGTATAGGTCATGGGGGGACTGGTCGCAGTGGGGTCACACGGTGCATCTGTCCCTTAGTCGCTGTATAGGTCATGGGGGGACTGGTCGCAGTGGGGCACACGATGCATCTGTCCCTTAGTCGCTGTATAGGTCATGGGGGGACTGGCCGCAGTGGGGTCACACCTTGCATCTGTCCCTTAGTCGCTGTATAGGTCATGGGGGGACTGGTCGCAGTGGGGCACACGATGCATCTGTCCCTTAGTCGCTGTATAGGTCATGGGGGGACTGGCCGCAGTGGGGTCACACGGTGCATCTGTCCCTTAGTCGCTGTATAGGTCATGGGGTGACTGGCCGCAGTGGGGTCTCACGGTGCATCTGTCCCTTAGTCGATGTATAGGTCATGGGGGGACTGGCTGCAGTGGGGTCACACGGTGCATCTGTCCCTTAGTCGCTGTATAGGTCATGGGGAGACTGGCTGCAGTGGGGCACACGATGCATCTGTCCCTTAGTCGCTGTATAGGTCATGGGGGGACTGGCCGCAGTGGGGTCACACGGTGCATCTGTCCCTTAGTCGCTGTATAGGTCATGGGGGGACTGACTGCAGTGGGGTCACACGGTGCATCTGTCCCTTAGTCGCTGTATAGGTCATGGGGAGACTGGCCGCAGTGGGGTCACACGGTGCATCTGTCCCTTAGTCGCTGTATAGGTCATGGGAAGACTGGCCGCAGTGGGGTCACACGGTGCATCTGTCCCTTAGTCGCTGTATAGGTCATGGGGAGACTGGCCGCAGTGGGGTCACACGGTGCATCTGTCCCTTAGTCGCTGTATAGGTCATGGGGAGACTGGCCGCAGTGAGGTCACACGGTGCATCTGTCCCTTAGTCGCTGTATAGGTCATGGGGAGACTGGCCGCAATGAACTTTTTGTGTCTGTTCAGCTATTTATATGAATATAGTCCTATTCGCCGAATATGTGGGGGTCTCAACCGTAGAAATGGGTCTTACGAGGTGGGCGCAGAAACTGATGAACCATGACAAGTGTAGTTATGGAGGTATGTGTGCCTTGGCAACTCAACAAGCCGGTATCTGATATATCAATGACTTGATGGAGTGGAGCTCCTACACTGTTGAAATTAAGTATTAGAAAGTGATCTGATAATAATAATCATCCTAATCAGTAATGGCGGATTCTAGTTGATACCAGCAGCCTATATCAGGAGGGTTTGTTCAGCATCCATTGCCAGAACTTGTTACTTAAGAAGGTCTCGAGTATTGTCTTATCTTCTGCTTGATGGCAATTTCTTGAGTGCTGGGTGGTATCACCAGATGATTGTTTTCCCCAAGAGATCCTTGTTCCAGCACACATACATGTAAAACCAGGGAACGGAGCCAATAAACAGAGCTGAGATATGAGTGGATCACGCAAGCTGACTTGACCTTCCATTGAGTTTGGGGCACGTCCTCATATAGAAATTACTTCCGACCGATATGCCATTGGAAAACGCCACTGAGGATATGAACAGACTATTGGAAATCGGCCTAGATTCGAGAATCTGGGACAAAGCGGCCGTCCAGCATAACAACGTGACAGCGCCCTTATCGTTAATGTCATACTGAGAGCGCAACAATGCAAGGAGGATTAAAGATTATTACCGTTGTCCGTCGCGTCAGGAATAAACAGTTTTCGCGAACAAAGCAGCTCGCCATAAAAATTGCTGAGGAAGCCCACGTCAGAGCTAATCCCCCTGTAGTTCATAGACTGCATGGCCGTAACGAGAGGTGACAAAGTGCAATAATTGTGCTTGGATGTGGACGGCTGAATGGATTTCAAGGGGCGCCATTCACCAACGTCATGAAGCAGCTGGGCCCAATATAAGTACTTTCCTTTGGAAAGGCGAGGACTTAGTCGCCCTTCCAATGGCTTTCAAGGACATTATTATGAGATTTTTCTGCGGCAATAAATCTGGTAATATGTACTATGAAGTTCGCCGGGGTGGATTGAATAAAAGACAAACACAACAAGCTGTTCCTTTTACTGGTAGATGACATTAATACGTCTGGTTCAGGATAATAATGGCAGTTGTGACCTTGGGAACCTGGAGGCGAAAAGCAAACGGTGTGACACGATTAACGCGCAAATATTATGTTTCAAGCAATCCATCCTATATATGACCCTGATCGGAAGGTCGCATAGTGCGATGTTAATGGGCAACTGCAATTACAATAAATGTGCTGGGGTGGGGTGGGGGGGGGGGGGGAGGGTCGCGTGCAGGGGAAGGCGTTTCCATTTTGGAAACGGCTATAAGGCAGTATAAAAAAAACTGGCATTTCTTCATCATCCATCATTTCACTTTCTTCCGATTGCTTATAGTGGAATTGTTATCTCAAGACGTCAATCCTTGCGTGAAATGTTTCCTTTTAGTTCCCTTTTCTCACTTTATTCTTGTTCTATCTGCCCCCCCCCCCGTTCGCTTTGCCGCCATGCTGATACCGCCCATTACCAGATACTTTGTACCTAGCACATGATCGAACAAACAGGCTGAACAAAGTTAAGGAACTCATTTTTAAACTCATATTTTATCCATCGGAGTCATTGGCCTCATGACAAAACAACGTTAGAAGGAACTATGTGTAAAACTCGTATCTTAGATATCGACGTCCTAGGCACCACTACAAACACAATGCCTGAAGGAAAACTAGCATTAAAAATCTACATTTCAATATCGAAGTCATTGACCTCACTGCAAAGAACATCAGTTGGAGGGGTTTACCACCTCGCAGGCTTAGCCCTGAGATTTCCCAGAAGTTGGTGGCCGTCTTGCTGTGTGGTGCAATGAGAGTACTTTGGCCCTTATTTTGTCTTATGTTTTATCTAGTGATCAGTGCGGCTTTGGCCAGACAGCTTGAAGTGGGGCCTATCTATTGACAAAGTTGAGCACTCTTGGCTTGCGAGCGCTGTCCTCACAAATGTCATTGAGCGCAGCAGTCATAAAACGTGTCGTTCCAAGAAAGTCTCCACCATTCCTCCATTATAACTGCCGGATGAGTGATCAAAGCCATGTCAATGCAAATTAAACTAGTACCACCGAAGTACAGATAAAACGATCGTGAAACAATACTGTTCGCCGAAAGTAAACCTTAATAGCACTATTTACGTTATTCAAAACGTTACCCTGGGGGAGGAAATAGAAACATTATAGACGTTATTTAAAACAATATCCTACGGGAGAAAGCAATGACATTATTTACGCTAATCGGAACATTAATCTACGGCGGGAAGTCATAAGATTATTTACGTTATTTAAACATTACCCTGAGGGTGGAAGTAATGACATTAAGTTATTCAAAAGAACCATATATAGGAGAAGAAGAATAAATTATGTAGGTTCGTCTATCCTTAATAATAATAATAATAATAATAATAATAAGCACTTTATCTACGTCTACGTTGTCTAATTTTGATTTAGTGGGCTTTCACCCGTAAACGTATGAAAGTCCTTACCACAAAAATCTTCAATTAAAATCCTTACCCCGAAAAAGACAGCTAGTAAACCGCATCTTAATGACATCCCAGGGACATCTCGGTTGCTGCCTCTGCTGTTTCTCGGATGTCCCCCTCGGCATTACCACAGGGGAGACTTCGCCGGCGGCCTTCAGCGATATTACCATGTCACACACACAACAGACCGTCTAACCGATAACGACTGACACAGTAACTTCATTGGCTTGGGCGGCGTCTGATGGTAATCTCCTCGCGACTCAGAGCCCCAGTTCACGGACGCCCGTATCGATAGGTCTGTGGTGGGGAGGTCAACGAACCGCCGGGGGATTTAGACTCCAGCTCGATGCCGTCTGCTATCGGGAGCAATTTCCCAGTCTTCGATCTTTTGAATCTGCTTAAACTGGCACGACGCAAGTCAACCGTAGTCCGCTTCCTGGTTTGCTACCCGAGGACAGGACTCATAGATAGACCGACGTGGATTCCGTTACTGCGAAGAGGTCATTACCGTAGTAATATGTCCGTGAATACGGCATTAATCCTCATGAATTTTCATGTTAGTTTGAGAAACGTTGGCTGTGACGTCATCGGGGACTGCATTTTTTGTTTAATTTACTATATGGGAGAATATTTGCGAAATATGATTAAATGGTATTCATGGTAACATTGCGTAATTGTTGGGTTTGGTACACGGCGCCTGAACCAAGGAACGCTTCCTGTATCAGACCACATCCAGTATCGGACCACTCCCGGTATCGGACCACTCCCGGTATCGAACCATTCCCGGTATCGGACCACTCCCGGTATCGGACCATTCCCGGTATCGGACCACGCCCGGTATCGGACCATTCCCGGTATCGGACCACTCCCGGTATCGGACCATTCCCGGTATCGGACCACGCCCGGTATCGGACCACTCCCGGTATCGGACCACTCCGGGTATCGGACCACTCCCGGTATCGGACCACTCCGGGTATCGGACCACTCCCGGTATCGGACCACTCCCGGTATCGGACCACTCCCGGTATCGGACCACTCCCGGTATCGGACCATTCCCGGTATCGGACCACGGATCCGGACTCCGCTCCCACACGGTTAAGAATAGCGTCCAAACACCACCATGAATAAAACAGCCAGCCCACTAATCAAGCGACGGTAAATGTTGGTCCCCTGAATCCGGGAAGAGCCATTCATCCTGGACGCCATCCACTTGTCGTGGGGACGCCAAACTCGGCTTCCGGTAATTACCGCGGCTAAGAATAGAGGAGGAACGATAATTGGTGGCGTGGCTCTTTTTGGGCGATCGATCACACTCCATCTGCAGCTGCTCTCATGTGACCTCTTCCTTTTCTCCAATAAATAAACATGTCTACAGCGGTCAGCGTATTTAGCCGGCTGTAGCATTAATCTCTCACCCCCCCCCCTCACACCCCCAGCCGCCTTGTTATTCGTCCACCACTATCACCCCCCTCCCTCCCTTCCCTTCTATACCACCCAGCACACGTATATGGGGCAGTTGCCAGGCTCTGTCCTGGGAGACATCATTGACGTCACCTATGAATGATGCAAAATACATGGATCCATGGATGATGGAAAGGTGAAGGCCTCGGTCCCTTCAGGGGTGTCCCTCGCTGCTGATTGCTCAGGCCGTACGCGGCAGGTTATGGCATCAGGCCGTACGCGGCAGGTTATGGCATCAGGCCGTACGCGGCAGGTTATGGGATATCAGGCCGTACGCGGCAGGTTATGGCATGTCAGGCCGTACGCGGCAGGTTATGGCATATCAGGCCGTGACAGCGCCCATATCGTTAATGTCATACCGAGCGCGCAACAATGCAAGGCATATTAAATACTATTACCGTTGTCCGTGGTTTCAGGACTAAATTGTTTTCGCGAACAAAGCATGCAGCTCGCCATAAGAATTGCTGAAGATGCAGCCCACGTCAGAGATAGTCCCCCTGAAGTTCATAGACTTCAGGGCCATAACGAGAGATGAAAAGGGGCGGTATTGCGGCAGTAACCATCAAACATAATGGAGTGCAATAATAGTGCTTGGATGTGGACGGATGAATGGATTTCAAGGGGCGCCATTCACCAACTTCAAGAAGCAGCTGGGCCCAATATAAGACAATACTCTCATTTGCAAAGTTGCGGACTTATTCGCCCTTTCAATAGCTTTCAATGATATTATTATGAGATTTTTCTGCGCCAATAAATCTAGTAATATGTAATATGGAGTTTGCCGGGGTGGATTGAATGAAAGGCCAACGCAACAAGCTGTTCCTTTTACTGGGAGATGACATTAAATACGTCTAATTAAGGATAATAATAGCATCCATCCTGTACATGACTCTGATCGGAAGGTCGCACAGTGCGATATTAATGGAAAGCTGCAATTACAAAACATGTGCCGGGAAAGGGGAGGGGGGGCGGGGAGGGGGGAGGGGGTCTGCGTGCAGGGACAGGCGGTTCGATTGTGGGAACGGCCATAAAGCAGTATAAAGAAACCTGCCATTTCTTCATCATCTATCATTTCACCTTCGTCCGATTGCTTATAGTGGCCATGTTGTCTTAAGACGTCGATCCTTGCATGAAATATTTCCTTTCCTTTTAGTTCCTTATTCCCTCTTTATTCCTGTCCTATCTGCCTCCCGTTAGCTTTGCCTCCATGCTGATACCGCCCGGTACCTGGCCAATCATCGTATCGCATGGCTGGGTTTGGCCTCAGGGCATGTATGTTACAATTATAAGGAGCAAGTTGCGTAGTTATAAAGCATAAAGTGAATATATGGCATGTAGCATCTTACCGAGCCATGTGCCGGGAGATGTGGTTCATTCGGACTACGACAGAGTTCCTGACGTCACCACAGATTTGGTTGTGGTGGCGGCCTGGTCCGTTTGTGAGTCTAGACTTTGTTGAACTTGGCGCTTTAATATTGAACACTAGATAATATTATATAGTTACGTACCGTTATATACTATAAATAATTCTGAATTAAAGTGCTTGATATGTGCCGTACTATAAGGAATGGTAGCGAACGCCAGTGGAGATCATTAAACAATCGTTCCCAGAGAAGCAAGACATTGAACTGCGACACTAACGAAATTAATTCCACAGGTTGTTGACGGGACATTTAGCGTGCAATCACCGCGTCAGCTACTATGTTTATAGCACATGATCGAACAAACATGCTGAACAAAGTCCCAATGCACTCATTTTTAAACATCGGAGTCATTGGCCTCATGACAAAACAAAGTTAAAAGGAACTAATTGTAAAACTCGTGCCTTAAAATATCTAGGTCATGGGCACGATTAATGAAACAATGCTAGAAGGAACACTACTATTAAAAATCTACATTTGGATATCGAAGCCATTGACCTCACTGCAAAGAACATCAGTTGGAGGGGCTTAACACCTCGTAGGCTTAGCCCTGAGATTTCCCGGAAGTTGGTGGCCGTCTTGCTGCTTGATACAATGACCGTAGTACCTATTTTGTCTTATGTACCTAGGGATCCGCGGCTTTGGCCAGACAGCTTGTAGTGAGGCCTATCTATTGACAAAGTTGAGCACACGTGGCTTGCGCGCGCTGTCCTCACAAAATTCATTCAGGGCAGCAGTCATAAAACGTGTCGTTCCAAGAAAGTCTCAACCATTCCTCCATTATAACTGCCGGATGAGTGATCAAACCCAGGTCAATGCAAATTAAACTAGTACCACCGCAATACAGATAAAACGATCATGAAACAATACTTGACGGTAGATTATTTACGTTATTCAAACATTACCCTACGGGTGGAAGTAATCACATTATTTAAGTTATTTAAAATATTACCATATGTAGGAGAGGAAGAATAAATTATATAGGTTCGTCTATCGTAGTATAGATATAGTAATAATAGTAATAATAATAAGCACTTTATCTACGCCTAGGTTATGTACTTTTTATTTCGTGGACTTTCAACCGTAAACGTATGAAAGCACTTACCATAAAAAGCATCAATTAAAGCCCTTACCCCAAAAAGACAGCTAGTAAACCGCATCTTAATGACATCCCAGGGACATCTGGGTTGCTGCCTCTGCTGTTTCTCGGATGTCCCCCTCGGCATTACCATAGGGGAGACTTAGCCGGCGGCCTTCAGCGATATTACCATGTCACACACACAACAGACCGTCTAACCGATAACGACTGACACAGTAACTTCATTGGCTTGGGCGGCGTCTGATGGTAATCTCCTCGCGACTCAGAGCCCCAGTTCACGGACGCCCGTATCGATAGGTCTGTGGTGGGGAGGTCAACGAACCGCCGGGGGATTTAGACTCCAGCTCGATGCCGTCTGCTATCGGGAGCAATTTCCCAGTCTTCGATCTTTTGGATCTGCTTAAACTGGCACGACGCAGCTTAACTAGAGTCCGCCTCCTAGTTGGTGCCCGAGGACTGCACTCACAGATATACCGACGTGGATTCCGTTACTGTGAAGAAAACATTATCGTATTAATGTGGCATGTATTTTCATGAATATTCATGAATATCTATGTTGGTTTGAGGAACAGTATTCCCGCTGTGACATCATCTGGGACAGCATTTGTTGTTTACCTTGATATATAATAGAGTATTTGCGGAATTGGTGAGCTCGGTACATGGCGCCCTGGACCCTAAATCGCCTCTGGTATCGGACCACCTCCGGTATCGGGTCACTTTCGGTATCGGACCACCTCCGGTATCGGGTCACTTTCGGTATCGGGTCACTTCCGGTATCGAACCACTTCGGGTATCGGACCACTTCGGGTATCTTTTTTGGCAATCGATCACACTCCATCTGCGTTATTTGCGCGTTATTTGGCCGGCTGCAGCATTAACCTCTCACCCCTCCCCTCCACACCACCCCCTCCCACACACCCCAGCCGCCTTGTTATTTGTCCCCCCTTTATCCCCCTCCCACAGGTCCCTTCCATACCACCCCGCACACGTATATGGGGCAGTTGCTGGGCTCTGTCCTGGGAGAGATCAAGGCCTCGGTCCCTTCAGGGGCGCCCCTCGCTGCTGATTGCTCAGGCCGTACGCAGGCAGGTTACGGCATGTTAGGACGTACGCGGCAGGTTATGGCATGTCATGCCGCTATTGGAGCGTCGTCTTCCGTGTCTGTGTGGATCTTCGCACCCCCAAACCCGGCCTGACTGACCACAAGGGAGGCATCCCCTCCTCTCAGGTCCACCGGGATGTTTGATGAACGTATTGGTCATCCATATATTGGCCGTTACGCTCAGCATACGTGAAGAGGTGCATATTTCGAATTTGGTAAACAGAATTGTAGCGTGAAATAAATAGATAAATCTTAATCAAAACGAACAAGAGCAGAAATATTCTCGAGTATAGTGTATAATTATACATATATATAATTATCATCTCCCCGACCAACACGATACTTACTAAAATGTTGAATTTTTTTGTTTACTTGCGTTTGTCGAGTAAACATTTCGCCAGTATAATACTCTCCGTATAGATCGCCTAAGTAACGATAATATACTGAAAAGTGTACGTAACGTTACATAAAGTAAAATATTTTGATTGCGGGTGCACGTATCTATGCTGGTAGCTTAGTTTAACGTATATACACGTGTAAGAGTTGTGTGGCTCTATGGTCGGGTGGCCCTCGGGGCTGAGACTGGCGACCGCCTCTGGTGCTCAGGGGGCCACGGAGAGGGGGTCTTGACCGGCTCAATGGGATTCAGTGTAACGCCACCTGGGGACTGATGCCAGCCAAAGGACCTTCCGGACAGACTGTATGTCAGCCCCATTTACTGAGTATAGATACAGGTGCCCTTGTGCGTGGCTGGGGTTCAGGAGAAAGGACCATTGTATGTTATCAGACTTGTCAGATATGGAGAAAAAGCGAGGATCATAAGCGCCCTCTATTGACATAATCAGTAACGATCACTGAAAGAAGATAAGTTAGCTTGAGCAACACTTCCGGTAGATTCTATTGTATCATCATAGTGACCAAGTAGCGGCTGGATGTTTGATATTGTTGTTGTGATGGCAGGGCGATGTTGTGACGTCATGCCGATGTTGTGACGTCATGCCGATGTTGTGACGGCAGGGCGATGTTGTGACGTCATGCCGATGTTGTGACGGCAGGGCGATGTTGTGACGTCATGCCGATGTTGTGACGTCATGCCGATGTTGTGACGTCATGCCGATTTTGTGATGGCAGGGCGATGTTGTGACGTCATGCCGATGTTGTGACGTCATGCCGATGTTGTGACGTCAGGTTGATGTAACCGCGGTAGTAACATAAAGCGTGGTCACTCCACTTACCTACGTATTATTATGTACTCCACTTACATACGTATTATTATGTACTCCACTTACATACGTATTATTATGTACTCCACTTACATACGTATTATTATGTACTCCACTTACATACGTATTATTATGTACTCCACTTACATACGTATTATAAATACGGTAGCTGAGACCACCGAGAGAGCATCCGTAGCATTACTTTGCGATGGGATCAAGGTGTTTGTGCCTGACACAATAGAAGTGTCAATTCAATACTTTACGGTAACAGTGAGCAATACACAGCAGGTGGTCAATATATTATTCCGGTCCATAAAATGGCGAACATAAAACCACGTCCCCGCCCCCTCTATGCTTTACCTTGCCACCCCCCCCTCCATGCCCTACCTATCCCCCGCCACCCTCTATACCATACCTTTTCCCCCGTCTCCCTCTATGCCCTACCTATCCCCCTCCCCTCTCTATGCTCAACCTCGCTATCAAACCTCAACCGCAACCTGCATCCCCTGCGGCTCCCCCACCCTTCTCCTCTTCCCACAATTGATCCCTTGGTCTCAGACCCCGGACGGGCATGACGGTGGGGCTGCGGACAATGTCCACGTCCTTGTCTGCCTCTACGTTTCCGTCGTCCAAGCTTCTTTGGAGAGGATGTGGTACTGTCTTGTCTCCGCCGACATGTCCCATACATATGCGACCTTGGGGGCACCCCATCCCCATCGCACCCCACCCCCTAGGGGCGGGGGAAGGAGGGAGTACCCCCAATCCCCTCCCTGACACCCCTCCCCCATGACACCCCATCCCCATGGGGTAAGCAGAAGGCAGGAGAAGGCAAGCGGTAGGAAAGGAGGAAGGGGGTGGGGATGAGGGATGGAGGAGGAAGGAAGGAGAAGGTGAGCGGCACGTCACGCCGTCTCGAGTAGCGTTGTATAGGGCGGAAGCCCCAGTTATGGATCCGTCGCCTGCAACGCCCCAAACAGCACAAGAACAACCGTAAACAACTGTCATTGATTATGGAGGACCCCCCCCCCCCACCCCAACCCCTCACGGTGTGGCACGATGCCGGATGTGTGTGCGGGTGTGGGGTGGTGAGGGGTGATCTACAACCCAGCCAGTCTGACAATAATAGCCCGAAACCCCGTCTGGCGCTCCATTATCTTGGCGATAAATGCCCTAATAGCACCGTATTTAACGCCTCGGCCGTATCTGCCATTGCCGATAAGTAGCCCTATTACTACTCACCTTCCTGCCATCATAACCCGCATCTTACTCGCGCTCACTGATGTGTAACGACATTGTAAACTTCCTTCTCTGCGGCTTTCCCGGCTGCAGGCCTCGCTTGGTCGCCCTGGAACAGGGCAGCGGCCTGGTGTGGGTCACGTGATATCGATCACAGTGGGAGTTCAAAGCCTGCAGAAGCCAAATCAAATCCAGACCAACGAGGTTTCCTGATGAATGCCCCTTTGCTTCCCGTCTAACATATTAGTTTATGGGACGCTGTCGTTGGGGACGATAGTGTTATAACATAAGGGAGTCTAGGAGCAGAGGAGGAAGAGGGTGGGTGGTGTGGGTGAGGTCGGTAAGAGGTAAGGGGCTAAGGGAATAAAGCAGCGGGTGAGGTTTGCATAGTTTGATTAGTCTCTTTGTGGGTCGGCCGTCAGCGGTCAACGCCTGTCTGCAGCAAGGAAACCAGGCCAGCGGCCGCCATTATACAGGGGACTATAGACCAAAGGGCCCACTTGGCCAGCCGTTATACCGGGGACTATAGACCAAAGGGCCCACTTGGCCAGCCGTTATACCGGGGACTACGGACCAAAGGGCCCACTTGGCCAGCCGTTATACCGGGGACTATAGACCAAAGGGCCCACTTGGCCAGCCGTTATACCGGGGACTACGGACCAAAGGGCCCACTTGGCCAGCCGTTATACCGGGGACTATAGACCAAAGGGCCCACTTGGCCAGCCTTTATACCGGGGACTATAGACCAAAGGGCCCACTTGGCCAGCCATTATACCGGGGACTATAGACCAAAGGGCCCACTTGGCCAGCCGTTATACCGGGGACTATAGACCAAAGGGCCCACTTGGCCAGCCGTTATACCGGGGACTATAGACCGATAGGGCCCACTTGGCCAGCCGTTATACCGGGGACTATAGACCAAAGGGCCCACTTGGCTAGCCGTTATACCGGGGACTATAGACCAAAGGGCCCACTTGGCTAGCCTTTATACCGGGGACTATAGACCGAAGGGCCCACTTGGCCAGCCGTTATACCGGGGACTATAGACCAAAGGGCCCACTTGGCCAGCCGTTATACCGGGGACTATAGACCAAAGGGCCCACTTGGCTAGCCTTTATACCGGGGACTATAGACCGAAGGGCCCACTTGGCCAGCCGTTATACCGGGGACTATAGACCAAAGGGCCCACTTGGCCAGCCGTTATACCGGGGACTATAGACCAAAGGGCCCACTTGGCTAGCCTTTATACCGGGGACTATAGACCGAAGGGCCCACTTGGCCAGCCGTTATACCGGGGACTATAGACCAAAGGGCCCACTTGGCCAGCCGTTATACCGGGGACTACGAACCAAAGGGCCCACTTGGCCAGCCGTTATACCGGGGACTATAGACCAAAGGGCCCACTTGGCCAGCCGTTATACCGGGGACTATAGACCAAAGGGCCCACTTGGCCAGCCGTTATACCGGGGACTACGAACCAAAGGGCCCACTTGGCCAGCCGTTATACCGGGGACTATAGACCAAAGGGCCCACTTGGCCAGCCGTTATAACGGGGACTATAGACCAAAGGGCCCACTTGGCTAGCCTTTATACCGGGGACTATAGACCAAAGGGCCCACTTGGCCAGCCGTTATACCGGAGACTACGGACCAAAGGGCCCACTTGGCCAGCCGTTATACCGGGGACTATAGGCCAAAGGGCCCACTTGGCCAGCCGTTATACCGGGGACTATAGGCCAAAGGGCCCACTTGGCCAGCCGTTATACCGGGGACTATAGACCGAAGGGCCCACTTGGCCAGCCATTATACCGGGGTCTATAGACCAAAGGGCCCACTTGGCCAGCCGTTATACCGGGGACTACGGACCAAAGGGCCCACTTGGCCAGCCGTTATACCGGGGAATACGGACCAAAGGGCCCACTTGGCCAGCCGTTATACCGGGGACTATAGACCAAAGGGCCCACTTGGCCAGCCTTTATACCGGGGACTATAGACCAACGGGCCCACTTGGCTAGCCTTTATACCGGGGACTATAGACCAAAGGGCCCACTTGGCCAGCCGTTATACCGGGGACTACGGACCAAAGGGCCCACTTGGCCGGCCGTTATACCGGGGACTATAGACCAAAGGGCCCACTTGGCCAGCCATTATACCGGGGACTATAGACCAACGGGCCCACTTGGCCAGCCGTTATACCGGGGACTACGGACCAAAGGGCCCACCTGGCCAGCCGTTATACCGGGGACTATAGACCAAAGGGCCCACTTGACCAGCCGTTATACCGGGGACTATAGACCAAAGGGTCCACTTGGCCAGCCGTTATACCGGGGACTATAGACCAAAGGGCCCACTTGGCCAGCCTTTATACCGGGGACTACGGACCAAAGGGCCCACTTGGCCAGCCGTTATACCGGAGACTACGGACCAAAGGGCCCACTTGGCCAGCCATTATACCGGGGTCTATAGACCAAAGGGCCCACTTGGCCAGCCGTTATACCGGGGACTACGGACCAAAGGGCCCACTTGGCTAGCCGTTATACCGGGGACTATAGACCAAAGGGCCCACTTGGCCAGCCGTTATACCGGGGACTATAGACCAACGGGCCCACTTGGCCAGCCATTATACCGGGAACTATAGACCAAAGGGCCCACTTGGCCAGCCGTTATACCGGGGACTATAGACCAAAGGGCCCACTTGGCCAGCCGTTATACCGGGGACTATAGACCAAAGGGCCCACTTGGCCAGCCGTTATACCGGAGACTACGGACCAAAGGGCCCACTTGGCCAGCCATTATACCGGGGTCTATAGACCAAAGGGCCCACTTGGCCAGCCGTTATACCGGGGACTACGGACCAAAGGGCCCACTTGGCCAGCCGTTATACCGGGGACTATAGACCAAAGGGCCCACTTGGCCAGCCTTTATACCGGGGACTATAGACCAACGGGCCCACTTGGCTAGCCTTTATACCGGGGACTATAGACCAAAGGGCCCACTTGGCCAGCCGTTATACCGGGGACTACGGACCAAAGGGCCCACTTGGCCGGCCGTTATACCGGGGACTATAGACCAAAGGGCCCACTTGGCCAGCCATTATACCGGGGACTATAGACCAACGGGCCCACTTGGCCAGCCGTTATACCGGGGACTACGGACCAAAGGGCCCACCTGGCCAGCCGTTATACCGGGGACTATAGACCAAAGGGCCCACTTGACCAGCCGTTATACCGGGGACTATAGACCAAAGGGTCCACTTGGCCAGCCGTTATACCGGGGACTATAGACCAAAGGGCCCACTTGGCCAGCCTTTATACCGGGGACTACGGACCAAAGGGCCCACTTGGCCAGCCGTTATACCGGAGACTACGGACCAAAGGGCCCACTTGGCCAGCCATTATACCGGGGTCTATAGACCAAAGGGCCCACTTGGCCAGCCGTTATACCGGGGACTACGGACCAAAGGGCCCACTTGGCTAGCCGTTATACCGGGGACTATAGACCAAAGGGCCCACTTGGCCAGCCGTTATACCGGGGACTATAGACCAACGGGCCCACTTGGCCAGCCATTATACCGGGAACTATAGACCAAAGGGCCCACTTGGCCAGCCGTTATACCGGGGACTATAGACTAATGGGCCCACTTGGTCAAACTTTATACCGGGGACTTTAGACCAAAGGGCCCACTTGGCCAGCCGTTATACCGGGGACTATAGACCAAAGGGCCCACTTGGCCAGCCTTTATACCGGGGACTATAGACCAAAGGGCCCACTTGGCCAGCCATTATACCGGGGACTACGGACCAAAGGGCCTACTTGGCCAGCCGTTATACCGGGGTCTATAGACCAAAGGGCCCACTTGGCCAGCCTTTATACCGGGGACTATAGACCAAAGGGCCCACTTGGCCAGCCGTTATACCGGGGACTATAGACCAAAGTGCCCACTTGGCCAGCCTTTATACCGGGGACTATAGACCAAAGGGCCCACTTGGCCAGCCATTATACCGGGGACTATAGACCAAAGGGCCCACTTGGCCAGCCGTTATACCGGGGACTATAGACCAAAGGGTCCACTTGGCCAGCCGTTATACCAGGGACTATAGACCAAAGGGCCCACTTGGCCAGCCATCATACCGGGGACTATAGACCAAAGGGTCCACTTGGCCAGCCGTTATACCGGGGACTATAGACCAAAGGGCCCACTTGGCCAGCCGTTATACCGGGGACTATAGACCAAAGGGCCCACTTGACCAGCCATTATACCGGGGACTATAGACCAAAGGGCCCACTTGGCCAGCCTTTATACCGGGGACTATGGACCAAAGAGCGCACTTGGCCAGCCATTATACCGGGAACTATAGACCAAAGGGCCCACTTGGCCAGCCGTTATACCGGGGACTATAGACTAATGGGCCCACTTGGTCAGACTTTATACCGGGGACTATAGACCAAAGGGCCCACTTGACCAGCCGTTATACCGGGGACTATAGACCAAAGGGTCCACTTGGCCAGCCGTTATACCGGGGACTATAGACCAAAGAGCCCACTTGGCCAGCCATTATACCGGGAACTATAGACCAAAGGGCCCACTTGGCCAGCCGTTATACCGGGGACTATAGACTAATGGGCCCACTTGGTCAAACTTTATACCGGGGACTTTAGACCAAAGGGCCCACTTGGCCAGCCGTTATACCGGGGACTATAGACCAAAGGGTCCACTTGGCCAGCCGTTATACCGGGGACTATAGACCAAAGGGCCCACTTGGCCAGCCGTTATCCCGGGGACTATAGTCCAAAGGGCCCACTTGGCCAGCCGTTATACCGGGGACTATAGACTAATGGGCCCACTTGGCCAGCCTTTATAACGGGGACTATAGACCAAAGGGCCCACTTGGCCAGCCGTTATACCGGGGACTATAGACCAAAGGGTCCACTTGGCCAGCCGTTATACCGGGGACTATAGACCAAAGGGCCCACTTGGCCAGCCGTTATACCGGGGACTATAGACCAACGGGCCCACTTGGCCAGCCGTTATACCGGGGACTATAGACCAAAGGGCCCACTTGGCCAGCCGTTATACCGGGGACTATAGACCAAAGGGCCCACTTGGCCAGCCGTTATACCGGGGACTATAGACCAAAGGGCCCACTTGGCCAGCCTTTATACCGGGGACTATAGACCAAAGGGCCCACTTGGCCAGCCGTTATACCGGGGACTATAGACCAAATTGCCCACTTGACCAGCCGTTATACAGGGGACTATAGACCAAAGGGTCCACTTGGCCAGCCGTTATACCGGGGACTATAGGCCAAAGGGCCCACTTGGCCAGCCGTTATACCGGGGACTATAGACCAAAGGGCCCACTTGGCCAGCTTTTATACCGGGGACTATAGACCAAAGGGCCCACTTGGCCAGCCGTTATACCGGGGACTATAGACCAAAGGGCCCACTTGGCCAGCCGTTATACCGGGGACTATAGACCAAAGGGCCCACTTGGCCAGCCGTTATACCGGGGACTACGGACCAAAGGGCCCACTTGGCCAGCCGTTATACCGGGGACTATAGACCAAAGGGCCCACTTGGCCAGCCGTTATACCGGGGACTACGGACCAAAGGGCCCACTTGGCCAGCCGTTATACCGGGGACTATAGACCAAAGGGCCCACTTGGCCAGCCGTTATACCGGGGACTATAGACTAATGGGCCCACTTGGCCAGCCTTTATACCGGGGACTATAGACCAAAGGGCCCACTTGGCCAGCCGTCGGCTTATGGGATCGAATATGGCCCGAGGGTGCATGGTGCTGAGCTCCTGCAGTAGGGGGAGGGCCTGGGGGAAGGAGGGGGGGGGGGGCTGGGGGAAGGAGGGGGGGGGGAGCTGACGGAAGGAGGGGGCAGGGGCTGTTGTGTCCCGATGGGCGTCGCTGGATTCTGCCCTCACCGAGCGGCTCAGTTCCATGATCTCCCGACAGAGGGCGTCCACTTGACGGTCTAGGCCTTTTGCTTTTATTACATCTAGGTCCATATTAAAACGACCAGCTTCATACGCGAAATTTTTCAAATGGTTTTAATGAACTGATAGCAATATTCAACTCCATAGTGTTCAACAAAGTGTGAGACCCGAAGTGTGTGTGGGGTCGACAGCTTGGTGCGTTCATCGACCAATAAACGATTAGCCACCAGGTCACATGTCAATCTACACTGTTAGATGTATGTAAAGAGGATTCAACGATGCGAAGAGACAATTTGAAGGGTTAATGTGATGGGCGTGGTGTTGCGCCACTCGCAGTGGGTATTACGTCCGACCTATTAACTGCATCAGCATTCCGAGGCCTCCCGCCTCGTTACACCCTATTCCGGTGACCGGGCTCCAGGGTCTATGACCGGGCCCTACGGCCTGTGAAGCCTCCACGAAGACGGTCGCCGTGTGTAAGTGGTATTACCGAACGCATTAACGGTATAACACGACATCATACCCTTGGGGCCGGGGGGGGGGGGGGGGGGGTGGGGGTCGTCGTCCTTAACGCAAGCCAGTCGCCAGTCGCCACATGTATCCGTGGTTACGATGCCGAGGCATGCGTGGCTGGGGTGAGGGGTGGGGCGGCTTGTGGGTCGGGGGGTGAGGTGGGGGAGGGGGGGGGGGTGAGGGAGTGAGGGGTCGTGAGTCCACACACCTTGAGTAGGCGGTTCACGGAGAGGGTCTGAAGGTCAGACGGCCGATGTGGTGTCCCCCAATGACGAATGATGCGATGGTAAACTACCGATTGGCGGCGGTGATGGGAAACAATTTAACCGTAAAAGTGGGTTAACTTGTTGGCCTGTACCGGAAGTGACGCAACACTTGGCTTTAATGGGCGAAGTCGAAGTACACAGGGTTATAGCACTGGCAAATGTTTCCTTTGGTTAATATCGACTGTTTATATTCATTGTTGTAACAGACTTGTCCAGTGTGTTGACAACAGGTCTAGTATGGATAGGTGCTGCCTAAAATGCGAGCGTATATATATTTCAATCAGCTATTCCGAGATGTCGAGATAATTATTGAAAATAAATCCCACATCGGCTTGCCATAATGCGTATGTTTGGCGGGATGACAATGCCCGTGCTTGTGGCATACCATTCGGTTGCTTAGGACCCATTGTGACGTCATGTTTATAACATTTAGACGTCACAACTACTTGGTATTATATAGCCGCGACAAAGTCTCAAATTCCGTTTTAAACGTTTCGTTCTTCTTGTTAACGAGAGGTATTTTTTTTGGGAAATCGGCAAGATTCGCCGATATATATATATATATATTTATATATATATGTATTACAGTAAACAATCTGCTACGAAAAAAAAGACACATGCGTACATAACATGGGATCTCTTCCGCTTTCCCCAGTGGAGGTCAACTTCTGACGGATTTCACCACCTCATAACAGTATGGAATTCAGAGATAAATTTTATAATTGTATATGTGTGTGTATCTAAAGAGCTCGCTTGCGCTCGCTATAAAGTGCATGTACCCTGATTTGTAATTTTCATAATTGCCAGTGAAAGCCGCACGCTCATACGGTAAAAATACTAACATTAGGCATGCCCTGGTTTGAACTTATTACACAGACCTTGAATGACAGTATAATATTATGAAACTAGTAACTAATTATTAAAAGTTAAGCTACTTACTTTGCTCTTTGCTAATGACCAACTGCGCACTTTTGTAAATAGAGTGTCGGCCAATTAGCAAGATTATTGCTCTGTTAAACACGTATTGCATGAAACCAAACGTCCAAAACAAACCTTACTAGGTAGGCAATTACCACTGAAATGTTCTCTCTAAGTGCCACCGACCTTAGCATATAACGTATAGTTGTTCACAGATTGGTTGCAAAGCACTACTCATTGATAAATATGTAACAGGAAAGCCGGCTTTAGGATAACTTCATCCTGGACGTTTTGTTCCGGTACAATTACCGCTGGAATAATTTCTGTACAATAGGATAATTCTTCGATGCAAACTCCTATTAAGAATTCCACCCGGGAAGCCTAGTTATCTATGAAAAAAAAAGTCTGCATAAAGCTGGAACAATATAAGATATTCTTCCACGGGACAGTTTTCCCGAACAATTTCCGGAGCTTTCCCGTCCAACTGTTCCATATCAATTCCAATTATCAATATCAATTTGATGATATGATATCGGGTGAGAGTTGAACACTAGGAAGACGAGAATCAGATCTGCATCCCATACCCCAGGGTGGCAGTCTTTACACCACGTTACAGTGACTGGTATGGACGAGGCTGTAGAAGAGACCCCTTCCCCCCTCCCCCTCTCCCTCCCCACATTCCTTCACTCCTATCCCGCCCTCACCGCCCCACAGATATCACGACCCACAGTCACATGTTTGTAGCTTAGCAACCAACAAGCTTGGGCTCGAGGCTTAGGATCCGGCTCGCCACGTGTTTACTGCCACATAGCACTTCATCATTCACTGTGCGCTTCTTCATATTCCACGTCCCTAGAGGAGAGGGGTTGGACAGTTTGATGATCTCGACAGCGAATGTGTCCCAGCAACAAACAGGTCCCTTGCACTCATACCCTGGGTATATTGGCTGTGGGGAGAGGGGGGGGTATTCGCCAGCAGCACTGCTGGATGCCCAGCAAAGCAGCGCCAGTGGCCAGATGACAACACAAGTCTTGACTTTAGGGCAAATTGGCCAGGATGTCGGTGGGGGCTGCTGACAGGCCGGGATCAAGGCTGCGGTAATGCTAGGTTACGGCAGGGTGTGGCGGTCCGAAGATGGCGGGGTGGTGGTTGGGGGGGGGGGGCTATTGGAAGCTGTAACTAAAGCTCCCCCACGCTGTCACCCGCACCCATAACTTGTTATTGCACACTCCCGACATGACGGACGAGTCACACGATTGTACTTTGGCGACATGACATGCGAGCTTCCCATGCCATGAAGTGACTACAAACCCGTGGCCGGAGATGGAGTCCCCCAACCAACTTACGGGACTATCTCGTTGTCTGTATAGTACGGAGATCTATGTCCGTATTCATAACCATAATAGAGACGTTACTTTACAAGTGAATGATATAGGGCAGGGGAGGATTCAGAGGGGGGGGGGGGGGTATCCGGGGATATCAGTGGGACAAGGGGGTGGAAGGGGTACCCGGAGGCCGCAGATGCCCGTTTTAATGCATAATATGCCTTTTCGTGGACCCCCTGTTTCAAATATCGTGGATCCGAGTAAATAAAACCATTACCGCATAGGAATCCTTCAACCGAACTTATCACGATTCATGCACCACGTCGCGTTATTTATTTAACACCCATCAAACCGTCTCATTCGCTAGGGGGCGCACCGTGTACACGTTTATACCGCGTCTGGCGTCGTAAGTCCTTCACTCCTACAGTACTCCTACTGGGGAAGTCGGCTTGAGGTTAATGTTTTTAATGTGTTAGGTTCGAATGTCCCCAGCCTCTAAGTGCGCGCGCAGGTGGCGAGGTGGGGTGGGGGGGGGGGGGCGGAAGGAGAGCGGGCGTTGATCCATCAACATTTGGACCTTGAACTAATAGCTCCTGGC